>CM029655.1:40201456-40587475 GCA_017311315.1 Dendrocalamus latiflorus
CTCCAGCTGGGGGTCCTCCATCTCGGCGATGTGCGTGCAGCCACGATGCCGTAGGAGCGCGCACACCATGCAGGACGCCACATAAGCACAGTGGTTGCCGAATGTTGTTGCGGCGCCATGCGCAGCGTCTGCGGCGTCCTTGATCCAGCGAAGGGTCCGCGACAGCTCCTCCGGGCCGAAGGCGTCGTCCGGCACTTTGGCCACAAGCCCTTCGAGATGTCCTTCCAGCGCTTGCATGCCATCCCATGCAATTACTAAAGCCTCGCCAAGTGCCCGGTCACGCTCCGCTAGAGTCAAGGCAAGTCTGCCTTTTTTCCTTCTCTAGCGAGGCGACCTGTTGCAGAAGGCCATCTTGCTTCGCCGCAAACTCCTGCTGCGCAACCTCTGCGGCCGAGTCCCGAGCCGACGCGGCAAGCCCCTCCGCGGGCGCCTTCGCTTCGGCGCACTCCGCCTCCTGCTGGCGGATGCGAGCATCCTGGGCAGAGCGGGCTCTCGAGGCTTCGCGCAGCTCCTCCTCGGCGGCTCGTAGCCTGTCCTCAAGCGCCCTTTGGGCACGAGTATAGGCCGTTTGCAGGGCCTGCCCCAGCACCAGCGTCTGCAAAACAGAAAGGCTCAGCAAGCTTAACAGGCCGGGCGTGGTTGTGTGAGTACTTACCCTCACCCCTGACACCTCAAAGGCGTCCCCGAGACGTCCAATCTCGTAGGTCTGCAGCACTTGCTGGCCGACGCTGGCAGCCGCGTCATCCACAATCCCACGCCATGCCCTCAGCGTCTCCGGGGGAGGCACGAAGTCCGCTGGGTTCGTGGGCACGGCGGTCCCGTGTCCCGCCGAGGGCTCCTCCTCCGGAATGAGCGACACTACAGACAAGGACGAAGGTGAGCATCACAAAGCGCAGCGAAAAAACATACAGGGTAAGCTAAGCCACCTTACCTTCAGTAGCGAAAGGAGGGCAAGGTCTCGCAAGGAACAGAGGCCTCCGGGCTCGGAGCCAGCGCCGACCGCTCCGGCGCGACGGTCAGCGTGGCCTGGAGGGCAGAGGGGGCGGGCGCCGCGGGGACTTCGCCATACGCCTCCGAGTCCCACAAGCTCCTGATGCCCGTCGCCATGACGAATCCCCTCGTTGTCCGATGGAGCTCAGGCCGCAGGCACGGCCGCTTGGCCAGAGCAAGCGGCGACGGCGCCGCCCCAGCGGACGCTGCCGGAGAGACCCCCGCGTCCACAGCATCCGGGGGTGAAGGTCCCGCCGAGGTGGCTTCTGCGAGGGGCACCTTGGGTTCCGCCGCTGCCGTCGGCGAAGGCGCAGCTCCGTGCGCCCTCGCGGAGGGTGCCTCCAGCACCATAGCAGCCACGGTCGAAGGGTCCACCTCCGCACCGTCGGTTCGCGCGTTTTTTGTCTCGACGACCACGGCGGGTAATGAGACTTCCTCTGTAGAGACCCGAATATACATATCCGGACTCTCCTGTGTATTCCGCACTAGTCCAGGATCACACTAGTGCACACAGTGTGAACAAAGATAAATATCATCCATATCACGATATTCTAAGGAAATCCAAATAATATCATTAAATATCAGAGTACGACCTTATGGCCAAGCTTACAATTAATAGCCTGAAGGGCTTAAAGAAACTAGCAGCGGAAAACCAGAAATAAGCGTAGCAGCCAATCGACACGCCCACAGGCTATCGAGTGGAGAACGAAGTCCTACTCCGTGAAATCCTCGTAGTATCCTCCTTCCAAGAAGTCTTGCGGGTCTGGTCCTTCCTCCTCAACTGAGCAAATATGTTTGAAGCCGTGAGTACATAGAGTACTCAGCAAGTCGTTTGTAACAAAGAATGCAATATAGTATGCAAGGTTTCACAAAGGATGGCTGAAAGGTTAATTTTGCATAAAGCAACAATTTAGAGTAAATACAATAATTAGATTGAAAAGCAAGCTTGGTAAATGATAATAAATAAATAATCAAAGGAATTAAAGATAACCACAAGTGAACTGACCATTCACTTTCCAACTTAACCCATCCAAGATTTTATGAAAGCTCTACCCCTCGTGTGAAATCACCGAGCATTGTCCATGACCGAGGACGCGGCTATTCGAATAGTTTTACACTCTACAGAGGTTGTACAACTGTACCCACACGATGTGATAATCCTCACGTTAAAGATAATCACAACAAGGCTTTTACAATGATCCATCTCAACCCGATCCCACTCGCTAAGGTTTCGCCGTCGAGTAGGGTAAATCCCCCTAGTCGATAATTGCCCCCTCTTGCGCCACAACTACATCAGTAGTGAAACCGAAGTTGAGACTTCACAAATTATTATGCCAGGTCTATCCCATACTAGACATGTTGTTTGCACGGTAAAGCTCAGATCAATGGCGCACAAAGTTAAGTCCTTAAAGATTACCCAGGCGAAGCATCCACATCCCAGTGTGCAACCTGCACCCCCTTTACTGCACGATCATTTGCCCGAGTGAAACCAATTTTGTATAACCAATGCCAATGACACTACCCATGTCATGGTAAACAAATTTTATAACTGTGGCTAACCACCACGTTCAAGTATCTCATTAAGTCAAGATTAATTATCACATGTGATGATAGACCCAACGTTCTAAACATAAGCATGGCTAAGCAAACTAGTCGTATACCAAATGTGACAACTAGTGTTGTATCACTAGATAATTACCCATCCTATGGTGACAATGGACACATGGCAATCAAATTATCAAGGAGGGATTAATCAATTTGGACAATAGCTACCAATACAAGGGTTTGATAATAAAATAGCGATGCATGATAATTTAAAACAGAGTAATACATAATAGATTGAAAATTGGGTTCAACATGATCAAAGGACACGACTTGCCTTGGCCTTGCTCAGTTGACAGCTCTTGGTCTTCAAATCCAACGGCGGCTCCCTCGAACGCGTGATCTAACGAGAGAGAAAACGAAACGAAGCACAAAACAAATTCAAATAAAACCCCAATAAACTCCAAAAACTGCAAAATCAGAACCAAAAGATAGATCTCAATTTTAGATGAATTTAGGAAAAAGAATCGGGTTAATCGGAGTTCGGACGAGGGAGAACGGGCTCTAAAAGATTTAAATGAGAGAAAAAGAGATAGACGGGTAGTCGTTACGACCACAAAGGATCCCTACGACCACGCAGAGCAAAATACGACTACGAAGAACTTTACGACTACGACCACAACCAATCTATAACTACGACCACACTAGGAAACCTACGACTACGACCACAGAGCCGAAGCTAAGACTATGAAGCCGATTACGACCACTCAAGCAGGCTTACGACCACGAAGTCGAACACATGACTAGACTGCACAGCGGCTACGACTATTCAGGCGGCTTACAACCACGAAGTCGTTGACGACCACATGATCGAACTTACAGGTGACTTTACGACTTACGACTAAGGCTCTACAACGTAGTCGTGGAACCTTACGACCACACGAATCTACGACTACACGGATCTACGACTACACGGATCTACGACCACAGCTGGCGGCGGAATCTGGTCGATGGCGACTAGGGACGGCGGCGGAACTCACCGACGACGGCGGATCAGCGAAGGCGACACGGCGGCGAGGACAACACGACCTCGGGCTCCGGCACGACCACGGCAGCGACTTCGACTTTGGCGGCACGACTTCGACTGCGGCTCAACTCAGAAACGAGGCTGGACTTGGGATGGGAGACCCCAGGGGTTTGGGCCCTTTTATACCTGGTCGTAGAGGTGTCCTGATCGGCCACGAGTACGAGTCCGGGTGGGATACGACAACGGGCGACGGCAGGACTACTTGTAACCGATCACGGCAATCTAGTCCGGATTGGTTACGACATGGAGACCGAGACGAATGCGACTACGGGTGGCGGCGGGACCGATCGATTGGAAGTTTTTAATTTCTTTTTTTTTCTTTTCCAGAAAGGTAGATAAAGACTTTTGAGCTCTAGAAAATAGCAAATAAATCCAGAAAAATACCAATAAATTCCTTGAGACACAGGGAACTCAAATAAAATATTTCGGGCAAATGTTAATGTTGAAATTAATCATATTAAATCTTTTAATTAATATAAATTCCAATTAAGCTTTAATTAATTCCAGAAAAATCAAATGGTGAATTTTATTTCTAAAAGCTTCAAAAGGCTCTGAAATTCAGGATGTTACAAACCTCCCCCCTTAAACGGAATCTCGACCCCGAGATTCTGGCTCTCTAAGGAATAGGTTTGGAAACTCCGCTCTAAGATCCTTCTCGCTCTCCCAGGTTGCTTCTCCTCGAATGGTTGCTCCATTGAACTTGCAAAAGCGAACTGTCCTTCTTCTGGTTACACGCTCTGCCACTTCCAAAATTTTTATAGGATGCTTTATAAGACAGATCCTCCTGAAGATCCACGCTTACTGGCACTGCCTCTGGCACTCTCAAGCACTTCTTTAGTTGAGATACATGGAAAACATCATGGATCCCGCTCAAGGTGTTTGGTAATTCAGCTGGTATGCAACCTCTCCTTTGCGCTTTAAAATTTTAATGGCCCCACATACCTTGGCGCAGCTTTCCTTCATTTGAAATCTTTAACACCTTTGAAGGGTGTGATCCTGAGATACACATAGTCATTTGGCTCAAAACTTAATCTCTTCGACGAGTATCAGCATAACTCTTCTGCTGGCTGGGCTGCTTTAGCCTTTCTTGAATCAAACGCACTTTCTCTTCTGCTTCTTGGACATTCTGGTCCAAGATTTGCCTTTCCCCTGTCTCTTTCCAATTGAGAGGGGTTCTACATTTTCTACCATACAGAGCTTCAAAAGGTGACATCTGTAAACTGGTCTGGTAGCTGTTATTGTAGGAGAACTCTGCAAAGGTAAACAACTATCCCACTTGGCTCCGTGATCCAATACACATGCTCTCAGCATGTCTTCTAGAATTTGATTTACTCGCTCTGTCTGACCATCGGTTTGCGGATGATATGCTGTACTGAAGTGCAGATGGGTGCCCATGGCTTCGTGGAAACTGTTCCAAAATCGTGAGGTAAACTGCGACCCACGATCCGATACTATCCTTTTGGGTACTCCATGGAGACTCACAATTCTGGACATGTATAGCTCGCCCAACTTGTCACCATAATAGGTTGTTTTGACGGGAAGAAAGTGAGCGACCTTAGTCAAACGATCCACGATTACCCATATTGAATCGTAACCTTCCTTAGTCTTGGGTAAACCTGTAATGAAGTCCATTCCCACATCTTCCCACTTCCATTCGGGAATCTTCAAAGGTTGCAGCAAGCCTGCTGGTCTTTGATGTTCAACCTTCACTCTTTGGCATACATCACAAAGTGCTACGTACTCGGCTATCTCACGCTTCATACCGGGCCACCAATATTTGTCTTTAATATCTTGGTACATCTTGGTACTGCCTGGATGAATTGAGTATAGAGACTCATGTGCTTCCTTAAGCAATAACTTCTTCAACTCTTCCTTGTTTGGTACGCACAATCGTGTTTTGTACCAGATGATGCCCTGATCATCCACCGTAAAGCCTGGTGCTTTGCCTTCTTTCAATCTAACCTTTATCCACTGAATATTCTCATCCTCTGGCTGTACTTGGCGGATCTGGCTATCTAGTGTTGGCTGCACGTCCAAAGCAGCTAACATCCCTTCCTCAACCAACTCCAAACTGAGCTTTTGAAATTCCTCGTGCAAAGCTGGTTGGTGCTCTTTAATCATCACTGTATTGCAGTACACTTTTCTGCTCAACGCATCTGCCACTACATTGGCTTTCCCCGGATGATAATGGATCCCGATATCATAATCCTTTATTAATTCCAGCCATCTTCTTTGCCTTAGGTTGAGATCCGCTTGAGTAAAGATATATTTCAGGCTCTTATGGTCCGTGTAGATCTCACATCGGTTACCCATTAAGTAGTGGCGCCATATTTTCAGGGCATGTACAACTGCGGCTAGCTCCAGGTCGTGCGTGGGGTAGTTTTCTTCGTGCGGCCTCAATTGACGTGATGCATAAGCCACGACTCTCTTATCTTGCATCAATACACAACCCAAACCTTTGCGAGATGCGTCACAGTAGATTTCGAAGTCCTTCTTAATGTCTGGTAATATTAGGACTGGTGCTGTCGTCAAACTCTCCTTTAGTTTCTGAAAACTCTTCTCGCATTCTGGCGTCCATTCAAACTTCTTTTCCTTCTTCAGCAGCTGAGTAAGCGGTCGGGCTACACTGGAGAACCCTTCAATGAAACGGCGGTAGTAACCCGCCATTCCCAGGAAGCTTCTGACCTGAGTTACGGACGTGGGTGCCTTCCAAGTAAGTACATCTTTCACTTTCCCTGGGTCAACTGCTACTCCTTCTGCTGTCATGACATGGCCCAAAAATGCGACTTCCTTCATCCAAAATTCACATTTGCTGAACTTGGCATACAACTTATGCTCTCGTAACCTCTGCAAAACCATCCTCAAATGCTCTTCGTGCTCTTCCTCATTCTTGGAGTAGATCAGAATGTCATCGATAAACACGACGACGATCTTGTCCAGGTAATCCATGAACACTTTATTCATCAAGTACATGAAGTATGCTGGGGCATTGGTTAGGCCAAAGGACATCACGGTGAACTCATACAACCCATAACGAGTTGAGAATGATGTCTTAGGTATATCCTCTGGACGAATCTTCATTTGATGATAGCCTGATCTCAAATCAATCTTGGAGAACACTCCGACTCCTTTTAGTTGGTCAAACAAGTCATCAATTCTAGGCAAGGGATACTTGTTCTTGATGGTAACTTCATTGAGAGCTCGGTAATCCACGCACATGCGTTGGCTGCCATCCTTCTTTTTGACAAATAAAACTGGTGCCCCCCACGGAGAGGTACTAGGCCTGACATAGCCTTTATCCAGCAACTCTTGTATTTGTTTCTTCAACTCTGCCATTTCATTGGCGGGCATTCGGTAGGGTCTCTTGGAAATAGGCGATGTACCCGGTGCTAACTCAATTGCGAACTCCTACATCTCTGTCGGGTGGCATCCCAGGAAGATCGTCAGGGAAAACATCAGGATACTCCCTGGCAATTGGCACTTCATTTAGCATGATCCCTTTACTTTGGCATACCATCACTTTTCCTGGCTTCTTCAAGTTGTCTTCAAATCTAACTTTATTTCCATCTGAACTAACCAAGGTGACGGCTCGGCTTCCACATTCCAACACCGCTTGATGTTTCTTGAGCCAATCCATACCCAAAATTACATCCAAGGACTGGATGTCTAGCACAACCAAATCAGCGGAGAACTCTACTCCTGGATGGCTATCTTACTTTGGGGCATACCTAGGTTTGTACTCATCTCAGAGCCTGGGGATTGAACCAGCAAAATAGAACCGAGGGCAACGATTTCCAACTTATGCTTTAAAGCAAAACTCCGGGAAACGAACGAATGTGAAGCTCCAGAATCGAACAAAACTGTGGGCAGGTACTGAACTTACTTGAAACTTACCGATCACAACGTCTGGCGCTTCCTGAGCCTCCTCCATGGTGACATGGTTCACCTGACCCGCGCATTACAGGCTGCGATCCTCGGTTGGGTTGGCTTGGATCCTTGAGGTGCTCCGCGTCCTGACCCTGCTGCAGGGGTACGATCCGGTGTCGCTCCCAGGTTGAAACGAACTGGTGTCCATGGCCTGAATTCTGCGGGCATTTGTTGGCATAGTGCCCCGTCTCATGGCACTTGAAGCAAGTAACTTCTGTCATGGGCTTGGTAATCCTTGGCTGTTGACTTCCCACTGGAATTGGCCTTGGCCCTGACGAGAACTGGCGAGGAGCTGGTGCAGGGGTTTTGAATCCTGACTGTTGTGGAACACGAGCTGGCTGGAGATGTGCTAAAGCGGTCCTCTGGGCCTGGTGCATCTGTGATCCCTGCTGCATCATTCTCCGCTTACGAGATTCCTCTAACTCACGACGACTCTCCTCAATGAGCATTGCTTTGTCTACCATGTTCTGAAGCTGGCATAGTCATTTCCTATCACTGAATTTTCAAACCAGGGTTCAATCCTTTCATTGAACCTCTTCTGGCGAGCATCATCTGTGGCGACATCCTCTGGAGCATAGCGGGCTAACTGAGTGAATTTATTGAGATACTCACTCACCGACATGTTCTTCTGCTGTAATTCCCTGAATTCCTCCTTCTTCATTTCAACCACCCCATCCAAGACGTGGGCGTGATGAAAAGCTTCTGTGAACTCTTCCCAAGTGATACTATCTTGATCTCCATGTGCAGCACAGTAATTTTCCCACCATTCAGCTGCAGCTCCTTCTAGCTGGTGGGCGGCGTACAACACCTTCTCGCGATCCGTTACATTGAGCGAGGTTAAGCTTCTTTTCTATTGAGCGCATCCAATCGTCGGCTTCCAGGGTTCTGAAGATCGCGAATAAGTGGGTGGCCTTGTCCTCATGAATTCTGCGAACTTAGGTCTGTTGGCGAACTGGTTGGGGCATTTCCTGGATTCTGCCGATTCATCATGGCGTTCATGTTTTGCATCATGGTGTTCATCAACTGAGTTTGGGCAGCCATGAATTGACTCAAGGTTGGATCTAGTCCAGCCGGATTTGCATGCTGCTCTGGAGTTGCTTGATTTCCATTACTGCCTTCTGGATCCTGGTTCATCTGACCGCGTCCTGCAGAGCTCCGGGTATCGACCATTTTGATCTTGCTCTGAAAGAAAGATCACTTGCTGAGAACTTGGCTCTTCAAGGCTCAATAGATAAGAGGGAAAAGCAAAGGTAAGAGATAAACTCGTCTAAGGGGGATACTAATGGCAACCCTAAACTAAGCAGACACTTAGCCGAAAAGGCTAACAAAAGAAGCAATAAACTCCACAAAGAGACTTCTGACATGACTGCATCATAATGCTAGAAGCAAAACTGCAGCTCATATCACACCCAACGGCAAATAAGAAGCAAGGCGATCTACACGATACTAAAAACTGTAAGAGGGTTCAAATCTATCGGCTTCTAATCTTCACGGAAATCTCCAATCTTGTCTTGACGTACTGGGAGCTATCTTGATCCAACTTCATAGCACAGCTTGAGGAATTCCATGCCAACTTTTGCTTTAATTGAGGGACACTCGAGATATCTATGGACATTGTAGAGATAAGAAGTTAACTTGATTTTCAAAAATAATATTCCCAAAAAGGCGAGGATTAAGAATCCTAAGAATAAGATAAGGATAGAGGATCACTAGATATTCATTTTGTTGATTTGATTTAGAAAATAGATTTTGAAATTGGCTAAAACGACCATTCTAACCAAGGCTTCGTCCTACAGTCGATACAGCTCTGATACCATCTCTGTAGAGACCCGAATATACATATCCGGACTCTCCTGTGTATTCCGCACTAGTCCAGGATCACGCTAGTGCACACAGTGTGAACAAAGATAAATATCATCCATATCACGATATTCTAAGGAAATCCAAATCATATCATTAAATATCAGAGTACGACCTTATGGCCAAGCTTACAATTAATAGCCTGAAGGGCTTAAAGAAACTAGCAGCGGAAAACCAGAAATAAGCGTAGCAGCCAATCGACACGCCCACAGGCTATCGAGTGGAGAACGAAGTCCTACTCCGTGAAATCCTTGTAGTATCCTCCTTCCAAGAAGTCTTGCGGGTCTGGTCCTTCCTCCTCAACTGAGCAAATATGTTTGAAGCCGTGAGTACATAGAGTACTCAGCAAGTCGTTTGTAACAAAGAATGCAATATAGTATGCAAGGTTTCACAAAGGATGGCTGAAAGGTTAATTTTGCATAAAGCAACAATTTAGAGTAATACAATAATTAGATTGAAAAGCAAGCTTGGTAAATGATAATAAATAAATAATCAAAGGAATTAAAGATAACCACAAGTGAACTGACCATTCACTTTCCAACTTAACCATCCAAGATTTTATGAAAGCTCTACCCCTCGTGTGAAATCACCGAGCATTGTCCATGACCGAGGACGCGGCTATTCGAATAGTTTTACACTCTGCAGAGGTTGTACAACTGTACCCACACGATGTGATAATCCTCACGTTAAAGATAATCAAAACAAGGCTTTTACAATGATGCATCTCAACCCGATCCCACTCGCTAAGGTTTCGCCGTCGAGTAGGGTAAATCCCCCTAGTCGATAATTGCCCCCTCTTGCGCCACAACTACATCAGTAGTGAAACCGAAGTTGAGACTTCACAAATTATTATGCCAGGTCTATCCCATACTAGACATGTGGTTTGCACGGTAAAGCTCAGATCAATGGCGCACAAAGTTAAGTCCTTAAAGATTACCCAGGCGAAGCATCCACATCCCAATGTGCAACCTGCACCCCCTTTACTGCATGATCATTCGCCGGAGTGAAACCAATTTTGTATAACCAATGCCAATGACACTACCTATGTCATGGTAAACAAATTTTATAACTGTGGCTAACCACCACGTTCAAGTATCTCATTAAGTCAAGATTAATTATCACATGTGATGATAGACCCAACATTCTAAACATAAGCATGGCTAAGCAAACTAGTCGTATACCCCATGTGACAACTAGTGTTGTATCACTAGATAATTACCCATCCTATGGTGACAATGGACACATGGCAATCAAATTATCAAGGAGGGATTAATCAATTTGGACAATAGCTACCAATACAAGGGTTTGATAATAAAATAGCGATGCATGATAATTTAAAACAGAGTAATACATAATAGATTGAAAATTGGGTTCAACATGATCAAAGGACACGACTTGCCTTGGCCTTGCTCAGTTGACAGCTCTTGGTCTTCAAATCCAACGGCGGCTCCCTCGAACGCGTGATCTAACGAGAG
The DNA here is from genome assembly GCA_017311315.1 of Dendrocalamus latiflorus. Lineage (NCBI taxonomy): Eukaryota > Viridiplantae > Streptophyta > Magnoliopsida > Poales > Poaceae > Dendrocalamus > Dendrocalamus latiflorus. The sequence continues at coordinate 40,212,338 of CM029655.1, forward strand.
AGAAAACGAAACGAAGCACAAAACAAATTCAAATAAAACCCCAATAAACTCCAAAAACTGCAAAATCAGAACCAAAGATAGATCTCAATTTTAGATGAATTTAGGAAAAAGAATCGGGTTAATCGGAGTTCGGACGAGGGAGAACGGGCTCTAAAAGATTTAAATGAGAGAAAAAGAGATAGACGGGTAGTCGTTACGACCACAAAGGATCCCTACGACCACGCAGAGCAAAATACGACTACGAAGAACTTTACGACTACGACCACAACCAATCTATAACTACGACCACACTAGGAAACCTACGACTACGACCACAGAGCCGAAGCTAAGACTATGAAGCCGATTACGACCACTCAGGCAGGCTTACGACCACGAAGTCGAACACATGACTAGACTGCACAGCGGCTACGACTATTCAGGCGGCTTACAACCACGAAGTCGTTGACGACCACATGATCGAACTTACAGGTGACTTTACGACTTACGACTAAGGCTCTACAACGTAGTCGTGGAACCTTACGACCACACGAATCTACGACTACACGGATCTACGACTACACGGATCTACAACCACAGCTGGCGGCGGAATCTGGTCGATGGCGACTAGGGACGGCGGCGGAACTCACCGACGACGGCGGATCAGCGAAGGCGACACGGCGGCGAGGACAACACGACCTCGGGCTCCGGCACGACCACGGCAGCGACTTCGACTTTGGCTGCACGACTTCGACTGCGGCTCAACTCAGAAACGAGGCTGGACTTGGGATGAGGGAGACCCCAGGGGTTTGGGCCCTTTTATACCTGGTCGTAGAGGTGTCCTGATCGGCCACGAGTATGAGTCCGGGTGGGATACGACAACGGGCGACGGCAGGACTACTTGTAACCGATCACGGCAATCTAGTCCGGATTGGTTACGACATGGAGACCGAGATGAATGCGACTACGGGTGGCGGCGGGACCGATCGATTGGAAGTTTTAATTCCTTTTTTTTTCTTTTCCAGAAAGGCAGATAAAGACTTTTGAGCTCTAGAAAATAGCAAATAAATCCAAAAAAAATACCAATAAATTCCTTGAGACACAGGGAACTCAAATAAAATATTTCGGGCAAATGTTAATGTTGAACTTAATCATATTAAATCTTTTTAATTAATATAAATTCCAATTAAGCTTTAATTAATTCCAGAAAAATCCAAATGGTGAATTTTATTTCTAAAAGCTTCAAAAAGGCTCTGAAATTCAGGATGTTACATCCTCCCTCCGGCTGCTCGTGGCAAGCCCGGTGTCCAAAGCGCCCGCCGAGGATCCTTCACCTCCGGCGTCTGCGCCTTCCAACCCCGAATCGGCATACCCTCGGGAGCATTAGCAGTAGCAGTCGCAGCTGCCGCACCAAGCACGGCAGATGTTCCACCTCGGCTCCTCTTGCGAGATGGCCGCCTTCTTCTTCTTCGTTGCGCCGTCGTCTGGAGCAGCACGGTCCGGCACGGCAAGGCCCAGGGCCTCGCACACGCGATTTATCCGCCCCAGCCCCGCCTCGGTAGTAGCAGACACGCGCTGCTCATGCTCCCTGCTGGTATACGGCCCCAGGAATACGCGCGCGGCCTGCTCCGCATCCTCCAAGCGAATCCCTGAGGCAAAGCAGGAGACAAGACTAAGGTAACACATCTCGCGCAAACAAAGGGGAGATGCGGTCAAGACTTACGAAGACTGGAGGGTGCCGGTAGCAAGCAGATCAACGGTGAAACATTGTCGTCCCGGCGCTTTTCGGCGGCAAGGCGCCAGTCGCGGGCGAGCGGCGCCACGCCGTACATCACGAATTCTTTGGCGAGGTCACGCATGTTGAGGCGGACGGATACTCCTACGAGCCGCCGGGCCCTTCGCTTGTCCTCATCATCGAGCGTCCGGCTGGGCGATGTCTTGAACGTGCTCGGCCGGCCCGTGCACTCAAGGCCGCTCCGCTCTCCACACGGTGGTAGAACCACCGCTTCATCCAGTTAGACTCCCACTTCCCGCGCGTGGAGTTCGCAGGGAAGAGCTTGCTGCAGCCTGACCGAAGAATGAAGGTGACGCTGCCGAAGCTCGACAGCGTCCCGTCCTGCCGCTCCTTGGGCTGGTACCGTGCCTCGTGCAGGTAGGCGAACAACGAAGCACTGGGCCAGCACGCTCCCGAGCGCAAGGCCCAGCTATACACCACGAGCTTGGGCCACGGCGTTCGGAGTCAGCTGCGCTAGCTCCAGTCCGAAAGTTCGTAGCACGGCGCCCACGATCGCCGCCGTCGGGATGCGAAGCACCCGCGTCAAGGAAGGCGACAAAAACGATCGCCTCCGACTTCCAGGGCGCGGTTCCGTCTCGTTGGCGGTGGGCAGTCGCACCGCCCAGCGCTCGGATAGCTTCCCCGCACGCAGCAGCATTTGGATTGCCTTCTCGGTCACGAGCGAGGGGCCCCAACTCGCCGGAGAACGTACCTTCCTTCTCCGCCGCCCGCCACAGCTTGCTTGCCGCCGCTGGGTCGCGTTCGCTGAGCGAGTACTTCACCTCGAGCAGTGACGATCGCCGGCGGACGCCACAGACACCAGCCGCCTCACCGCACTTGTCACCGGATGCCATCGCTCTTCGCGAAAGGAGGATAGCGGAGAGAATACGAAGGGGAATACAGAAAGGCGAGGCAAGCAAGGAGGCGTAGAGCTACGGCGGTGTGGTTACGAGGGCTATTTCAAGCCACCTCATCCCAGTGCCGAAGCGTCGCGACGGTCCGCGCACCGAGCGCGACCACAGTCGCACAGAGGCCCCTCCCGCACGATACCCGATAACCGAAGACGAAGGGTCACGTCCGTAGCGGTAAGGACCGTTAGAGCACGACGCTCCAATGGCCTCCCGACGCGTGCCAACCCCCCGCGCGAGATGGCTGAAGCGTATGGGGCCAGGCGTCGACACGACTCCAACCGCCAGTAAAAGTGCATTAATGACCCATGGGGTTACAACAGCTTCAATGCTACACCGTTCCTCGCCCGCCCCGTGTCCCTCTTCCCTCGGGAAGAGGCGAGTAGTTGCCGTCGCACAACCGTTCGCATCCCGTCATGCACCAGTCACAAGCCGCCGCGTGCCCTACACGCGCCGAGGCGAGCAGCGTGCTACAGCACCCTAGCCCTGGCAAACCCGGCCGGCACGAGGCCAGGGAACCTTTACGATGCATGGCCGCTTGGGAGGCCGCAATCACCGCACGCACGGTGGTACCCGCGGTGCGAAGTGGCAAAGCAGACTATCGCTGAGCCACTACTGCGGCTAGGCATCAGCTCCGCTGCCACCCGTGTCGAAGGGTAGGGGACGGGGCACGCGCGCGTCTACTTCGGCTAGGCATCAGCTCCGCTGCCACCCGTTCGAAGGGTAGGGGACGGAGCACGCGCGACTACTTCGGCTAGGCACCGCTTCCGCTGCCACCCGTTCGAAGGGTAGGGGAAAGAGCGCGCGCGCGTCTACTTCGTCTATTCTGGCTAGGCGTCAGCTCCGCTGCCACCCGTTCGAAGGGTAGGGGACGGAGCACGCGCGAGGTCTACTTCGGCTAGGCGGTCAACTCCGCTGCCACCCATTCGAAGGGTAGGGACGGAGCGCGCGCGCAGGATTACCTGGTTTGTCTATTCAGGCTAGGCGTCAGCTCGCTGCCCACCCGTTCGAAGGGTAGGGGACGGAGCGCGCGCGTCTACTTCGGCTAGGCGTCAGCTCCGCTGCCACCCGTTCGAAGGGTAGGGACGGAGCGCGCGCGCGCGCGTCTACTTCAGGCTAGGCGCCAGCTCCGCTGCCACCCGTTCGAAGGGTAGGGGACGGAGCGCGCGCGCGCGTCTACTTCGGCTAGGCGCAGCTCCGCTGCCACCCGTTCGAAGGGTAGGGGACGGAGCACGCGCGCGTCTACTTCAGCTAGGCGTCAGCTCCGCTGCCACCGTTCGAAGGGTAACGGAGCGCGCGCTCCCCTACTCCACCGCTCGAAGGTAGGGGACGGAGCGCACGCGCGTCTACTTCGGCTAGGCGCCAGCTCCGCTGCCACCCGTTCGAAGGGTAGGGGACGGAGCGCGCGCGCATCTACTTCGGCTAGGCGTCAGCTCCGCTGCCACCCGTTCGAAGGTTAGGGGACGGAGCGCGCACGCGTCTACTTCTGCTAGGCGTCAGCTGCGCTGCCACATCGTTCGAAGGGTAGGGGACGGAGCGCGCGCGCGCGTCTTCTTCAGCTAGGCGTCAGCTCCGCTGCCACCCGTTGGAAGGGCAGGGGACGGAGCGCGTCTACTTCAGCTAGGCCCAGCTCCGCTGCCACCCGTTCGAGAGGGCAGGAGACGGAGTGCGCGCGTCTACTTTGGCTAGGCGTTAGCTCCGCTACCACCCGTTCGAGGGTAGGGGACAGAGCGCGCACGCGAGCGTCCTAATTCGGCTAGGGCGTCAGCTCCAGCTGCCACCCGTTCGAAGGCTGAGACACTTCGCCACTCGCCGTGGGTCCGGCGGCTTCGGCAGACTCCTCCGCCTCCGTGGGGAGAGGGCGAGCACCACTTCGGCGTCCAAACCCGCGCGACACGTCGTGATCCAACTCGTAAGGGATACAGGCGTCTGGGCTACTCATACCGTCGCCACCTCCATGTGCCTCTCGCACCCCACTTTGCTGCACGATCAATCGCCCAAGTGAAACCAATTTTGTATAACCAACACCAATGACACTACCCATGCGATGGCAACAAGTTTTATAAGCGTGGTTAACCACCACATTCGAGTATATCATTAAGTCAAGATTAATTAACCACATGCGATAATAAACCCAACGTACTAGTGATAAGCATGGCTAAGTAATTTAAACGCACAACCCATGTGACAACTAATATTGCATCACTAAGTAATTTCCCATTCTATGGTGACAATGGAATCAGGGCATTCAAATTATCAAGGAGGAATAATCAATTAGGTCATTAACTACCAATACAAGGATTTGAATAAAATAGCGATGCAAGATAATTAAAACAAAATAGTTAAATAATAGATTGCAAACAAAATAGTTAAATAATAGATCAGCGCTGACGCACGCGGGCGCGGGGAACCGAGGAGGCGCGGGGCGCGGCCGAGGCGGCGAGACACGGGCGGCGGGTCTGGCCGGTGAGGTCGTCGGCGGGGGGCGACGGGACGTCGGCGACTCACCGGCGGCGAACGGCAGAGAACGACGACGAGACGACGGCGAATCAGCGGAGAGAGGCGGAGAACGGCGACGAACAACGGCGAGCGCTTCCGGCGGCGAGAACGAAGGCTCGGGCGACGGCGGCTCCGTGAAAGGCGGCGGCGAAAGCGGCGGCTCGGGATGAGGGGAACCCCGGGGGTCAGGCCCCTTTTATACCCGGGTCCCGAGGAGGCGGGGTCGGGTACGGCGGAGATAGTCCGCGACAGAGACGGGCGAGCGGCGGCGGCGTCGTGCCGAACACGGAGACGAGAGTCCCGGCCGGAAAATGATGTGCCTGACAGGTGGGCCCCACCTGTCGGTGGCACGGGCGAGCGAGCGGCAGCGGGTGGATTGTTAGTGATATGCCCTAGAGCAACATGGAGATGTTATATATCACATACTATGTTTATGATGCATTACTTTGTTCCTTGAAATAGACATTATCATTATTGATCAATGAGTATGTGACTTATTCATGAGACTCTTAATGCTTAAATGTTGCTATTTCTAAATGACCCTGATCATATATCATATGAGGAACAAATATGATTCAAAGATCAGCATATGTATTGATTGATGATCATGTCTCATGGATCATGGTATGGTGATACCAAATCAATAATATGGACCATGTGTTAGTGAACATATGTTGGATAGACCCGCCATGAGACACTGCAGAGGATTCCATGTGTCATCAGTTGGTCTCAAGTAGTGTTTATGTAGAATCCTTAGACTTGAGATCATCATGGTTCCAAACATGCGTAGTAGCTTATTTTGGGACTACTAAACACTACTCCGTAACTGGGTAGTTATAAAAGTAGTCCTCGGGTTTGCCATGAAACATGTAGTGGGATGTGAATGATCAAGATAGAATTTGCCCCTCCTTATGGGAGAGATATCTCTGGGCCCCTCGATGTAATGGATTATGAAAGTGCATGGCCATGCCAAGGTGATTGAGGAGTCAATCACAAGTTTATAATCCATCACAGAATCGAGAGAGTGATTGAGCTATTAAGAGGATGACACAGGTCTCGCCTTGAGCACAATCTATATCGTGAGGCAAAGGGATTCGTATATGAGAACATTACAGGTTCAGCCGATATGATCTTTACGTATACTTTGGGGTTAATATGTCTTACTAGAGGCCGCTATTAACAGGGTGACTAGAAAGGCGTTTCCGGGTCGCGACCAAGTATTCGTGAACCTACAGGGTCGCACGCTTAACGGGTTGGAACACTAATTCGAATATGATTCGGATGAGGGCTCAATTCGGATAGAGATCCGAATAGACTCCTACTGGGCCTCGGTCCATAAGGCCCAAGTGAGGAGGTCCTATATATATGGAGGCGAGGGGCTGAAGGGGTACGCGCTTCTGAAAAACCCAAGCCGCCACCTCCTGAGCCGAAACCCTAGCCGCTCGCGAGTGCTAGTACACTCGCGATCAGCGTTCCAGCCCCGGACGTGTGGATACCGGTGGAGGCGCTGCTCGTTGCGGCATTGATCGGCATCAACAACCTGCAGATTGGATCTGCTCGTGGCGTGATTGATCGCGTGGAGGAGACGATCTGTTCGGGACGATCGGCTACTTCCACTACTACCCTCGACGCGCGCGGGTTGGATCAAATTCTCCAACTCTTCTTCCGCCTGCGCTGCGCGTCTAGTGGTAACGATCCATGATCCCTCCTTAAGCATGATGTTTGTTGTGTGCGCGGTAGAAAAATTTTGTTTTCTGCTCTCGTAGCCTACGCGCGTTCCTTTAGTGGTATCAGAGCCATCTTGCTTAGGTTGCGATCTGGATCAGCGCATATGTGATATGCGGTTGTAGTAGATTGGATCTATTACAGTCTAGATCAGTTGGTTCATGTGATGAATCGGTGGTAGCACGGGTTGATGAGATTAATCGGCGAATAGGGGATAAATGAGGCGTAGATTCTATCACTACTAGTGGCCTAGAGATTGTCTCGGATCGGCATAAGGTGGTTATGTCGAATACTAGTAGTATACGAATCTGATAGCCTCGGGCCAATGGAACTACTAGTGCCCTAGAGATTGTCTCGGATCGGCATAAGGTGGTTATGTCGAATACTAGTAGGATATGAATCTTATAGCCTCGGGCCAATGGAACTACTAGTGTCCTTGAGAATGTCTCGGATCGGCATAAGGTGGTTATGTCGAATACTAGTAGGTTATGGATCTAATGGCCTCGGCCCAATGGAAAAACTAGTGTCCTAGAGAATGTCTCGGATCGGCATAAGGTGGTTGTGCCGAATAGTTTTTCCATAGTGGTTTCATAGATTGGATCTGTAAATTTCGTAGGGTGTGCGTACCCCCCTTGTATAGCGTCATGGGTTCACATCGTTAGGTAGAATGCGATTCTACGTCTAACTTGTTTTTGCAGGGAATGATGTGAATAGTATGGCCCTATAACTTGTTGGAATGTATGAGATGTATGTGATGCATGTAACATTCGTTCATGGCCTGCGTGTCATGATTATTTCAGCTATTGTTAGCTATCTATATTGTATTTAACGACCTGCGTGTCGACCTTAATGCTTGAATCTATCTTTGTAATCTTCAATTTCTAGCTATTATAGGTAGTAGCCTAGTTTTGAGGTTACAAGTTTTCCAAGCATGGTGGCCCTAAAGGAGTGATGTGGAGGATGGAGATCGTCTACGCCTACATGGAGATGGATATCACCTTTTGGGCCATACTATTTCATAGTTAAATGTGTTTATCTGTGATGTTATCTATCTTATTCTTATGCAATGATATATGTGATATGTTGCTATGGTAGGATAGAGTCCCTCATAAAAATTAGGTATTAATGCCCTTCCATATGTTGCACCAAAAGATAATAATCACCGTATGGTAGGTCTACCAAAGTAGAGTGCCGTCGGTTATCATCATTATTTGGGGTAGATGTCGGACATCTACATGCGGAAACATTTGGTTTACTTAACAAGGTTATCAAAACAGTTTTGGACCTTGGGGCATAGGTTGGGGCCGGGGCATACTGATGTCACCCAACAAGCAAGAGTCACATAGGGATGTGATTAGCAAGGTGTTGCTTACCCATGTCACTACTTTTCTAGCCGTGATGCCAAAGCTCACTAGGAATTAGTGAAATGAGGATCTTGACCCACTATGTAACTTAGAGGGAGTTTTGTTGCAAAACACATAGTGGGAGTCTTTTGTTAAATAGTTTAATAAAAGATGAACATAAACATAGTGCTAAACTTTGCATATTCTTGTGTTGTAGATCATGTCATCCAACGCCGCATCCAGTACTTTTAATTTGCGATCTATTCTTGAGAAAGAAAAACTCAATGGAACAAACTTTATGGATTGGTATCGCAACTTGAGAATTGTTCTCAAGCAAGAGCGCAAGGAGTATGTCCTTGAGTCTCCTTACCCCGATGACTTGCCTGATAATGCTACTGCGGCTGCACGGAGAACTTATGAGAAGCAAACTAATGATTACCTTGATGTGAGCTGTCTCATGCTTGCCACAATGTCTTCTGAGCTTCAGAAGCAATATGAGAGCACAGATGCCTACAATATCATTGTGGGGTTGCGTGGTATGTTTGAGAACCAAGCAAGGGCTGAGAGGTTCAACACTTCAAAGTCCTTGTTTGCGTGCAGGCTTGCAGAAGGGAATCCCGTCAGCCCTCATGTGATTAAGATGATTGGCTACATTGAGAGTCTGGAAAAGCTTGGTTTTCCCCTTAGCCAAGAGTTGGCTACTGATGTGATTCTCCAGTCGCTCCCCCCGAGCTTTGAGCCATTCATACTGAACTATCACATGAACAACATGGACAAGACCTTGGCTGAGTTGCATGGGATGCTAAAAGCTGCCGAGGAAAGCATTAAGAAAAGCACCAATCATGTGATGATGATGCAGAAAGGCAAGGGCAAGCCCAATATCAAGAAAGGCGCGGTCAAAAGAAAGTTAGCTCCCGATGAGATCGCGAGCAGTTCTAAGACCAAGCAAGTCAAGAAGGGCCCTGCTCCTGATGCAGATTGTTACTACTGTAAGCAATCAGGACATTGGAAAAGGAAATGCCCAAAGTACTTGGAGGATCTTGAGAAGAAGAAGGGAAGTACGACTTCCACTCCAGGTATAAATGTTATAGAAATCAATCTTGCTACTTCATCCACTGATTCTTGGGTATTTGATACCGGATCGGTTGCTCACATTTGCAAATCGTTGCAGGAGCTAAGAAGAAGTAGAAGTTTGAGGAGGAGCGAAGTGGATCTTCGCGTTGGCAATGGAGCAAAAGTTGCTGCGGTGGCTGTTGGCACCATGCCATTATCTTTACCTTCAGGATTAGTTTTGGAATTGAATAATTGTTATTGTGTTCCATCTCTTTCCAAGAACATTATTTCTGCTTAATGTTTGCAAGCAGAAGGTTATGACTTTAGATCTGTGGACAATGGTTGTTCTCTTTATTTCAAAGATATGTTCTATTGTCATACTCCATTGGTGAATGGGTTATATGTTCTTACTCTTGAAGGGTCACCGGTCTATAACATTAATGCAAAGAGGCAACGTCCGAATGATTTGAATCCCACGTTTATTTGGCACTGTCGCTTAGGCCACATAAATGAGAAACGCATGGAGAAGCTCCATAGAGATGGTATTCTACACTCATTTGATTTTGAATCATTTGAGACATGCGAATCTTGTTTACTTGGCAAGATGACAAAGGCACCTTTCACCGGTCAAGGTGAACGGGCAAGTGACTTATTGGCACTCGTACATTCTGATGTATGTGGACCAATGAGCTCAACAGCCAGAGGTGGTTTTCAGTACTTCATAACTTTTACTGATGACTTTAGTAGATATGGGTATATCTACTTGATGAAGTATAAGTCTGAATCCTTTGAAAAGTTCAAAGAATTCCAAAATGAAGTGCAAAATCATTTAGGCAAGACAATCAAGTTTCTACGATCTGATCGTGGAGGCGAGTATTTGAGCCATGAGTTTGGCAATCATCTGAAGGATTGTGGAATTGTTCCACAATTGACTCCGCCAGGAACACCTCAATGGAATGGGGTATCTGAACGGAGAAATCGCACCTTATTAGATATGGTGCGCTCCATGATGAGCCAAAGTGATCTTCCGTTGTCTTTTTGGGGGTACGCTCTTGAAACAGCCGCTTTCACACTAAACAGGGTTCCATCAAAATCAGTAGAAAAGACACCATATGAGATGTGGACAGGACAACGTCCTAGCTTGTCTTTTCTTAAGATTTGGGGATGTGAGGCTTATGTAAAACGTTTACAGTCTGATAAGCTCACTCCTAAGTCTGATAAATGCTTATTTATCGGGTATCCTAAGGAAACAAAAGGATATTACTTCTATAATCGAGAAGAAGGCAAAGTGTTTGTCGCCCGGCATGGTGTCTTCTTAGAGAAAGAGTTTCTCTCAAGAAGGGATAGTGGGAGCACGGTGCAACTTGAAGAAATTCGAGAAACACCTGAAAACGTTTTAGCTCCTACAGAACCACAACAGGATGAACAATCTGTTGAAGAACCTGTTGTGGACACACCGGCACCACGTAGGTCAGAGAGGTCACGTCGTGCACCTGAGAGGTACATGTTCTTGACTACTCAACAACGGGACATATTGTTGTTAGACAACGATGAGCCTAAGACCTATGAAGAAGCGATGGTGGGACCAGACTCTGAGAAATGGCTTGAAGCCATGAGATCCGAAATTGAATCCATCAGTAATCAAGTTTGGAACTTGGTTGATCCTCCTGATGGTGTTAAAACCATTGAGTGCAAATGGGTTTTCAAGAAAAAGTTAGACATAGATGGAAATGTTCACATCTATAAAGCGCGATTGGTGGCCAAAGGTTTCAAACAAATTCAAGGTATTGATTATGATGAAACTTTTTCGCCCGTCGCAATGCTAAAGTCTATTCGGATCATTCTAGCGATTGCTGCATATTTCGACTATGAAATATGGCAAATGGATGTCAAAACAGCTTTCCGTAATGGAAATCTGAGTGAGGATGTGTACATGACACAGCCCACGGGTTTTGTCGATCCACAATCAGTTGGAAAGATATGCAAGCTGCAAAGATCCATTTATGGATTAAAGCAGGCATCTCGGAGTTGGAACATTCGTTTTGATGAAGTAATCAAAGGGTTTGGTTTCATCAAGAACGAAGAAGAGCCTTGTGTTTACTAAAAGGCTAGTGGGAGCGCACTCGTATTTCTGGTCTTATATGTGGATGACATATTACTGATCGGAAATGACATTCCTATGCTCGAATCTATTAAGTCTTCATTGAAAAATAGTTTCTCTATGAAAGACTTAGGAGAGGCGGCATATATTCTGGGCATCAAGATCTATAGAGATAGATCAAAAAGGCTAATTGGATTAAGCCAAGATACGTACATTGACAAGGTGTTGAAAAGGTTCAACATGCAGGATTCCAAGAAAGGTTTTCTACCTATGTCACATGGTATAAATCTTAGCAAGAATCAGTGTCCTAGTACACCTGATGAGCGGGATAAAATGAATGCGATTCCATATGCTTCGGCTATCGGGTCCATTATGTATGCCATGCTTTGTACACGTCCAGATGTCTCGTATGCTTTAAGTGCTACAAGTAGATACCAGTCAGATCTAGGTGAAAGTCACTGGATTGCTGTAAAGAACATCTTGAAGTACTTGAGAAGAACTAAAGATGTGTTCCTCGTCTATGGGGGTGAGGAAGAGCTCGTTGTAAATGGTTACACCGATGCTAGCTTCCAAACTGACAAAGATGATTTTAGATCGCAATCTGGATTTGTGTTCTGCCTGAATGGCGGTGCGGTGAGCTGGAAGAGTTCCAAGCAGGAGACGGTTGCTGATTCTACAACGGAAGCCGAGTACATAGCAGCTTCTGAAGCTGCTAAAGAAGCTGTTTGGATCAAGAAATTTGTTTCTGAGGTTGGTGTGGTGGCTAGTGCATCCAGCCCAATGGACCTCTACTGTGACAATAGTGGGGCCATTGCGCAAGCCAAGGAGCCTAGATCGCACCAGAAGTCCAAGCACATTTTACGGCAGTTTCATCTCATCCGCGAGATAGTGGAGAGAGGCGACGTGAAGATATGCAAAGTACAAACGGATTTGAACATTGCGGATCCGTTGACAAAGCCGCTTCCCCAGCCAAAGCATGAGGCTCACACTAGGGCAATGGGTATTAGATACCTACATGGTTGACTCTAGTGCAAGTGGGAGACTGTTAGTGATATGCCCTAGAGGCAACATGGAGATGTTATATATCACATACTATGTTTATGATGCATTACTTTGTTCCTTGAAATAGACATTATCATTATTGATCAATGAGTATGTGACTTATTCATGAGACTCTTAATGCTTAAATGTTGCTATTTCTAAATGATCCCTGATCATATATCATATGAGGAACAAATATGATTCAAAGATCAGCATATGTATTGATTGATGATCATGTCTCATGGATCATGGTATGGTGATACCAAATCAATAATATGGACATGTGTTAGTGAACATATGTTGGATAGACCCGCCATGAGACACTGCAGAGATTCCATGTGTCATCAGTTGGTCTCAAGTAGTGTTTATGTAGAATCCTTAGACTTGAGATCATCATGGTTCCCAACATGCGTAGTAGCTTATTTTGGGACTACTAAACACTACTCCGTAATTGGGTAGTTATAAAAGTAGTCTTTGGGTTTGCCATGAAACATGTAGTGGGATGTGAATGATCAAGATAGAATTTGCCCCTCCTTATGGGAGAGATATCTCTGGGCCCCTCGATGTAATGGATTATGAAAGTGCATGGCCATGCCAAGGTGATTGAGGAATCAATCACAAGTTTATAATCCATCACAGAATCGAGAGAGTGATTGAGCTATTAAGAGGATGACACAGGTCTCGCCTTGAGCACAATCTATATCGTGAGGCAAAGGGATTCGTATATGAGAACATTACAGGTTCAGCCGATATGATCTTTACGTATACTTTGGGGTTAATATGTCTTACTAGAGGCCGCTATTAACAGGGTGACCGGAAAGGCGTTTCCGGGTCGCGACCAAGTATTCGTGAACCTACAGGGTCGCACGCTTAACGGGTTGGAACACTAATTCGAATATGATTCGGATGAGGGCTCAATTCGGATAGAGATCCGAATAGACTCCTACTGGGCCTCGGTCCATAAGGCCCAAGTGAGGAGGTCTATATATATGGAGGCGAGGGGCTGAAGGGGTACGCGCTTCTGGAAAAACCCTAGCCGCCACCTCCTGAGCCGAAACGCTAGCCGCTCGCGAGTGCTAGTACACTCGCGATCGGCGTTCCAACCCCGGACGTGTGGATACCGGTGGAGGCGCTGCTCGTTGCGGTGTTGATCGGCATCAACAACCTGCAGATTGGATCTGCTCGTGGCGTGATTGATCGCGTGGAGGAGACGATCTGTTCGGGACGATCGGCTACTTCCACTACTACCTCGACGCGCGCGGTTGGATCGACTTCTCCAACTCTTCTTCCGCTGCGCTGCGCGTCTAGTGGTAACGATCCATGATCCCTCCTTAAGCATGATGTTCTTGTGTGCGCGGTAGAAAAATTTTGTTTTCTGCTCTCGTAGCCTACGCGCGTTCCTTTATGGATGGGTGACACGTGGCACACATCCAAAGGGGCAAGGCGGGCGCGGGGAGCGGCGGATCGGCGACGCGTGGCGCGGGGCGAGGCAGGCCGAGCCAAAGGCGGGCGAGCTGGGCCGGTTGTGGGCGACGGCTGGGCCGGTCGGCTGATGGGTTTCGGCCCACTGGCCGGTTTAGGATTTCTTTTCTTTTTTCTTTTTCCAGAAATTCATAAAATACTTATTGAGCTCTAGAAAATAGCAAATAAATCCAGAAAATTCCAGAAAAGTCCTTGAGACTCAGGGAACTCAAATAAAATAATTTTGGCAAATATTAATGTTTAATTTAATCATATTAAATCTTTTTAATTAATAAAAATTCCAATTAAGCTTTAATTAATTCCAGAAAAATCCAAATGGTGAATTTTATTTTAAAAGCTTCAAAAAGGCTCTCAAAATCAGGATGTTACACTAGGTCATCCAAAACTCCCCCTAAGTTCATGCCAAGTGCAATGGCAAGCCGTCTCATAGGAAAGAATTGGTGAGATCAGTTTTTTCGCACAAAAGAGATTTGTTTGCTTTTTAACTTGTTGTACTAACTCATGCATCATCAAGAGACTGGAATAGCTCAATCTAAGGCTCAATAGAGATTCAACGCTCAACTCAGCCTATTTGACATGTTATGAATCATAAGACGAAAACTAGAGAAAGACTAGTCTCGATAGCTAACATGACAAGTTTTAATTCAAGTTTAGCAATTTTAATAATCTTATCATGGCAAAAGCTAGCCCATACATACGAAGTCATGATAAATCAAGCAAATAAGCACAAGTTATGGCAAGATGTAAAGCATTGTAACCATGTCATAAATGGATAATAATCAAGGCTCAAAGTAGATATGTACAATGCAAGATGCTAACATGCAAGAAAATCCAGCTCCCCCTCAATATGAGATGCAACTTTTAGTTCAAGTAAAGTTATGTCAATATTAAGCTCTAGAAGCTCCCAAATGAACTCCCCCTGAACCAAGGCAATAAATCGAGAAACTGGCAAAGAAAATCAGAAACAAGCAGTCCTTAAAGCATAGAAAAGATAAAGAGGAAACTATGGTTCAGACTGACTCTCATCTACCCCATATAACTCGAGGACTATCAGCTGGTCTACTAACAACCTAGGGAGCAAACACGTACCCTGTCTACCCGAGGGTGGCCCAACCCTCGCTAGAACCCACAAGAAGTGAGTAAGCTCAACCTAGAGAGAAGAGAGACAGCTAACAAGCAACATCCTAGAATCACAAGATGAGAGCAAGAAGGTACCCTCCCGAGTCTGCTTGATTTGGAAGCCAAGAAAGAAGCTTAACTCGCCCATCATGCTCACCTCAAACTCCGAGCTCATGACATCGGAAAACTGGGAAACGAGAGCATGCGAGGAGTCGCCAAAGATGATGTCATCCACATAAATCTGGACGAGCAAGAGGTCGGTGCCATGCCGGCGAATGAACAAGGTCTTGTCTACTTTACCCATCTCAAACCCATGACTCAATAAGTAGGACTTAAGCCTCTCATACCAAGCCCTAGGGGCTTGCTTAAGTCCATACAAAGCTTTGGAAAGCTTGAAGACATGATTTGGGTATTTGGGGTTCTCGAAACCTGGAGGTTGTCTGACATAGACTTCTTCCTCAATGAAGCCAATAAGGAAGGCACTCTTTACATCCATCTGGTAAAGCTTGAAACCCTTAGAAGCTGCAAAGGCAAGCAAGATTCTAAGGGCTCCAAGTCTAGCTACAGGGGCAAAAGTCTCCTCGAAATCGAGACCCTCAACCTGAGAGAAGCCCTGAGGTACCAGTCTAGCCTTGTTTCGAACAACCACCCCATCCTCACTCTGCTTGTTCTTGAACACCCACTTGGTCCCAATGATATTGTGACCACGCGGGGGCTCAACAATCGACCAGACCTTGTTTCTTTTGAAATTTTCAAGCTCCTCATGCATGGCATTGACCCAAGACTCGTCAGATAGAGCATGACAAATGTCTTTGGGCTCAAAGGAGGCAACAAAGGCAGAATGGAGACAAAATTGAGACACGCCAGATTTTGAACGAGTGACTCGCTCAAACAGGTCTCCAATAATCTGCTCAGAAGGATGAGCTTTTTGGATATGCCGAGGAGGGTCCAGGATGAGATGAAGAAGTGGCCTCTACCACATGTGCAGGTGAGGTAGGAACAGAGCCACTAGCTCCAGAAGTAACAGAAGGCAAGGGCTGATCACCTCGAGGTGCGGTGGAAGAAGGCACCTCAAGAGGTGGATGAGGGACTAGATTGGGTAGATAACCCTCATCTCCATCGTCCTCGTCATCCACAAAGATGGGCTCGGACTGCTCTAAAGAACCTGAGATATCGGGCCTAGTCCCCGGACTAGCCTCGTCGAAGGTCACCTCACAGGTCTCTACCATTTTACTAGACTCGCAGTTCCAAACCCGATAAGCCCGCAAAGAAGTCGAGTAACCTAGAAAGATACCATCACAAGAATGTGACTCGAACTTGTCTAGGTTCCCGGACTTCAGAATAAAACACTTGCAACCAAACACACGAAAATGAGATACACTGGGCTTTCGCCCATATCTCAACTCATAAGAAGTGCGGTGCAAGTGTGCCCGAAGAAAAACTCGATTTGAGACATGGCACGCAGTAGCTATAGCCTCAGCCCAAAACTTCCGCGGTGTAGAGTACTGATCAAGCATCGTCCTGGCCATCTCGACCAAGGTACGGTTCTTTCTCTCCACGACGCCATTTTGGTGTGGGACGTGCGGAGAGGAGATCTGATGCTCTACACCTGTCTCATCGCAGAACCTCTCAAAGTAGGAATTCTTGAACTCCGTGCCATTGTCACTGCGGATCGCTCGTAAGGCACCCGGGAGCTCGACAGAAAGCCTACTGAAAAGACCTCAGAAATGGGTAAACGTCTCATCCTTCGAGGCTAAGAAAAACACCCAAGAAAACCTCGAATAGTCATCGACCACGACAAGCACATACCACTTCCCTCCTGCTGACTACACTCGAGCTGGTCCAATAGTGTCCATATGGAGCAGCTGTCCTGGTGCATCGGTCATAGTAACTGTGACCGGAGGGTGAGAAGCGGCAACCATCTTGCCGTGCTGGCATGGAGCGCAAACAAGATCTTTGACCATTTCGAGTTTCGGCAGACCACGAATGAGATCGTGGCCGCTAACTCGGGTCAAATGGTCAAATCCCATATGACCCAGTCTCCTATGCCAGAAAGTCAAGTCACAGGACTCAGAAGCAACTAAACACCGGAGAGGATCACTAGAAGACTCAGAAAAATCAGCACGAAAGATCCTCCCATAACGAGAAATCTCGCAAACCAGACTACCCGAAGAATCAAGAATTTTGCAAGCATTTTTCTTAAAGCTCACCTCATAACCGTCATCGGTAAGCTGAGAAACCGAAAGAAAATTCAACTGCAGCTTACTAACCAAGGCAACATCTCTCAAAAGAAATGAATCATTAACGCGCACAGTACCTTTGGCGATGACGCGCCCAGACGAAGCGTCTCCGAAGGTGATCGTCTCATCACCTGGAGCATGGGCTAGGGAAGAGAACCAACGGGAGTCTCCAGTCATGTGACGTGAACACCCGAAGTCTACAAGCCAAACCTTTCCCTTCCCTGCCCGGCGGACCTGAGTCAACAAGAGAGTAAAGTCTCAGTACTGGGGTAAATCAAGAGTGATTTTGGCACCCAATACTGAACAACACGTCGAGCAGATGAAGTAGTCAAGCACGACTGACCTCTATCTACCCTACGCTCTTTGTGACTCAGAGGCAGAAGGTCTGTGAGCAGACCTGAAGCTGTTGCGGGGTAGCTATCTCGCTGATCACGCCGCGGGTAGCTATCTCGACGGGGGAAACAAGATCTACCCTCAGGACGGCGGAAGGCATTACCAGGAGCAGCATGAGGACGAAAAACAGAAAACTCAGAAAAACCAAGTCCTCGATGCTGCCCAAGCCCATCAACAGCAGTAAACCTAGACCTCGTGCTGGTCCTAGGTGCACTCAGGGTCTGGGGCTGACCCTAAAGCATCGATCGATTGTGTGTCCATTCTTCTGACACAAGGTGCAGTGATACTTCACTTTCTGAGAGGTAGAAGTAGCACGGGGAGGCTTCACCTTCTGAGAGGCCGAAGCAGCAGGTGGAACCACCTTGCTGTTAGAGATCCCCTGGACATAGCTTGCTGACTTAAATTGGACTTTCTCGGTCCTGGGCTTAGTCTCGATCACACCTGGTGCTATGGGTCTGAGCACAGCAGGTGGATGCTTCCTCATATCTTCATAATAATCATATCCTAGACCCTGATTGAATTTGCAAATCTTGGACTGGTCTAGAATAAGATTAAGCTTCTTCTTGCCTCCGACAAACCTCTCGAGAGTGTTCATAAGGTACTGACACTCCCGAAAGAGAGAAGTGCAAGAAGAGCAGGGGGAAGAAGAGACAGCAGAAAGTAAGGGAGCAGAGGAAGAACCAACAGCAGAGGGAAGAATGGCTTGTGCACGCACAGCCGACTCTGACGGGACAGTCCTACTGCTAGCCAGTTGGTTCACGTCGCTAAGTGTCTCAACCTTACCCTGGGGCTTCTCCCCCTTCTCCACAATCACATTACAAGCACAATGTGGCTTCTCTAGAAGGTCCTTAGTTAGCTTCACACATTTCTCATCCAATGCAATCAAGTCAGATTTTAGTTTGCTACAATTAATGCATGGTGAGCTAACAGGGTCCTTAGAAGCAAACTGAGCCAACTTCCTATCATGATCAATCATATCTTGAAACTGTTTGGAGACAGCTTCAAGTTCAGCAGTTAACTTAGGACAGTTCAAGCATGAATCAATCGGCTCAAGTAAAGAAGCTTGTAGTTCAGCAATTTTATGATCTGCCCGTTTTAAGTTCATCTTCAAGTTATTGCAATTTTCACAAGACTCGGGCAGATCCAGGAGCATGGCATAAGGTCCTCTAGCAGCAATGTCCTTAACCTCACATGAGGTGGGAGAAGTAGTCTCATCAGTAGTAAGTAGGGTAACAGCCATCCTACTCAACTCTAACTCAGCAAGCAGACTAACATTCTCCACCTTAACAATATCAAGCTTGGAGGACACACTATCATGCGAGGTCGTTAGTTTCTCCATGTCACCCAACAGAGCACAGCATATATCACAATCATCACTGGAGGGAGCAGATGTAGGTGAAGTAAGCTCCCGTGATAGTCTATCTACTTCCTTCTCTAACTCAGTACACCTAGCCCTAGCTCTAGCATGAAAACCACCTAGCTTAAGAAAAGCATGATTGAGCTGGTCGTAGGTGGGGCATACCTCGTCTGAGTCGGAGTACAGCTTGCTGTCGCTCAGTTCGCCCTCGAGGGCCATGAAACACATGCCGGACAAGTCGTCGCCGCCCTTGGGATCTTGGTCAACCGTCCCGTCGTCGTCGCTGCATCCCTCCACCTCGCTGAGGTCGAGGTCATCGAATGCGGTGAGAACGTGGTGGAACAGCTTCTTGGCCTTCCCGAAGTTGCAAAACTTCTTCTTGCCTTGAGGGTGCGCTGGAGTCTTCTTGTTGCGGTTCTTGTCGGTGTAGTCGTTCTTGTCCGAACCGCCGTAGTCGTTCTTGCCCTTCTCCAGCTTGGGGCAATTTGCCCGAATGTGATTGGGGCCACCACACTCGAAGCAAATCACGGGTCCTCCCCTCTTTCTGTCCCTCTTCCTCTTGTAAGCATGGGAAAACTTCCGAGCTAGGAGGGCCAGTTGCTCATCCTCGAGTTGCTCTAACTGATCATCTGTTACATCACATAGAGCAGCAAGGGAGAAACCGCAAAGCGAATCAGAAGAAGGACCAGAAGAAGAAACGGGATCGGTGACCAAGGCCATCGACTGTGATTTCGACCTACGAGAGATAATGTCAATCTCGTGAGTCTTGAGGCACGAGTACAGTGCGTCAAGAGTCAAGGTCGAGAGGTCTGTCGTGTCTTGGATGGTGGTCACTTTCATCTCCCAAACACGTAGATCAAGTGCCGCGAGCATCTGACGAGCGTTGTCCGAGTCGGGGTATGTGAGAGCGACCGCTCGGAGGTTGCTCAAGATCTTGTGGAAACGCGCGAAGCACTCACCGAGGGACTCACCAGCAAGCATCTCGAATTTGTTGTATTCTCGCTTGAACTGGTCCTGTCGAACCGTCTTGATCTGGGTGGTGCCCTCATGGTATGCGTCGAGGGTCACCCAGATATCGTAGGCGGACGACAGGTGGGAGATGCGATCGAACTCGCTACGACTCAGGCCCTGGATAATGATGTTCCTTGCCTTAGCGTTTGCCTCAACATTATGCATATTCCCAGTATTGATGTTCTCATTGGCAGGAACAACAAACCGGACCTTGACCTTGCACCAGATAGCGTACCCCTGAGCCTGGATGTATTTTTCCATTCGGCTCTTCCAGAAAGGGTAATCGATGCCATCGAAAATGGGTGGCATGTTCGAGTACTTGTCCGTCGCCATGGCTCTTGAGACCGGTTAAGATCTATTGATTAGAGCTAACCGGCTCTGATACCAATTGTTGGACCGAAATAGCGACAGAGGGGGGGGGTGCATGGCGCACTCAAAAATTAAATTCGCTCCTCAAGAATCCACACTTATGCTTCTTCCCCAATAGCTATGGAAGCTATGAAGAAAAAGATAGGCACTACTGGAAGTCACAACAACAAGGCTAAACCAGATCCAAAAAAATAGTCAAGAAAAAAAAATTTAGAGCAAGTCATACTGCAAGCGGTAGTACCGCTGAGACGAGCGGTAGTTCCTCTTACCGGAGACGTTCGGACCATCCGAATGTTTCATCGCTGCCAATTGGACTGGTCCGAACAAGGGCGGTAGTACCACTGAGCTGAGCGGTAGTACCTCTCCAGGAGCGGTAGAACTGCACGAAGAATTTCAGCAAAAAGGATTTTCAGAAAACTGAGAAATTCGCAAGGATTCTTGGATTCTTGGCTTGGGAAACTTTGAGGATACATAGGGAACACTCTTAGAAAAATAAGCCAAGAGCCAAAACCAAGAATCCACCAGAAAATCAAAAGGATTTCAGATTCATGCCCAAAACCAAAAATATTCAGAGAGCTGCGCAAAAACTCAAATTCCCGTTTCATCTTTGATCATTTGGCTATGAAACTTTGAGGATAGGTTAGCAATAGCCTCTGGACCTCTCATGCCAGGTTTCACGCCATCTCGTGAAGGGAAAAGAAAATAGCACCAAACCCTAGAAAAGCAAAACATGAACAGGGGAGGCTCAAAAATGAAATCTGAAATTAGAGATGGGTTTTTGGGATTTTAACTGATGAAATGATCTTGAGGCACTATCCCAACATAGAGCAACCCATTTTGGCACTCCCGAGCAACAACCAACAAGAAACACAAAAGATCAAGAATCACCCAAAAAGAAGAACGAAGGAAGAACTGAGAGCACGGGAGAAAACTTCAGATTTCCATTCATTGAAGCAAAAGGATTACAGAGGAGTCCTGATATGCATGGACATTAGAACAAGGGTTGATTACATGGATTCACTACTCAATCCTCTCCTCTACCCATCTCAAGAACACTCAACCATACATGCTTGAGTAGAGGAATAAACACACAGGCACTCCAGAAACCATCGAAGGGGACACAGAGGGAACACAACTCTGCCTCCTCCAACAACTCACAACCACTAAAGCCTAAAGCCAAAGCAAACTCTAAAGCCTATTTTGACTAAAGGAAACCCTAAAATCCCTTGAAGTGTTCAAGTGGGCATGCAGCCACCACCTCATATATATAGTCCTTGGCTAACGGGTCTCCGCCCCATTACGCCCGCTAAGTCCAACGGAGCCCGCTCCCGCTTGTGCAGCCTTGCGAAATTCCCGATTCGCCCCTCCTGCACCTTCCGGGAAGCTTCCGCGCTCCTTGTCGTCCACGACTCGCAACCACGTTGAATCTCCGCCGTCTTCGACACATCCGACCGTTCTGACCTCGACACCTCCCTGTGTCTAGTCCGGTCACCTCGTGTCTCACCACAGCTCCGCTTCGACATCCTGCAGTCACACAGACAAGAAACACATCAAATAGCACCGCTCGATACATGAAAACGTAAATACCATCATACTTACCACAGATGAAGTCCAAACCTGTCAAAATATCAAAATATTCAACCTAAACCCTTTCACCAGGAATGACCAAGTCCGACCGAGTCCATTGCACCCCGCAACGACATGGTCCGAACCAACCAAACCAAACTCGACTAACAAAAACTAATGTCAATTACTCATCACTCACATGTGGTCACCTCCACATGGTCCATCAGAGAGTTTCAGAGAGGAGCTCAAGAAACCAAAATACTCAAGATTCACAAACCCTCTGCACATGAGATTTAATAATCAAGATAGTAATAATCTAAGAGCATCCCAGCAAGAATCTCAGGCCATTTCCTCAAGGGAATCAAGAACTTCATCAAAACCCTAGAAGAGAAAATGAAGAACAGAGAAATGGAAAAATGCAAATCCTTGATTCATTTACTTTGCTCTTGGAAGAGTTCGATCAAATGATCTTGGTGCATCATCCCAACCTAGAGCAACCCATTTTGCACCTCGCAAGCATGAAACAACAAGAAAACGAAAATCTCACAATTCCATCACAGAGAGTATCGAAGGAAAAGAAACAGAGAAACAAGAACTAAATCAAACTCCATCTCATATTGATAACGAGGAAAGGAGATACATGATTGATACAGGAGGAATGATTACAAGACTCTCAATCCATCTCCAACCTCTCCCCAACACAAGAAGACACCCACACTACATGCTTGCTTGGGAGGAACACATCGAAGAGGGACAGGCTTCACAACAGAACTCTGCCTCTCCTACCAACTAAAGCCTCACCAACCAAAGCCTAAAGCCAAAACAAACTCACAAAGCTCATTTTGACTAAAGCAAACCCTAGACACCCTTGGAGTGCATGAGTGGACATGCAGCCACTCCCTTCTTTATATAGCCCTCGGCTAACGGGTCTCTAACCCGTTACGCCCGCCAAATCCAACGGAGCCCGCTCCCGTTTTTGCAGCCTTGCGAAATTACCATTTCGCCCCTCTTGCACCTTCCGGGAAGCTTCTGCGCTCCTTGTCGTCCAAGCCTCGCAACCACATCGAATCTCCGCAGTCTTCGACACATCCGACCGTTCTGACCTCGACACCGCCTGTGTCTAGTCCGGTCACTTCGTGTCTCGCCACGATTCCGCCTCGATGTCCTGCAGCCAACACAGACAAGAAACACATCAAATAGCACCGCTCGATACATGAAAGCATTAATGAACCATATTAAGCATAAGAGAGCCCAAACATGTCGAATCATCAGAATATGCATTGTAAGCACTTTGACCAGGTTTGACCAAGTCCGACCGAAGCCAATTGCACCGCGCAACGACATGGTCCGAACCAACCAAATCAAACTCGACTTTCCTAAAACGGTGTCAATTACTCATCACACACACGGGATGACCTCCACGTGGTCTCTAAATCTCCCCCTTGATGAGTATATTGACAAACCTCGAAAAAGCACAAAGTTGAGTTTGAAAAGCAAGAAAGAAGTCAAACATGGTCTAAAGGAAGGAAATGAAGCTAATGACCATGTCGACGCAAGGAGCACAAGAAAGAGTAAGTTTTCCTCAAAGCTCCTAAAATGGCTTTTTCTTTTTTTACCACTATTCTCCCCCTTTTGGCAATAAACACATCAAGGAAGAGAACAAGTCATGGAAATAGATGAAATGGCTGAAGCTGATTATTCTAAGCATTTAGAGCCATGAGAATTATCCAAGATGACCAACAAGTATTACATCAAGCCATAACTCAATAGAAAGCCATCTAGATCATGACAAGATATATATAAGATAGCTAAACCAAATAGATGACAATATGAAATTTAGTGCAAGTTGAGAGCATGTCAAGTCATCCATGATCAAAGTCTAGCTAGAGGTATCCAAGGATGATGCAAACCATGTCAATAAGCTAAGCGGAACCAAGAAGCTAGTATTGAGCCTAATTAGAGTGCTACAAGCTCAAAAGTGAAACATTTGTTTAAGTACTTGGTTCTTTTTGTAGATTAAGCTAATGAAGCACAAGTGACATATTTTCTTTTGAAATTCATGGTCGTTGCCAACCCAATTTTTGATTAATCATGTGCTAGATCTCAAGCCTTATGCGATCATGCCAAGCAAGAAGCTTAAGACAATGATCTTGGTCATCCAAAACTGTCCACTTCTTCCTCCTCTCTCTTCCCTCTCGTCGACAGCCCAACCCCACCTGTCAGCTTCTTCTTTCTTCTTGCCTTCTTCAACCTTCCACCGCCACCATTAATGCCCCGCCTGAGCCCTTGAATTTGGTTGTTTCTTCTCGTTAGCCCGAGCATTTGCTACAATTGAAAGCCTAATCACTCCCGCATTCAACGTCCACCATTTCCCCACTTTAAACCCCGCTTATCTCCCTCTTTACTCGTCTTTGCGCCGACCTTAACTTTGGTGTAACCGATAATCGTTCGTCGCCTCCACCTTCGCCAGACCCATGCACACATCCCCGCCCCTCCACCGAGTGAAGCCACCGCTGAAGAGCCTTGCCGCCAACTACGTGCCACTAACGCACCCCTTGTCGACCCCAGCAGCGTCGTCATCCGCTGATGCCCTCAGTCCCCGTGCGCCACCTTAGCAGCCGTGAGCTACGCAAGCGCTACGCCAAATGCGTGCCACCTCAGCCTTCTCCCCGGTTTACGGACCTAGTCCACAAAAGCCGGTCCCACCTGTAAGTGAATAAAACCCTTTTCCTGTTGAAAAATAATTCAGCCAGAAAATCAAAATCTCTGCTGACGTCACCCTAACATCATAAATTCCTTTTTCCATCGAAAAATAATTCCTCTGAAAATCATTTCCCTTGATGATGTCATTTCAGTTCAAAAATAATTCCAAAAAATCATTTTATTTTTTCTCTCCTTTTAAACTTCCAAAAGATCGTATTTCTTCATTTTAATTCCGATTGAGCCCATTCAAATTTCTAAATTCATCTAAAATTCCAATCTATTCATTTCTATCCTCTTTTAAAATTTTTGGAGTTTTTGAATTTATTTGGATTAAATTAAAGCTTAGCAAATAAAAATAATTTTTAATGATTAAAATATACTTCAAATAAATCTGAAATTATTTTATTTAATATTTTCGGGTTCCAAGGATTTTGGTGAAATTTTTCTAAATTTTTTCGAATTTATTTTATTTTTTTCGAAAAACAATTATTATTTTGTTATTATTTTCTCTCTCCACTCTATATTCTTCTCCAACCGTTGTCTTCTGCGAGAGTTGCCTGTCCCGAGCGCGCAGCCATGGATAGATCTTGAACCTTTTAGAACTTGTGAATTTCTCAACGGTTTTTCGTGAAACAAAATACATTTGAATCCTCTCATCAAGAGCTTTCCATTCTCGGCCTTAGCCCCCAATTTCATGCGTCCATTGCGCTGGAATATGCCATGCCACCCTAAACCCTAAACCGAAGGACTAAACCCCATGTACCCCAAATGCAATGCAACAGATAGGAGTAATAGCATAATTAATATAATAAAGCAGTACGGCACAAAGCTCCCCCTCACAATAGTCCATAAGGACAAACCACCCCAAAGTCCTGCAGGGTTGAGACCATCCAGAGCACCTGGATACAACAACTGGCTGCAGCAACGTACTCGGCCTCTGCGGTGGACTGTGCAACACCGGACTGCTTCCTCGAAGACCAGGAAACGAGAGAAGTGCCAATGAACCGGCAGGTGCCCGAAGTGCTCTTCCTATCTATCCTACAGCCAGCAAAGTCTGCGTCTGAGTAGGCTCTCAAAGAAAGATAGGAGGAGGAAGAGTACCAGATACAATAGTCAATGGTAGCTGGAAGGTACCGAAGAATGCGCGTCACCGCCTGGCGATGAGATACGCGAGGATAAGCTTGAAAATGAGCACACAGACACACGGAGAAGTGTATGTCCGGTCTCGAGGCAGTGAGGTACAAGAGGGAGCCGATCATACTCCTATACTCCTTCTGATCAACTGGCTCGCCATCCTCTTCTGGGTCGAGTGAAGCTGAGGTAGCCATAGGAGTGGACACTGGCTTGCCATCACTCATATCGAAGCGCTTCAGGAGGACTCGAGTGTACTTGCCCTGATGCAAGAAAGTACCCTCCCGGGTCTGCTTAATTTGGAAGCCAAGGAAGAAACTCAACTCGCCCATCATGCTCATCTCAAAATCTAAGCTCATGACGTCGGAAAACTGGGAAACGAGAGCATGCGAGGAGCCGCCAAAGATGATGTCGTCCACATAAATCTGGACGAGCAGAAGATCAGTGCCATGTCGGCGGATGAACAAAGTCCTGTCTACTTTACCCATCTCGAAACCATGACTCAACAAGTAGGACTTAAGCCTCGCATACCAAGCTCTAGGGGCCTGCTTAAGTCCATACATAGCTTTGGAAAGCTTGAAGACATGGTTTGGGTATTTGGGGTTCTCGAAACCTAGAGGCTGTCGGACATAGACTTCTTCCTCAATAAAGCCATTGAGGAAGGCACTCTTGATGTCCATCTGGTAAAGCTTGAAACCCTTAGAAGCTGCAAGGGCAAGCAAGATTCTAATGGCCTCAAGTCTAGCTACAGGGGCAAAGGTCCCCTCGAAGTCTAGACCCTCAACATGAGAAAAGCCCTGAGCTACCAGTCTAGCCTTGTTTCGAACAACCACCCCATCCTCACTCTGCTTGTTCTTGAACACCCACTTAGTCCCAATGACATTGTGACCTCGAGGGGGCTCAACAAGCGACCAGACCTTGTTTCTTTCGAAATTTTCAAGCTCCTCATGCATGGCATTGACCCAAGACTCGTAGATAGAGCATGACAAACATCTTTGGGCTCAAAGGAGGCAACAAAGGTAGAATGGAAACAGAATTGAGACACGCCAGATTTTGAACGAGTGACCCGCTCAAATAGGTCTCCAATAATCTGCTCAGAAGGATGAGCTTTTCAAGTGTGTCTAGGAGGTTCAGGATGAGATGAAGAAGTGGCCTCTACCTCATGAGTTGATGAGGTAGGAACAGAGCCACTAGCTCTAGAAGAAGCAGAAGGCATGGGCTGATTGCCTCGAGGTGCGGTGGAAGAAGGCACCTCAAGGGGTGGATGAGGGACTGGATCGGGTAGACAACCCTCATCTCCATCGTCCTTGTCATCCACAAAGATGGGCTCGGACTGCTCTAAAGAACCTGAGATATCGGGCCTAGTCCCCGGACTGGCCTCGTCGAAGGTCACCTCATAGGTCTACCATTTTTCTAGACTCGTAGTTCCAAACCCAATAAGCCCGCGAAGAAGTCGAGTAACCCAGAAAGATACCGTCACAAGAACGTGACTCGAACTTATCTAGGTTCCCAGACTTCAGAATGAAACACTTGCAACCAAACACACGAAAATACGAGACACTGGGCTTTCACCCATATCTCAACTCATAAGAAGTGCGGTGCAAGTGTGCCCTAAGAAAAACTCGATTTGAGATATGGCACACGGTGGCTATAGCCTCAGCCCAAAACATCCACGGTGTAGATTACTCATCGAGCATTGTCCTGGCCATCTTGACCAAGGTATGGTTCTTTCTCTCCACGACGCCATTTTGCTGTGGGACGTGCGGAGAGGAGAACTGATGCTCTACACCTGTCTCATCGCTGAACCTCTCAAAGTAGGAATTCTTGAACTCCATGCCATTGTCTCTGCAGATCGCTCGTAAGTCACCTGGAAGCTCAACAGAAAGCCTACTGAAAAGACCTCGAAAATATGTAAATGTCTCATCCTTCGAGGCTAAGAAAAACACCCAAGAAAACCTCGAGAAGTCATCGACCACGATAAGGACATACCACTTCCCTCCTGCTGACTGCACTCAAGCTGGTCCAACTGTGTCTATGTGGAGCAGCTGTCCCGGTGCTTCGGTCATGGTCACAGTGACCGGAGGGTGAGAAGCAGCAACCATCTTACCGTGCCGGCACGGAGCACAAACTAGATTTTTGACCATCTTGAGTTTCGGCAGACCACGAATGAGATTGTGGCCGCTAACTCGGGTCAAATGGTCAAATCCGATATGACCAAGTCTCCTATGCCAAAAAGAAAGGTCACGGGACTCAGAAGCAACTAAACACCTGAGAGGATCACCAGAAAACTCAGAAAAATCAGCACGAAAGATCCTCCCAAAACGAGAAATCCCACAAACCAGACTACCCAAAGAATCAAGAATTTTGCAAGCGTTTTTCTTAAAGCTCACCTCGAAACCGTCATCGGTAAGCTGAGAAATAGAAAGCAAATTATACTGCATCTTACTAACCAAAGCAACATCTTTCAAAATGAACGAATCATTAACGCGCACTGTACCTTTGGCGATGACGCGCCCAGATGAAGCATCTCTAAAGGTGATCGTCTCATGACTTGGAGCACAAGCAAGGGAGGAAAACCAACAGGAGTCTCCGGTCATGTGTCGTGAACACCCGGAATCTACTAGCCAAACCTTTCCCTTCCCTGCCTAGCGAACCTGAGTCAAACAGAGAGTGATTTTGGCACCCAATACTAAGTAACACGTCGAGCAGATGAAGTAGTCAAGCACGACTGACCTCTATCTATCATACGCTCTCTGTCACTCAACAAGCCAGAAGGTCTGTGTGCAGACCCGAAGCTGTTGTTGGGCTTGACTGCTACAGAGGAGCAAGTCAAGACACCAGCAACATGCTGATCATGCTGCGGGTAGCTATCTCGACGGGGGAAACAAGATCTACCCTCAGGATGGCGGAAGTCACGACCGAAGGGAGCATGAGGACGAAAACCAGAAAACTCGAAAAAACCAAGTCCTCGATGCTGCCCAAAACCATCAGAAGTATTCGAAGCAAACCTAGACCTCGTGTTGGTTTTAGGTGCACTCAAGGTCTGGGGCTGACCCTGAATATGCCTAAGTGCTGCAACACGGTCTCTCTGCGTGATCCTGGCGTGCCTAAAGCATCGATCGATCAAGTGTCCATCCTTCTGACAGAAGGTGCAATGATACTTCACCTTCTGAGAGGCAGAAGTAGCATGAGATGGCTTCGCCTTTTGAGAGGCCGAAGCTGCAGGTGGACTCACCTTGCTGTCAGAAATCCCTTGGACAAAGCCCGCAGACTTGAATCTAACTTCATCAGATCTGGGCTCAACCTCGATCACACCTCCTACTATGGGTCTGAGAATAGCAGGTGGATGCTTCCTAATGTCCTCATAGAAATCATATCCTAGACCTTGATTGAACTTGCAAATCTTGGACTGGTCTAGAATAAGATTCAGCTTCTTCTTGCTGACTACAAATCTCTCGAGAGTGTTCATAAGGTACTAACACTCCCGAAAGAGAGAGGTGCAAGAAGAGCAGGGGGAAGAGGAGACAGCAGAAGGTAAGGGAGCAGAAGAAGAACCAACAGTAGAGGAAAGAATGGCTTGTGCACGCACAGCCGACTCTGAAGGGATAGTCCTACTACTAGCCAGTTGGTTCACGTCACTAAGCGTCTCCACCTTACCCTGGGGCTTTTCCCCCTCAACAGCACACACATTACAAGCAGAAGATGGCTTCTCTAGTAAGTCCTTAGTTAGCTTCACACATTTTTTTCCAAAACAATTAAATCAGATTTTAGTTTGTTACAATTAATGCATGGTGAGCTAACCGGGTCCATAGAAGCATTTTGAGCCAACCAATTGTTGTCATCAACTAATTCTTGAAACTGTTTGGAGACAGCTTCAAGCTCAACAGTAAGCTTGGGACAATTCACACAAGAAGCAACAGGCTCAAGAAGAAAAGCTTGTAATTCAGCAATTTTATGATCTGCCCGTTTTAGGTCCATCTTCAAATTATTGCAGTTTTCACAAGTCTCGGGCAGATCGAGCAACATGGTATAAAGACCTCTAAATGCGTTGTCCTTATCCTCACATGAGGTGCAAGCACTAGTCTCAACAGTTGTAGATGAAACAGGAACTACCCTACTCATCTCAAGCTCAGCAAGAAGACTAATGTTCTCCACCTTAAGCGTATCAAGCTCAGAAGACAAACTATCATGTGAGGTCCTTAGTTTCTCCATGTCACCCAACAGAGCACAGCATGTATCACAATCATCACGGGAGGGAGCAGATGTAAGTGAAGTAAGCTCCCGTGATAGTCTATCTACTTCCTTCTCTAACTCAGTACACCTAGCCCTAGCTCTAGCATGAAATCCACCTAGCTTAAGAAAATCATGATTAAGCTGCCATGAAGCACATGCCGAAGAAGTCGTCGCCGCCCTTGGGAGGTAAGGGTCGCCTCGGGGTCATCCTACGTGGCTCCCGATGCACAATACGAGCTCCTTCAATGCGGAGGCTGAAGAGGTGGCATAGACGAAGAACTGCTTTACGAGCGGCTTCTTGTCTGGCTCTGTCAAACGAGTATCCATATCCCTTGAAGAGGAGACGCAAATTTCCTTGTCCAGTTCGCTTAGTAATGAGTAGGTTGAAGCGATGTCCCACTATCCGGTCTCCATGGCGATCATGATTATGCATGTAGATAGCTCGGCGTTGAAAACCTAAGCGACGAAGTAGTCGATAAAGTCCCATACTCCATCCATCATTTGGTGCAACATCGAATGCGTTCATCTACAAAGGTTTGAAGATGCGAGAGAGATCAGAAGGGTGTTTTTAAATGATAATAATAAGGAAGAGGAAGAGTTAAGGGATGAGAGAGAGAAAAGATTGAGGGGTAAGAATATGCATACATATATATATGTATATATATATACACATATATTTTTGTTTTTGAAAATAATGTTTATCAAAAATAAGTCCTTAGGGTCAAACCAGTCTATTCTACCTACGATCGCGTCTTAGTATCGTCATGGCTCTGATACCACCTTTGTCGGAACCCGGAGCAACAACTCCTGGATCCTCTGTGTAAATCGCACTAGTCCAGGATCAGCTAGTGCACACAGTACAACAAAGATAAATACCAAGCACAAATGACTGATTTCATTAAATAAAAGAGTACGGCCTTATGGCCAAGTCTTACATCAATGCTCATTGGCAAAAATAAATAAAGCAAAGAACTGCGGAAGCAAACTGATAAGAAGCGAAGCCCAAGCCTGCCCACAGGCAAACGACAGTAAGACGCGGCCTACTCGTCCAGATCTTCACCGTAGTCGTAGACATCTCCTTCTGTGATGATGATGATAGCAAGATGAGTACAAACTTGTACTCCACAAGTCACCCGGGAAAATGCAACATAATGATAAAGGCTTCAATGGAAGGCTTATAGGGTTAGTTTGCATGAAACAGCATTTAAGAAATACAATAATTAGATTGAAATCGCGGAATTTAATACAGTAAGTAAAAACAATACTTGTAATAGAAAGTAATACCGTCAGTGCAGGCTCCGACCGTACACCAACCTATCCGCGGGCATCCCACCCGGACCATCTTTTCCAAAAGCCTCTCGTATGGATTCCATCCATCCACACGTTTCCAAACACTCGTGGATTCCATCCATCCACAAGCTACCAACCTCTCTCATGGGTTCCATCCACCCACAAGGTTTTCACTCTCTCATGGATTCCATCCATCCGCAAGGTTTTCGAAAACATTTTTGAAAAACAAAGTCTAATCCATGAAAAACTTTTACTCAGCATGCCCATAACCGTGGGCACGGCTATCCAGGATAGATTATACACTCTGCAGAGGTTGTACAGCTTTACCCACAAGACACGATCATCCCGTTGTACCACTAGATTACACACTTCCTTAGGTGTGCGGTGGGGAGTCGTGACAAGGCCTTTACAATGCAAAGCCTTCAACCTGGCCAAGCCAACTCTAAGGTTTCACCCCAGTAAGGAATCCACCAGACCGGGACCCCCTCTTGAGCCTAGACGAGACTTCTCATGGCTTAACCACGCTCGCCCAAGTGAGACTTCACATGGCACCAACCACGCTCACTTTCAACCTACGACTTGACTCAGATTGGGACTTTACAAACTATTCAGCCAGGGCTGTCCCATACCAGCCATGTGGTAGTACGATAGGGCTTTGCAACAGTAGCTCACAGACCGGTCCTTAATTGACTCAGGCCCAACCACCTACCCCTGTGCACGACAATCAACCACTGCGGCTCCAACCAACAGGGCATGCCTGCACCCACCACTCTAACCAATTGCCTAAGTCTAAACCAGTTTTATATTTTGTTTTCAAAATATTTCATAATCCTCCTTGACTCACCAAAGTCAAGAGTATAGTTGAAAAGCTTATCATTTCATGTGAAGAGATCATCATTTTATGTGAGAAATATCCCGAAACAAATATTATGACTAAGCATGGCTAAGCATTTGAATAAACTCTCTAGCCAACACTAGTATATTAACTAGAGTTTGATTCTAGGGTGACAAGGTATAAGGAATTCAATATCAACGGTGGAATTAACAAGTAGGCGATAACTAAATTTAAAACTGAATTGAAATACGTTGAATAAAAATATGCATGCAATATAATTTGAAACAACATAATTTTATTTTGAAAACTGGGATCAACATGATCAAGGAGAGTGACTTGCCTTTCTCTTCAACTTGGCTTGAATCTTCGTCGAAGAATTTTCCCGAATCGTCGAAGTCTACACGCGAAAATAACCCACCAAATTCAAATAAATTCAAAATAAATTAAAATTGACTTCAAATATTTGAATTGAGGCCAGAAATGGATAGAGGAGAATTTTTGATGAATTTAGAAATTTGAATGGACCAAATCGGAGTTAGAACGAAGGAGAACGGGCTCCGGGAAGTTTAAATTCAGAGAAAATGAAAAATCAGGATTTTCGGAATTATTTTTCTACTGAAAAAGGATTTATGACGTCAGCATTGCGTCAGCCGGGATTTTAATTTTCGGCCGAATTATTTTTGAACGGGAAAAGAGGAGGAGAGGCTGACATGTGGGCCCGGTCTATGTGAACCGAGTCCACGGCCGAGGAGAGTGCTGAGGTGGCACGGGTGGCGGGGCCGGGCTGGCGTGGCGCCGACGGGGCGGGGAAGGGTCGGGTGGCGCCGACGTGGCGCTGACGCGGGCGAGACGGAGCCGACGCGGCGGCCACCGTGTGGCCACGTGGCGGACACGCGGGCACGGCGCACGGGCGTGGCCGGCTGGCCGGGGAGAAGCTCGGGGTGGCGCGCTCGCCGGCGCTCCGGCGAGCGGCGGCCGGCGACGAGGGCGGCTACGGGGAGAGGAGGCGCGGGGGAACCCGGGGAGGGGCACGGGCCTTACCGGCGGTGAGCGGAGACGGCCGGCGGCGAGGGAGGCGGCGGTTTCGCTCGGGTCTCAGGCGGCGGCGGCGCTCCGGCGGCGACAGAGCTCGACCGAGGAGCGAAGGAGGTCGGGGGTGTCGCGGCGGAGCTAGAGGTGACGTCGGCCGGGCGCGGGGACGAGCGGAACGGCGGCGATTGCTCGCCGTAGTCCCGACGCGGCGGCGGCGAGGAGGGCGCTCGGTGCGGCGGCGATGGGGCGCTCGGGAGGGGAGGAGGAGAGCGGAGGGAGGTGGAGTGAGGGATGAGGAATCTCGGGGGGGTTTAAATAGGGGGCGAGGGGGGGCGGGGCGGCGCGGATTCGTCGCCGGAGTGGGGGATGGGCGCGGCGGTTGCGGGGAGGGAAGTGGGAGGTGGGCGGCGGGGATGAGGCCGCGTGGCGGAGGAAAGATCGGGCGGCCGAGGGCGTTAGGCGGGGCGGACGGCCAGATGGGCCAAGGCGCGCGGGGCGGGAGATCCTGGCCGCACACGCGTCGCGAGGGGAGGAGGGGGAGGCGGGATCCGGGCGGCGGGGTTGGGGGCGACGTGGGCGGTTATCTGACCGTCCACGTGGCGGCCGGAGGGGGAGGGGTTTTATTTTTATTTTTGAATATTGATTTTGGATTTTCAAAAAAGCCTAGAAATTCCATTTAGCCTCAGAAAAATACCAAATAACTTCCAAAAATTCCAGAAAAATTCATAGAATCTCCTGGAGACATTTTGGACTTCATAAAAATATTTTCAACTAATGTTGGTATGTAATTTTTGTACTTTAAAATACTTTTAATTTCAAAAATACATTTTTTTAAACTCCAGAAAAACCAGGAAAACAAATAAGAGCCAAATAACTCCAAATATTTAATTTGGCATAGGATTTTTATAGAAAATCAAAATATTATTTTATTTACTAATATTTGTTTTTAGGTTTGCACTTAAAATACGTTTTCAAATCAGGCTTTTGAAAAACAGAAATTCAGGGCAAATCCGACTTTAAAATTTAGGCAACAAAAATACTTATTTTAATTTAAATTTTATTTTATTCCATTTTTATTATTTATTTATTTATTTTTATTTTACTAAAAAATCTGGGCTGTTACAAATCTACCCCCCTTAAAAAGAATCTCGTCCCCGAGATTCGGGTTGGCTAGCAAAGAGATGGGTTTGGATCTTACTCTGCATGGCTTGAGCTGAGATCTGATTCCGGCGTCCTTTCATGAACTTCTTCGGCCTTCTATTTGCTGCCTGCAGGTTGTTGGCTGTTCCATTGTTCACCACCTGCTGCTTCTTGGGGCAGTTGCTAGCATAATGTCCCATCTCATGGCAGTTGAAGCAAGTGATTCCCGCTGCAGGGTTCGAGTCCTTCAAGACCTTGTTGTCCTCGGTGTTGGGGGAAGGGTCCATGGGGACTAGCTCTCTAGTTGATGACAAAGACTGGAATCTGTTGGCCTGAGGGGAAGCTCTTCTGGTCTTGGAGAAGCTGCCGGTGTTTGTATGCTGAGCATGCATCCGTCTCTTGCGATTCTCCATCTCTTGATGCTTGGACTCTTGGCGTATCGCCTTACTGACAAGCTGGTGGAAATCAGTGTAATCATTTGAGAGGAGTTGGACCGATAGTTCATCATTGAGTCCTTCTAGGAACCTTTCCTGTTTAGCTTCATCTGTAGCAACGTCTTCAGGTGCATAACGTGCCAACTGGTTGAACTTCTGCAAGTACTCGTTCACTGAGCGGTTTCCTTGGCGCAGTGCTCGAAATTCCCTTTTCTTCAGAGTGACGGTGCCAGTGGGAACATGAGCTTTGCGGAAGTTCCGCGTAAACTCATTCCAAGTGATATCTTGAGCATTGGCATGAGCGGCGGTGTAGGTGTCCCACCATTCTGATGCTGGTCCATGTAGTTGATGCGAAGCAAATAGAACTCTTTCCCGATCACTGCATTGAATAATATCCAGCTTCTTGCCTATGGCCCTGAGCCAATCATCTGCGTCCATAGGTTCAGTGCTGCTGGAGAAGGTCGGGGGACGCAACCTCATAAACTCCGATAGTCTTGATTGGGGAGCTTGAGCTGGCACAAGTATAGTTGGCGATGCAGT
The DNA here is from genome assembly GCA_017311315.1 of Dendrocalamus latiflorus. Classification (NCBI taxonomy): domain Eukaryota; kingdom Viridiplantae; phylum Streptophyta; class Magnoliopsida; order Poales; family Poaceae; genus Dendrocalamus; species Dendrocalamus latiflorus. The sequence goes on from CM029655.1 coordinate 40,247,633, forward strand.
GTTGTTGATGGTCTGAGTTAGCAGTTGAATGAGTTGAGTCTGATTTGCCATCATCTGAGCCCAGTCAGGTTCATTTGCCGGTGGAGGGATGGACTGATTTCCTGGTTCTCCATTCATGTTGCCGTTGTTCCTTGTGTTCACCATCTGCTGGTTGCTTTTAAGAATTAGGAGAGAGGAGACTCAAGGCAAAGGAGGGATGGGGGATATTTTGCGCAACCCAAAGCAAAATTTCAACTTTATTAAAACTTTTATTAATCCTTTAATAAATATTAGTTACGGCTGCCGACAAAAGAGAAAGCTTGACAGCTCATAACAACGTCTTATTAACTAGCCTAACAACTCATCCTAGGGAGGTAAGGGTCGCCTCGGGGTCATCCTACGTGGCTCCCGATGCACAATACGAGCTCCTTCAATGCGGAGGCTGAAGAGGTGGCATAGACGAAGAACTGCTTTACGAGCGGCTTCTTGTCTGGCTCTGTCAAACGAGTATCCATATCCCTTGAAGAGGAGACGCAAATTTCCTTGTCCAGTTCGCTTAGTAATGAGTAGGTTGAAGCGATGTCCCACTATCCGGTCTCCATGGCGATCATGATTATGCATGTAGATAGCTCGGCGTTGAAAACCTAAGCGACGAAGTAGTCGATAAAGTCCCATACTCCATCCATCATTTGGTGCAACATCGAATGCGTTCATCTACAAAGGTTTGAAGATGCGAGAGAGATCAGAAGGGTGTTTTTAAATGATAATAATAAGGAAGAGGAAGAGTTAAGGGATGAGAGAGAGAAAAGATTGAGGGGTAAGAATATGCATACATATATACATATATATTTTTGTTTTTGAAAATAATGTTTATCAAAAATAAGTCCTTAGGGTCAAACCAGTCTATTCTACCTACGATCGCGTCTTAGTATCGTCATGGCTCTGATACCACCTTTGTCGGAACCCGGAGCAACAACTCCTGGATCCTCTGTGTAAATCGCACTAGTCCAGGATCAGCTAGTGCACACAGTACAACAAAGATAAATACCAAGCACAAATGACTGATTTCATTAAATAAAAGAGTACGGCCTTATGGCCAAGTCTTACATCAATGCTCATTGGCAAAAATAAATAAAGCAAAGAACTGCGGAAGCAAACTGATAAGAAGCGAAGCCCAAGCCTGCCCACAGGCAAACGACAGTAAGACGCGGCCTACTCGTCCAGATCTTCACCGTAGTCGTAGACATCTCCTTCTGTGATGATGATGATAGCAAGATGAGTACAAACTTGTACTCCACAAGTCACCCGGGAAAATGCAACATAATGATAAAGGCTTCAATGGAAGGCTTATAGGGTTAGTTTGCATGAAACAGCATTTAAGAAATACAATAATTAGATTGAAATCGCGGAATTTAATACAGTAAGTAAAAACAATACTTGTAATAGAAAGTAATACCGTCAGTGCAGGCTCCGACCGTACACCAACCTATCCGCGGGCATCCCACCCGGACCATCTTTTCCAAAAGCCTCTCGTATGGATTCCATCCATCCACACGTTTCCAAACACTCGTGGATTCCATCCATCCACAAGCTACCAACCTCTCTCATGGGTTCCATCCACCCACAAGGTTTTCACTCTCTCATGGATTCCATCCATCCGCAAGGTTTTCGAAAACATTTTTGAAAAACAAAGTCTAATCCATGAAAAACTTTTACTCGGCATGCCCATAACCGTGGGCACGGCTATCCAGGATAGATTATACACTCTGTAGAGGTTGTACAGCTTTACCCACAAGACACGATCATCCCGTTGTACCACTAGATTACACACTTCCTTAGGTGTGCGGTGGGGAGTCGTGACAAGGCCTTTACAATGCAAAGCCTTCAACCTGGCCAAGCCAACTCTAAGGTTTCACCCCAGTAAGGAATCCACCAGACCGGGACCCCCTCTTGAGCCTAGACGAGACTTCTCATGGCTTAACCACGCTCGCCCAAGTGAGACTTCACATGGCACCAACCACGCTCACTTTCAACCTACGACTTGACTCAGATTGGGACTTTACAAACTATTCAGCCAGGGCTGTCCCATACCAGCCATGTGGTAGTACGATAGGGCTTTGCAACAGTAGCTCACAGACCGGTCCTTAATTGACTCAGGCCCAACCACCTACCCCTGTGCACGACAATCAACCACTGCGGCTCCAACCAACAGGGCATGCCTGCACCCACCACTCTAACCAATTGCCTAAGTCTAAACCAGTTTTATATTTTGTTTTTAAAATATTTCATAATCCTCCTTGACTCACCAAAGTCAAGAGTATAGTTGAAAAGCTTATCATTTCATGTGAAGAGATCATCATTTTATGTGAGAAATATCCCGAAACAAATATTATGACTAAGCATGGCTAAGCATTTGAATAAACTCTCTAGCCAACACTAGTATATTAACTAGAGTTTGATTCTAGGGTGACAAGGTATAAGGAATTCAATATCAACGGTGGAATTAACAAGTAGGCGATAACTAAATTTAAAACTGAATTGAAATACGTTGAATAAAAATATGCATGCAATATAATTTGAAACAACATAATTTTATTTTGAAAACTGGGATCAACATGATCAAGGAGAGTGACTTGCCTTTCTCTTCAACTTGGCTTGAATCTTCGTCGAAGAATTTTCCCGAATCGTCGAAGTCTACACGCGAAAATAACCCACCAAATTCAAATAAATTCAAAATAAATTAAAATTGACTTCAAATATTTGAATTGAGGCCAGAAATGGATAGAGGAGAATTTTTGATGAATTTAGAAATTTGAATGGACCAAATCGGAGTTAGAACGAAGGAGAACGGGCTCCGGGAAGTTTAAATTCAGAGAAAATGAAAAATCAGGATTTTCGGAATTATTTTTCTACTGAAAAAGGATTTATGACGTCAGCATTACGTCAGCCGGGATTTTAATTTTCGGCCGAATTATTTTTGAACGGGAAAAGAGGAGGAGAGGCTGACATGTGGGCCCGGTCTATGTGAACCGAGTCCACGGCCGAGGAGAGTGCTGAGGTGGCACGGGTGGCGGGGCCGGGCTGGCGTGGCGCCGACGGGGCGGGGAAGGGTCGGGTGGCGCCGACGTGGCGCTGACGCGGGCGAGACGGAGCCGACGCGGCGGCCACCGTGTGGCCACGTGGCGGACACGCGGGCACGGCGCACGGGCTTGGCCGGCTGGCCGGGGAGAAGCTCGGGGTGGCGCGCTCGCCGGCGCTCCGGCGAGCGGCGGCCGGCGACGAGGGCGGCTACGGGGAGAGGAGGCGCGGGGGAACCCGGGGAGGGGCACGGGCCTTACCGGCGGTGAGCGGAGACGGCCGGCGGCGAGGGAGGCGGCGGTTTCGCTCGGGTCTCAGGCGGGCGGCGGCGCTCCGGCGGCGACAGAGCTCGGCCGAGGAGCGAAGGAGGTCGGGGGTGTCGCGGCGGAGCTAGAGGTGACGTCGGCCGGGCGCGGGGACGAGCGGAACGGCGGCGATTGCTCGCCGTAGTCCCGAGGCGGCGGCGGCGAGGAGGGCGCTCGGTGCGGCGGCGATGGGGCGCTCGGGAGGGGAGGAGGAGAGCGGAGGGAGGTGGAGTGAGGGATGAGGAATCTCGGGGGGGTTTAAATAGGGGGCGAGGGGGGGCGGGGCGGCGCGGATTCGTCGCCGGAGTGGGGGATGGGCGCGGCGGTTGCGGGGAGGGAAGTGGGAGGTGGGCGGCGGGGATGAGGCCGCGTGGCGGGGGAAAGATCGGGCGGCCGAGGGCGTTAGGCGGGGCGGACGGCCAGATGGGCCAAGGCGCGCGGGGCGGGAGATCCTGGCCGCACACGCGTCGCGAGGGGAGGAGGGGGAGGCGGGATCCGGGCGGCGGGGTTGGGGGCGACGTGGGCGGTTATCTGACCGTCCACGTGGCGGCCGGAGGGGGAGGGGTTTTATTTTTATTTTTGAATATTGATTTTGGATTTTCAAAAAAGCCTAGAAATTCCATTTAGCCTCAGAAAAATACCAAATAACTTCCAAAAATTCCAGAAAAATTCATAGAATCTCCTGGAGACATTTTGGACTTCATAAAAATATTTTCAACTAATGTTGGTATGTAATTTTTGTACTTTAAAATACTTTTAATTTCAAAAATACATTTTTTTAAACTCCAGAAAAACCAGGAAAACAAATAAGAGCCAAATAACTCCAAATATTTAATTTGGCATAGGATTTTTATAGAAAATCAAAATATTATTTTATTTACTAATATTTGTTTTTAGGTTTTCACTTAAAATACGTTTTCAAATCAGGCTTTTGAAAAACAGAAATTCAGGGCAAATCCGAATTTAAAATTTAGGCAACAAAAATACTTATTTTAATTTTAATTTTATTTTATTCCATTTTTATTATTTATTTATTTATTTATTTTTATTTTACTAAAAAATCTGGGCTGTTACAAATCTACCCCCCCTTAAAAAGAATCTCGTCCCCGAGATTCGGGTTGGCTAGCAAAGAGATGGGTTTGGATCTTACTCTGCATGGCTTGAGCTGAGATCTGATTCTGGCGTCCTTTCATGAACTTCTTCGGCCTTCTATTTGCTGCCTGCAGGTTGTTGGCTGTTCCATTGTTCACCACCTGCTGCTTCTTGGGGCAGTTGCTAGCATAATGTCCCATCTCATGGCAGTTGAAGCAAGTGATTCCCGCTGCAGGGTTCGAGTCCTTCAAGACCTTGTTGTCCTCGGTGTTGGGGGAAGGGTCCATGGGGACTAGCTCTCTAGTTGATGACAAAGACTGGAATCTGTTGGCCTGAGGGGAAGCTCTTCTGGTCTTGGAGAAGCTGCCGGTGTTTGTATGCTGAGCATGCATCCGTCTCTTGCGATTCTCCATCTCTTGATGCTTGGACTCTTGGCGTATCGCCTTACTGACAAGCTGGTGGAAATCAGTGTAATCATTTGAGAGGAGTTGGACCGATAGTTCATCATTGAGTCCTTCTAGGAACCTTTCCTGTTTAGCTTCATCTGTAGCAACGTCTTCAGGTGCATAACGTGCCAACTGGTTGAACTTCTGCAAGTACTCGTTCACTGAGCGGTTTCCTTGGCGCAGTGCTCGAAATTCCCTTTTCTTCAGAGTGACGGTGCCAGTGGGAACATGAGCTTTGCGGAAGTTCCGCGTAAACTCATTCCAAGTGATATCTTGAGCATTGGCATGAGCGGCGGTGTAGGTGTCCCACCATTCTGATGCTGGTCCATGTAGTTGATGCGAAGCAAATAGAACTCTTTCCCGATCACTGCATTGAATAATATCCAGCTTCTTGCCTATGGCCCTGAGCCAATCATCTGCGTCCATAGGTTCAGTGCTGCTGGAGAAGGTCGGGGGACGCAACCTCATAAACTCCGATAGTCTTGATTGGGGAGCTTGAGCTGGCACAAGTATAGTTGGCGATGCAGTGTTGTTGATGGTCTGAGTTAGCAGTTGAATGAGTTGAGTCTGATTTGCCATCATCTGAGCCCAGTCAGGTTCATTTGCCGGTGGAGGGATGGACTGATTTCCTGGTTCTCCATTCATGTTGCCGTTGTTCCTTGTGTTCACCATCTGCTGGATGCTTTTAAGAATTAGGAGAGAGGAGACTCAAGGCAAAGGAGGGATGGGGGATATTTTGCGCAACCCAAAGCAAAATTTCAACTTTATTAAAACTTTTATTAATCCTTTAATAAATATTAGTTACGGCTGCCGACAAAAGAGAAAGCTTGACAGCTCATAACAACGTCTTATTAACTAGCCTAACAACTCATCCTAGGGAGGTAAGGGTCGCCTCGGGGTCATCCTACGTGGCTCCCGATGCACAATACGAGCTCCTTCAATGCGGAGGCTGAAGAGGTGGCATAGACGAAGAACTGCTTTACGAGCGGCTTCTTGTCTGGCTCTGTCAAACGAGTATCCATATCCCTTGAAGAGGAGACGCAAATTTCCTTGTCCAGTTCGCTTAGTAATGAGTAGGTTGAAGCGATGTCCCACTATCCGGTCTCCATGGCGATCATGATTATGCATGTAGATAGCTCGGCGTTGAAAACCTAAGCGACGAAGTAGTCGATAAAGTCCCATACTCCATCCATCATTTGGTGCAACATCGAATGCGTTCATCTACAAAGGTTTGAAGATGCGAGAGAGATCAGAAGGGTGTTTTTAAATGATAATAATAAGGAAGAGGAAGAGTTAAGGGATGAGAGAGAGAAAAGATTGAGGGGTAAGAATATGCATACATATATACATATATATTTTTGTTTTTGAAAATAATGTTTATCAAAAATAAGTCCTTAGGGTCAAACCAGTCTATTCTACCTACGATCGCGTCTTAGTATCGTCATGGCTCTGATACCACCTTTGTCGGAACCCGGAGCAACAACTCCTGGATCCTCTGTGTAAATCGCACTAGTCCAGGATCAGCTAGTGCACACAGTACAACAAAGATAAATACCAAGCACAAATGACTGATTTCATTAAATAAAAGAGTACGGCCTTATGACCAAGTCTTACATCAATGCTCATTGGCAAAAATAAATAAAGCAAAGAACTGCGGAAGCAAACTGATAAGAAGCGAAGCCCAAGCCTGCCCACAGGCAAACGACAGTAAGACGCGGCCTACTCGTCCAGATCTTCACCGTAGTCGTAGACATCTCCTTCTGTGATGATGATGATAGCAAGATGAGTACAAACTTGTACTCCACAAGTCACCCGGGAAAATGCAACATAATGATAAAGGCTTCAATGGAAGGCTTATAGGGTTAGTTTGCATGAAACAACATTTAAGAAATACAATAATTAGATTGAAATCGCGGAATTTAATACAGTAAGTAAAAATAATACTTGTAATAGAAAGTAATACCGTCAGTGCAGGCTCCGACCGTACACCAACCTATCCGCGGGCATCCCACCCGGACCATCTTTTCCAAAAGCCTCTCGTATGGATTCCATCCATCCACACGTTTCCAAACACTCGTGGATTCCATCCATCCACAAGCTACCAACCTCTCTCATGGGTTCCATCCACCCACAAGGTTTTCACTCTCTCATGGATTCCATCCATCCGCAAGGTTTTCGAAAACATTTTTGAAAAACAAAGTCTAATCCATGAAAAACTTTTACTCAGCATGCCCATAACCATGGGCACGGCTATCCAGGATAGATTATACACTCTGCAGAGGTTGTACAGCTTTACCCACAAGACACGATCATCCCGTTGTACCACTAGATTACACACTTCTTTAGGTGTGCGGTGGGGAGTCGTGACAAGGCCTTTACAATGCAAAGCCTTCAACCTGGCCAAGCCAACTCTAAGGTTTCACCCCAGTAAGGAATCCACCAGACCGGGACCCCCTCTTGAGCCTAGACGAGACTTCTCATGGCTTAACCACGCTCGCCCAAGTGAGACTTCACATGGCACCAACCACGCTCACTTTCAACCTACGACTTGACTCAGATTGGGACTTTACAAACTATTCAGCCAGGGCTGTCCCATACCAGCCATGTGGTAGTACGATAGGGCTTTGCAACAGTAGCTCACAGACCGGTCCTTAATTGACTCAGGCCCAACCACCTACCCCTGTGCACGACAATCAACCACTGCGGCTCCAACCAACAGGGCATGCCTGCACCCACCACTCTAACCAATTGCCTAAGTCTAAACCAGTTTTATATTTTGTTTTCAAAATATTTCATAATCCTCCTTGACTCACCAAAGTCAAGAGTATAGTTGAAAAGCTTATCATTTCATGTGAAGAGATCATCATTTTATGTGAGAAATATCCCGAAACAAATATTATGACTAAGTATGGCTAAGCATTTGAATAAACTCTCTAGCCAACACTAGTATATTAACTAGAGTTTGATTCTAGGGTGACAAGGTATAAGGAATTCAATATCAACGGTGGAATTAACAAGTAAGCGATAACTAAATTTAAAACTGAATTGAAATACGTTGAATAAAAATATGCATGCAATATAATTTGAAACAACATAATTTTATTTTGAAAACTGGGATCAACATGATCAAGGAGAGTGACTTGCCTTTCTCTTCAACTTGGCTTGAATCTTCGTCGAAGAATTTTCCCGAATCGTCGAAGTCTACACGCGAAAATAACCCACCAAATTCAAATAAATTCAAAATAAATTAAAATTGACTTCAAATATTTGAATTGAGGCCAGAAATGGATAGAGGAGAATTTTTGATGAATTTAGAAATTTGAATGGACCAAATTGGAGTTAGAACGAAGGAGAACGGGCTCCGGGAAGTTTAAATTCAGAGAAAATGAAAAATCAGGATTTTCGGAATTATTTTTCTACTGAAAAAGGATTTATGACGTCAGCATTGCGTCAGCCGGGATTTTAATTTTCGGCCGAATTATTTTTGAACGGGAAAAGAGGAGGAGAGGCTGACATGTGGGCCCGGTCTATGTGAACCGAGTCCACGGCCGAGGAGAGTGCTGAGGTGGCACGGGTGGCGGGGCCGGGCTGGCGTGGCGCCGACGTGGCGCTGACGCGGGCGAGACGGAGCCGACGCGGCGGCCACCGTGTGGCCACATGGCGGACACGCGGGCACGGCGCACGGGTGTGGCCGGCTGGCCGGGGAGAAGCTCGGGGTGGCGCGCTCGCCGGCGCTCCGGCGAGCGGCGGCCGGCGACGAGGGCGGCTACGGGGAGAGGAGGCGCGGGGGAACCCGGGGAGGGGCACGGGCCTTACCGGCGGCGAGCGGAGACGGCCGGCGGCGAGGGAGGCGGTGGTTTCGCTCGGGTCTTAGGCGGCGGCGGCGCTCCGGCGGCGACAGAGCTCGGCCGAGGAGCGAAGGAGGTCGGGGGTGTCGCGGCGGAGCTAGAGGTGACGTCGGCCGGGCGCGGGGACGAGCGGAACGGCGGCGATTGCTCGCCGTAGTCCCGAGGCGGCGGCGAGGAGGGCGCTCGGTGCGGCGGCGATGGGGCGCTCGGGAGGGGAGGAGGAGAGCGGAGGGAGGTGGAGTGAGGGATGAGGAATCTCGGGGGGGTTTAAATAGGGGGCGAGGGGGGGCGGGGCGGCGCGGATTCGTCGCCGGAGTGGGGGATGGGCGCGGCGGTTGCGGGGAGGGAAGTGGGAGGTGGGCGGCGGGGATGAGGCCGCGTGGCGGGGGAAAGATCGGGCGGCTGAGGGCGTTAGGCGGGGCGGACGGCCAGATGGGCCAAGGCGCGCGGGGCAGGAGATCCTGGCCGCACACGCGTCGCGAGGGGAGGAGGGGGAGGCGGGATCCGGGCGGCGGGGTTGGGGGCGACGTGGGCGGTTATCTGACCGTCCATGTGGCGGCCGGAGGGGGAGGGGTTTTATTTTTATTTTTGAATATTGATTTTGGATTTTCAAAAAAGCCTAGAAATTCCATTTAGCCTCAGAAAAATACCAAATAACTTCCAAAAATTCCAGAAAAATTCATAGAATCTCCTGGAGACATTTTGGACTTCATAAAAATATTTTCAACTAATGTTGGTATGTAATTTTTGTACTTTAAAATACTTTTAATTTCAAAAATACATTTTTTTAAACTCCAGAAAAACCAGGAAAACAAATAAGAGCCAAATAACTCCAAATATTTAATTTGGCATAGGATTTTTATAGAAAATCAAAATATTATTTTATTTACTAATATTTGTTTTTAGGTTTTCACTTAAAATACGTTTTCAAATCAGGCTTTTGAAAAACAGAAATTCAGGGCAAATCCGAATTTAAAATTTAGGCAACAAAAATACTTATTTTAATTTAAATTTTATTTTATTCCATTTTTATTATTTATTTATTTATTTTTATTTTACTAAAAAATCTGGGCTGTTACATTCCCGAAGGAGCTGAGGGCTTCTTGTTGCGGTTCTTGTTGATGTAGTCGTTCTTGCCCGAACCGCCGTAGTCACCTTTGCCCTTTCCCAGCTTGGGGCAGTTTTCCCGAATGTGGTTGGGGCCACCACACTCGAAGCAAATCATGGGTCCTCCTCTCTTTCCATCCCTCCTCCTCTTGTAGGCATGGGAGAATCTCCAAGCCAGGAGGGCTAACTGCTCATCCGCAAGCTGCTCTAACTGATCATCAGTTATGTCACAGAGAGCAGCAAGGGAGAATCCACACGGCAAATCAGAAGAAAGACCAGAAGCCGAACTGGGATCGGTGACTAGAGCCATCGACTGTGACTTCAACTTGTGAGAGACAATGTCAATCTTGTGAGTCTTGAGGCGCGAGTACAGTGTATCAAGAGTCAAAGTCGAGAGGTCCGTGGTGTCCTTGATGGTAGTCACTTTCATCTCCCAAACACGAAGGTCGAGTGCAGCGAGCATCTGTCGAGCGTTATCCGAGTCGGGGTATGTGAGACCGACCGCTTTGAGGTTGCTCAGAATCTTGTGAAAACACACAAAACACTCATCAAGGGACTCGCCAGTGAGCATTTCAAACTTGTTGTAATCTCGCTTGAACTGGTCTTGTCGCATCGTCTTTATTTCGAGGTGCCCTCATGGTAAGCATTGAGGGTCTCCCAAATATCAAAGGCGGACGAAAGATGAGATATGCGGTCAAACTCGCTATGACTCAAGCACTGGATTAATGATGTTCCTTGCCTTAGCATTTGCCTCAACATCAGCCATATTCTCGGCATTGATGTTCTCATCAGCAGGAACAACAAATCGGACCATGACCTTACGCCAGATGGCATACCCCTGAGCCTGGATGTATGTCTCCATTCGGCTCTTCCAGAAGGGGTAATCGATGCCATCGAAGACAAGAGGCTTTGTTGAGTACTTGTACGTCGCCATGGCTCTAGAGACCGGGTAAGATCTATTGAGAAGAGCTAACCGGCTCTGATACCAATTGTTGGACCGAAATGGCGACAGAGGGAGGGTAAATGTCGCCTTATAAAAATTTCACCCAAAGTACTCACAGAGCGACTCCTCTCCACTAGCTACAAAAACTATGAAGAGAAGGCGTCCTAGAACTCTTAACACCACAAAAGTATTCACTCGGAAGCTCTCCTTCAATAGCTAAAAAGCAAAGAAGAAGAAGCATTCATTCTTGCTGGACCTTAAACCACAGAGGAGAGGGCCCAACCCTAAAAACCAGAAAGAGACACCATAGACTGCATCAAAGCAAGGAGGGCCGGACTGAACCCTTTGCTATGGCCGGTCAGACCTCTCTGGGCCGGTTAGACCGCCATGGCCAGGCCGGTCTGACCGGTCCTCTACCGCCGATCTGACCGCTGGGTAAAAGCCGGTCTAACCGCTGGGCAAACGCCGGTCTGACCGCTGGGTAAACGCCGGTCTGATCGGTCTTCTGAATTTCAGGCAACCCGAGAGCAGTCCAGAAAACTGAATTTAGGGCAAACTCTTCAGACCTCCAAAAACTGACAAATTGAGGGTTTTGCTCCTAACCTTTCCACCTCAAAGCATCACAACAATATTCTAAGTAGCAAGGGAGGCTTGAAAAACTCAGGAAACCAACTAAAACTCAAGAAATTCAGATTTGAGCCATAAACTGAAAAGCTATATGCAGCAACACTAAAACTCAAATTCCCATCTAACCATTGATCCTCTGGCCACGAAACTTTGCAGATAGGTTAGCAATAGCTAATGGACTCTGCAAGCCAAGATTCAAGCCATCTCAAGGAGGGAATCAAGAAATACACAAAAACCCTAGAAGGCTTGGAGAGTTTCAGAGAGGAGCTCAAGAAACCAAAATACTCAAGATTCACAAACCCTCTGCACATGAGATTTTGCAATCAAGATAGTAATAATCTAAGAGCATCCCAGCAAGAATCTTAGGCCATTTCCTCAAGGGAATCAAGAACTTCATCAAAACCGTAGAAGAGGAAATGAAGAACAGAGAATTGGAAAAACGCAAATCCTTGATTCATTCACTTTGCTCTTGGGAGAGTTCGATCAAATGATCTTGGGGCATCATCCCAACCTAGAGCAACCCATTTTGCACCTCATAAGCAAGAAACAACAAGAAAACGAAAATCTTACAAATCCATCACAGAGAGTATCGAAGGAAAAGAAACAGAGAAACAAGAACTGAATCAAACTCCATCTCATATTGATAACGAGGAAAGGAGATACATGATTGATACAGGAGGAATGATTACAAGACTCTCAATCCATCTCTAACCTCTCCCCAACACAAAAACACACCCACACTACATGCTTGCTTGGGAGGAACACTCAAGAACACATCGAAGAGGGACAAGCTTCACAACAGAACTCTGCCTCTCCTGCCAACTAAAGCCTCACCAACTAAAGCCTAAAGCCAAAACAAACTCACAAAGCTCATTTTGACTTTGTTGTTGCCACTGCTCTTTTAAAAATAAAATAAAAAGTGAAAATTGTTTTAGACCAGGGCGGATGGTTGGATTGGATTGGTGCGGTCAGCACGAGACTTTGTGAAGTGTATGTTCTGCCCTAATCAATTAAGGACCGACTCTTGTGTTTGTCCAGACTGAGCATTACCGTACAACCCCAAGTCTATATGGGTACGACCTAGCTGATTAACTTACGATAGTTTAGTTTAGGTGCCACCAGTGGAAAGTGGGTGTCAGGGATTTACTGGTTATTCACAGTGAGGGACAGGAATTTACTATACTCATATGGCACAAGAGGGGGTTTTTGATTGGGTGGATTTAACCCTCCAGCGGTGAAACCTCAGCGGGTGGTGTCTAGCTAGACTAGAGTGAGGTAAAGGCTTTGTGATATTTTATCTATGTCTCATGCCAAAGGAAGCATGGTGACTATTAAGATAATTTATCTCTTGGGGGTAAAGTTGTACAACCTCTGCAGAGTGTTAAACTATTCGAATAGCCGTGCCCACGGTCAAGGGCAGGCAAGGAATGCATTCACATGGTATATTCATGGTTTTGGTTTTTAAAATCAAAGTTTTGAGATCTCGGGAGTGGAGGGAACTCTCGGAAGGTTGTCCTGGCGGTTGGAGCCAGAGTGGGTGGTTGTAACCCGCAGTTTTAAACTTTATCGGTTAGAGCTGGTTAATTAGTGTTGGTGTATAGAACCCTCACTATGAAATGTTTATTAGTTTCAGTTAAAACAATTACTTTGTTAAATTAATGCCTTCAAAAATATTTAATGTTATTTGAAATAAAATGTTGCTTTGTGCAAAAGAACCATATATCCTTCCTTTGTTAAGCCTTGCATCTATTGCATTCTTTGCCAAGACTTGCGGAGTACTTTATGTACTCACATGCTGCACTAAAAATCAACTCAGAGGAATATGAAGCTCAAGAGGAAGATTACGACTACTTCGTGTGCGCATTTGACGAAGGATTCCCGGAGTACTAGGTCGCGCTTCCCCAGTCAATTGCCTATGGCGTATTGATGGGTCTTCGCCAGATTTATCTTTTGCTTCCACTGTGTTTTGTGTGTGAGGTCTTGAAACCTCATTTGTAATAATGAGACCTTTCGGTCGGTACTCTCTATTATTGTAATAAAGCGTTGTTGGTTATGTAATCATTTTTCGGTCGGTACTCTCTATTATTGTAATAAAGCGTTGTTGGTTATGTAATCATTTCTGTTCGACTATGTGCACTAGCTTTGAACTGGGACTAGTGCTGTAATACACAGAGGGTCCTGGTTCGAAAATCCGGGGTCCCGACAGAGACCCGCATGTCAGCCCCTCCCCCTATTTTTCAGTAGAAAAATAATTCGCCAAAAAGAAATTCTTAGTGCTGATGCAATGCTGACATCATAAACCCATTATCCTTTAGAAAAATAATTATCGGCCGGCGACAAATCCGCGTCGGCTCCGCCCTCCCCTACCCTATTTAAACCCCTCCCCGGCTCCGCCTTTCCTTACTCCACCTCCTCCTCCGCTTCCCGTCCCCTCCTGTGCATCGGAGCAACCCCGCGCCGTGCTTCCCCACCACTGCCGCCGCCACCAACATCAGCGTGAAATCGCCGCCACCTCCGGCATCCTCTTACCCAGCCAATGCCGCCATCACCTTCCTTGCCTCGACGCAAAGCCTGTGCGCCCCTCGGCCGAGCCTCCTCGTCGCCTGAGCACCCTAGCCGCCGTGACCCAAACCGCACTGCCGCCTCTTCACGCCTCCGGTCGCCCACGGTGAGCCCGCACCCCTCCCCCGAATTCCCCTCCGCGCCTCTCGCTCCTCCACCCCTCGCCGCCGGTCGTCAGTCGTCGGAGCTCCGGCGATCCTGCCGTCCCCAAGCTCCTCCCTCGCCGGTCGGCCACGTCAGCGCACCCATGCCCATGTGTCAGGCAAGTTGGTGCTACCTCAGTGCCGTCCCGCCCCCGTCAGCGCTAGCCCGTCACCCGTGCCACCTCAGCACTCCCTTCGGCCTGTGGTCCTGGGCCCGCATGTCAGCCCCTCCCCCTATTTTTCAGTAGAAAAATAATTCGGCCAAAAAGAAATTCTCAGGGCTGACGCAATGCTGACATCATAAACCCATTATCCTTTAGAAAAATAATTCCAGAAATCAGTCTTTTTCTTTTTCTCTGATTTTAAACTTCCGAGAGTCGTTCTTCTTCGTTCTAACTCCGATTTAGCCCATTCAAATTTCTAAATTCATCAAACATTCCCCTCTAACCATTTCAGGGCTCAATTCAAATATTTGAAGTTAATTTGAATTTATTTGAGTTTGGTGGGTTATTTTCACGTGTAGACTTCGACGATTTAGGAGAATTCAAAGACAAATATTCACACCAAGTTGAAGAGCAACGCAACTCACACTCCTTGATCATGTTGTTCCCAGATTTCAAAAAAAATTATGTTGTTTTAAATTATTCTGCAAGCATATTTTTATTCAACGTATTTCAATTCAGTTTTCAATATAATTAATGCCTACTTGTTAATTCCTCCATTGATGTTGAATTCCTTACACCTTGTAACCCTAGATCAAACCCTAGCTAGTACAATAGTATTGGCTAGAGAGATTTTTATATCAAATGCTTAGACCTGCTTAGTTATAATATTTGTTTTGGGATACCTTTTCACATAAAATGGTAAGCTTTTCAAATGTACTCTTGACTTTGGTGAGTCAAGAATGTTTATAAAATGTTTTGAAAACAAAATATAAAAACTGCTTTAGACTTAGGCAATTGGTTAGATGGTGGGTGCAGCCATGCCCTGTTGGTTGGAGCCGCAGGGTTGATTGTCGGGCATAGGGGTATGTGGTTGGGCCTAAGTCAATTAAGGACTGGTCTGTGAGCTACTATTGCAAAGCCCTATCGTACTACCACATGGCTGGTATGGGACAGCCCTAGCTGAATAATTTGCAAAGTCCCAACCTGAGTCAAGTTGTAGGTTGAAAGTGCGTGGTTGGTGCCATGAGAAGTCCCACTTGGGTGAGCGTGGTTGTAGCCATGAGAAGTCTCACCTAGGCTCAAGAGGGGGTCCCCGTCTGGTGGATTCCTTACTGGGGTGAAACCTTAGAGTTGGCTTGGCCAGGTTGAAGGCTTTGCATTGTAAAGGCCTTGTCACGACTCCTCGCCGCACACCTAAGGAAGTGTGTAATCGCGTGGCAAACCGGGATGATCGTGACTTGTGGGTAAAGCTGTACAACCTCTGCAGAGTATATAATCTATCCTGGATAGCTGTGCCCACGGTCATGGGCATGCTGAGTAAGAGTTTTTCATGGATTAGACATTGTTTTTCAAAAATGATTTTCGAAAACCTTATGGATGGATGGAATCCATGAGAGAATGAAAATCTTGTGAGTGGATGGAACCCATGAGGGAATGGTAGCTTGTGGATGGATGGAATCCACGAGTGTTTGGAAACGTGTGGATGGATGGAATCTATACGAGATGTTTTTGGAAAAGGTGGCCCGGGTGGGATGCCCGTGGATAGCTTGGTGTTTGGTCGGAGCTGGCACTGATGGTATTATTTTCAATTACCCGTATTGTTTTTATTTACTGTACTAAATTCAGCAATTTTAATCTATTTATTGTATTTCATTAAATGCTCTTTTACGCAAACTAACCCTATAAGCCTTCCATTGAAGCCTTTATCATCATGTTGCATTTCTCCATGTGATTTGCGGAGTACAAGTTTGTACTCACCTTGCAATCTCCATACAGAGGAAGATGTCGACGACTACGGTGAAGATCTGGACGAGTAGGCCACGTCTTACTGTCATTTGCCTGTGGGCAGGCTTAGTGGGCTTCTTCCGCTTCGGTTTTTTCTTCCGCTGCTTATATTTAATTTTGGCTTCTGTGCCATTGATGTAAACTTTGGCATTCATGCCCATATTCAGTTAATAAATGTCATTATGGTTGGTATTTATCTTTGTTGTACGCTGTGTGCACTAGCTGATCCTAGACTTTGGCATTCAGCGATTTACACAGAGGATCCAGGAGTCGTTGCTCCGGGTTCCGACAGTGGTGCCCTCATGGTATGCATCGAGGGTCACCCAGATGTCGAAGGCCGACGTCAGATGAGAGATGCGATCGAATTCGCTTCTGCTCAAACCTTGAATTATGATGTTCCTTGCCTTAGTGTTCGCCTCAACATCGGACGTGTTCGCCACATTGATGTTCTCATCGGCAGGAACAACATACCGAGTCTTGACCTTCCACCAGATGGCGTAGCCCTAAGCCTGGATGTAGGTCTCCATCCAACTCTTCCAGAAGGGACATTCGATCCCATCAAAGATAAGGGGTTTGGTCGAGTACTTGTCTGTCACTATGGCTCTAGAGACCGGTTAAGATCTATGAGGAAAAGCTAACCGGCTCTGATACCAATTGTAGGACCGAAATGGCAACAGAGCGGGGGTGAATGGTGCCATAAAACTGCCCCGAGTATCCACTCAAAAAATCTTCTCCGATTGCTATAAAAGCTATGATGAAAGAAAACTCTTGCTCACTTGAAATCACACAACAGAGCGCAAACCAACCAAATCAGGGCAAAAAAGCCAATTTGAAAAAGAGAACAAATGCTTCACTGAACAGACAAAAATGTTCACCAAAACTTAGCATTTGCCTTTACTCGGACTGCTCTTAGCAAATTAAGAAAGGCCTCAAGAGGTTGCACAAAACAGGGAGCTAATGCAATCTGAAAAGCAGCAATAATAAAAGAAACAAAGGGCAGTCAATCTGAAAATAGCAAGCAGCTGGCAAGAGGTGAACATGGCCTGCTGTCCAAGATAGCCGAGAACAAGAGTAAAACAGTAAGAAAGAGGAATCTGCCGACAACAGAGAGAGCTCACAAGCAGTCGAGCACAATCTTTAACCAATCCTACAAGCTGCTGACTGAAACTTGATGCTCGGCAAAAGAAAACAGCAGGAATTACTTCTTTACCGACAACAGAGAAAAGGAGAGAAGAAACCGAAAGAGCAAACTAAAAAGCAAACTGAAAGCAAAAATCAAAAGTAGAATGGAAGTGAAGACTAGTGCTGCAGCCGAAAAGGAGTTGGCCTGCAGGGACTAAACCGAGAATAACAAACCGCATAAACTGCTGCCACTGCATACTGCACATGGTTCAGAGAATTGAAAAAGGGGACTGCATACACATTCAAACTGCAGATCCAAAACCGACAAGAGGAGGATCAGACCTCGAGACAAAGCCAACTAAAGCAAAAGAGGAACCAAGAAAAGCATAGATTAGGGACTGCAAAGATAGACAAAAAGAAGGAAATCAGCTTTAAAAGAAATGCAATCCGAAGCAGAAGGAGGACAGATAGCAGGCTGCAGTTGAATTTCAGAGAAGTACTGAGGCAGCCGAAAATAAAGAAACTTATGAATACTTGCTCCTCTCCTCTGGCCAAAAGATTAAGACTATAAACCAAATAGTCGAATGACTCCAAAAACAGGGAAATTCAAACAAAAGTCAAATGGAAACAGAGAAATGAACTTTTGTCGAAAGGTAAACTGCAAGAGGAGCAAAATCCAAATTGCTTGAATTTCATGAACTTTTGAGCTTGGCTTTTCAAACATAACAGAGAATCCTCTCTAAATGAAAACACACAAACCAAATCACTTTTTCATCATGGAAATCAAGAAACCAAACTTCCTCTGCCTTCACAAACAGTAAACCCTAGAATTATTCAAAACAGAGGAAGATGAGAGACGTAAGAGATTTCAGAGAGGAGTGCATCTAAAAAGATTTTCTCTCGAGTATCTACTAGCCAAGTGGCCTAGAGAATCTACCCAGTTCAAAGCATAAAAGATCTACAACCATTCGATCAACACCTCCAAACAAACAAGGAAAGCAGAGAAGGAATGAGAACTGAACCGAAGCAAGAACTAAGAACCCGAAGCACATAGAAACACAAGAAAACAAAACAACTCAAACATAGGATTTCTTAACTCGAGACAAAGACATGAATGATTAATATGAGTGAAAGATTACATCCAGTTCATGCCCAATCTTTCCTCCCGAAGGAACACATGCCACAAAGCAAAAACACATACATCAACTCTCATACACACACAAACATGGACAAGCATTGCTCTGCCCAACCACTCCTCACAAAAAGAAAAGACTCACACAACATGGAGAGCAAGCACATAAAAACCCTTACACACACTCTCATGTCTCTCTAGCCTACTCCTCTCCTTTTATAGCCTCCCACTAAAGGGTTTACAACAGCCTTTACCCGCTAACTCAAAATAACACTTGCGTTTATCCATTTGCTCAAAACCAAATCCGCTTCCTTTTGTGCAGCCCTGCACTTTTACCAAAACACCCCTCCTGCACCTTTCGTGAAGCTTCCTAATTTCTTGCCGCCCAAGCCTCGCAACCACTTTGAGTCCTCGCCGTCTTCGACACATCCCGACCGCTCCAACCTCAGCACCACCTGTGCCTAGTCCGGTCATCCCATGGCTCGCCACGACTTAGCCTCGACTCCTGCAGCCATCACAGACAAGAAACAAATCACATAGCACCGCTCGAAATGTTGTAACCATACAGTAACATCAGAAGAAATACTCAAAACCCGAACCAATTGAAACGAAAAATAAACGACTTAAGCACGTTCGACTTAGTTCAACAAGGTCTGACCGAAACCGACTGCACCACGCAACGACATGGCTCAAACCACTCAAAACAAACTCAAACTTTCCAAAACACGCTCCACACTTCTTCCCCCTCCAAGCAATCGGATTCTAGTGCCTTCTCTACCACCGGCGCCACCCTTCTTCTTCACGGCCGGTCGCCAAGCGCGCCACCACCTTAAACCACCATAGTCCGATTCCTCCCTCTCAGAGTCTCCTAGTAGCCCGGTGAAGCCAACCCCATGCTCGCCCGAGCTCCTCGTGGCCTACATTTCGCCGGCGACAAACTCCACCCGAGCCCGCTGCCGACCCATCTTCGGTGATCCTCGGTCACTACCAACCACTCCATCGCCTTCCACGTGACGCCAGGATCCCATTTTGCCCCTCACCGGCATCTCTCCAGCCGCCCTTCGCCGGTGACCGCGCCGCCCGTACTCCGTTCCGGCTTGCTGTGCTTCGAGCCTCTACTACCGCACGGCTTAACTGCATTGTTTCCCCTATATAGTCAGGTAACACCCGGAGTCCCGCTGGCTAGCAGCGCCCGCCCTCTAACTCACCTCGGCCCCAGCTCCGTAGCGCCGAGGCTGAGTTTTGGCTTTATTATTTTTAACAAATAGTAGCACAGAAAAATTAGGAAAATAGCTGTAAAAATCTAGGAAAAACCAGAAACTAATCTCTAGTGATGCAGAAACTTATTTAGTATATAAGGGGCATTTCCTAAACAATTAACCAAGATTAATCATTATATGCTAGAAAATAATAATATACCATGAGTAATTATTTTAAATCTTTATCAATTAAAAAGGCCTAGCAGGAATATTGTTTATGTAAATGCTCACATGGAATGACAACCTAGCAAATAAAAAGTTACTAAACAATAAATCATAAACTTGTGCATGTTAGTAAGTATTGTAAGACAAGCCACCCAAATGGTTTAACAACATAAGGATTTAACCCTGTGCCTTAGCAATGATGAGACTCTTTTATCCACTACACTCAAATCAAAATAGAAGCCATAATGCATATAATTGATTTATGGTTAGGTTACAAGTAATTATAAATAATTCATTTTAACCCCAATTTAAATGAAAGCACATTCCTAAATTCAACCAAAAATCAAGTTTATTCAAAGGACTGAAAATATGAGTTTTGGAGTTATTTGGATTTCTTGCAAATGTTTATTTGGCCTGCTGATTATCTTTTTGTCCAAATTTTCGCGCATGTTAAAATAGCGTATGAAACTCAAGAAGAAGCCGAAGCAGCAGCCCTAGAAGCTCAAGACAACCAAGACCAAACCCACTGTGACCAAGGCGAGTCAATACTTTGATCATGTTAAGCCTACATCTTCTGCAAATTGCTTTGGTTTAAATTATCAAATTGCATGCTGTTATTTTATATGCAAATATACATTTAAATTAATATTCTAGTTATATGCCCATTGTTTAATTTGATTAATATTACACCTCCTTTGAAATATTTGATTATATGAACCTTGTCACCCTAGTAAAATTATAATAGTAACTTTTGAAAATAAGTCCGTAATTATACGTCATGCTTAGTACTGCTTAGATACTCAGTGGCGCTGAAATGCCCTAAGCATCATTATCATTTTTAATCATGAGAAACTGGTTTGGGAAGTCATGGTGGTAATGACTGGCATATTTTGATATGATTATTTTAGGCTCCCAAAATATCCAACTTGCTTAAATATCTGGGCGGATGTTATGGGGGCTGGTATGTGGTGCAAAGGAAGCACAAATTATGGAATGTGGTAGAACCGCCCAGATACCACAAAGGGCTGAATCTTGTCATGACCACCTGTGTAAAACAATACAACCACAAAGTCTATAAAGTACAACTTGGCTAAGTAAATTTATCGAAACCCCCGGACTCACCTCACCAGTAGTGGATAGGAGTGGATATTCAAGGGCAAGGGGAGGCCTAATGGGACACCGAGTGGAGGGTGAAGTTTCCCAGTCATACTAGCGTTGTGGGGAGTGGAGCCCGAATAGCACTAGTGACCGTGGTGAACATCCCGTGCAACATATGGGACCCACCACAAGTGGGAGCGGCCCATAGGGTGAGATGACAAAAGGGACTAGATACTTTGAAAAGTCATTGTGATGGTCTACTAAACTACATGACTAAGGAATCGTATGGGGCAACGAGTTGATTGTCTCTTGTGGTGAAAATGTACAAACTCTGCAGAGTCAAAACTATTCGAATAGCTGTGCCCACGGTCAAGGGCGGACATGGGAACTTAACCGGATATAGTTCTATTTCAAAAACTTTGCGGGTGAAATGGGAAAAGTGGAGGGCAGTGGAAAGCCCTGATTTGTGTTGCCCTGGGTGTTGCCCCAGTGATAATGTAAGCGGTTATAACGTTGAAAGGTTAGCATTGGGTGCAGATGCCATGTAACGGTGGATGGAATCTAGATCGCTATTATTAGTGCATTTTCTTACACATTATGTTCTTGTTCAAAACTGCTAGGTCTCAGGAAATTTCTATGTATGATATCTTTAAATAATGATAATACTTCTCACAAAGTAAAATGTCAGGAAGAATAAATAGAGTCGTAAGAAAAGAAGATGGCGGTTTGGGGTAAACGCATAAAGATGTGGGTGGATTCATGTCAGTCATAAAAAGGAAACAATAGAGTGGATTCTGATAGAAATGAATTGGTGGAGCCTAAATGAATATATGTACTAGATAGATGATTTAAATGATTTTTGGAGAATTAGGGAGTGCAATGGTAATTCCTAGATTACAACACTGATAACTAATATAAATTCTTGGAAGATATTGGCGATAATGGGATTAATAGGACTTGATCAAATACTAGATGGATGAATTGAATTTTCGGGAATATTGGAGGACTGATAACAATTATTGGAATATAATCTTGATCAATGATATTCTTGGTGGAGGTATACTAGTGAATTAGTTAGAGATAGATAATGGAAAATAAGATTGATTATTGGAAGAGCAAATTATGGTTTTGGATCAATAACAAAAGGATTGAATTGTTAGAAAGTCCCAATACGAATGATTTCGGTGGATTTAAAAGCAATTAGGTTGGATAATCATTAGAATTTAGAAATGAAGAGTTGATGATTAGCAACCACAAGATTGGATTGTTAGGAATTTAGTATACACAAGAGGTTGGTGGATCTAAAATAAAAAAAATTGGTAAATAGTGAACCCGAGATCGGATCCATGAATTGGTGGAAAAATTTAGATTCATATGGGAGTTGGTAATCCCCGATGTGATTAATAGAATGTTTAGACAATGTAATGGGAATTGTTTGATCGGTGGATTAAGTAAATGGTGACACTCGCTATTTGGAGTCTTAGACAGCAATCAATAAAGAAAGTGTATCTTCGATGGATTAAGTCAATTATGGCAATCGCTGTGTGGAGTTTTAGGCAGCAACAATAATACTATGATTAAATAATAATAATGCTTCTAAAAGCGATTTATGGAAAATAAAATAACCCGAGCCTCTCCTTTGATAAGCTATGCATACTATTTATTTGCATCCTATGTATTGGCTCGCGGAGCACGGTGGTCTGTGCTCACACTCGCTCTCACAACAAATTCAGAATCAGAAGTCAGATCGCTACGCTTCAGCAATACACCTGACCATGAGGATGAAGGAGATGAAGATGTCAAGAACTAGGTCGCGAACCCTCTAGTTGGCTGCCTGTGGGCACATCCTAAGGGTCCCACTTGTGTGCTTCGTCCTTCCGCTGTTGCAATTTAATGATTTCGGCCTGAACGGCCCAAGAGTAAGTCTATTATTATATTTATGCTTGCACATGATATGTATTTTAATGTCCATTACTGTATCTGTGAGCACTATCCACTGATCCAGGGAATAGTGCGGTGGAATCATAGAGGATTCCTGATTATAAAATCTGGTTCTGAAAATGTGGCAAACATGCTCGATGTTGAGGCGAATGCTAAGGCGAGGACATCATAATCTAGGGTCTGAGCTGAAGCGAGTTCGATCGCATTTCTCATTTCTCGTCGGCCTACGACATCTGGGTGACCCTCGATGCATACCATGAGGGCACCACCCAGATCAAGACGGTACGACAGGACCAGTATAAGCGATATTACAACAAGTTTGAAATGCTCGCTGGAGAGTCCCTTGATGAGTGTTTCGCGAGGTTTCACAAGATCTTGAGCAACCTCTGAGCAGTCGGTCTCACATACCCTGACTCGGATAATGCTCGACAGATGCTCTCTGCTTTGGATTTGCGCGTTTGGGAGATGAAGGTGACCATCATCAAGGACACGATAAACTTCTCGACCTTTACTCTTGATGCGTTGTATTCATGCCTCAAGACTCACGTGATTGACATAGTCTCTCGCAAGTTGAAGTCACAGTCGATGGCTTTGGTCACCGATCCCAGTCTTGCTTCTAGATATTCTTCTCACATTGTTTCTAGATTCTCTCTTGCTGCTCTGTGTGAAATTGGTGATGATCAACTAGAGCAACTCCCAGAAAACCAACTAGCCCTCTTAGCTAGAAAGTTCTCCCATGCATACAAGAGAGTGAGAGATAGAAAGAGAGGAGGGCCAGTGATTTGCTTTGAGTGTAGTGGCCCCAACCACATTCGAGCGAATTGTCCCAAGCTGGAGAAAGGCAAGAACAACTATGGTGGTGTGAGCAAGAATGGCTACATCAACAAGAACCGCAACAAGAAGCCCCCAGCTCCTGCCCAAGCCAAAGAGAAGAAGTACCGCAACCTTGGCAAAGCCAAGAAGCTCTTCCACCATGTGTCGGGACCCGGAGCAACAACTTCGAAACCCTCTGTGTAAATCGCACTATCCCAGGAAAAGCTAGTGCACACAGGTTGAACAGTGATACATATCAAGCATGATAACCAAACTTTATTATAAGACAAAAGTACAAGCCTTATGGCCAAGTTTACAGTAAGGTGGCGTCATGGCCAAACATAAAAGTAAATAGCGGAAGATAAATAAAAGGAGCAGCCCATCCTGCCTGCCCACAGGCGAATGACTGTAAGACGTGGCCTATTCGTCGCAATCCTCAACATAGTTGACGTCGTCGTCCTCTGGCAATAGTGTTTAAGCAAGGTGAGCACATAAAGTACTCCACCAGTTACACCAGGAGATATAACAGATTTGATGCATGCATAAGGGATTATAAAGGAAGGCATATTATGGTTTATTTGCATAAACAGCATCATTGAATTAAATATAGTAAAGTAAGTGCAAAAGCTGAATTTGATACAACATGTAAAACATTCCTTTAATTAAAATAATAACATTAGTGCATGCAACAACCTAAAACTAACCTATCCACGGGTATCCCACCCGGACCATCTTTCCAAAAGATTTCACAAGTGTCCAAAAACCAAATTTTATTAAAACCAAAGTCTAATCCGTGAAAAACCATACTAAGCATGTCCTTGACCGTGGACACGGCTATCCAGGATAGTTTGTTACTCTACAGAGGTGTACAACTTTACCCACAAGACATGTCCTCTCGTTTTGCCACGCGATTTACACACTGCCTTAAGTGTGCGGCTGAGAGTTCATGACAAGGCTGTTCCAATGTTCCATTGCCAAATCAGTTACGCCGCCACTAAGGTTTCACCACAACATGAATCCATATGTTGGAGCCCCCTCTTGTGCCATGTGAGACTTTCCATGGCCTACGCCACGCTCACATTCAGCCTATAGCGAAAACTAAGATGGAACATCACAAATTACTTAGCTAGGTCTGTCCCATACCAGACTTGTGGTAGTACGGTGTGACTTTGTATTAGTAGTTCACAGACCGGTCCTTAATTTGACTTAGGCCTACCCGCATACCCCTTGTGCCCGGTAGTCAACAACGAGTCAACAAACTACGATGCATGCCAGCAAGCACCCACCACCATACCAATGCCTAAGTCTAAGAACAGGTTTTACAATTTGTTTGAAAACATCTCATAATCATTCTTGACTCGCCGAAGTCAAGAATACATTCGAAAACTTTATCATTTTATGTGAAACAATTCTTCCCACCCGAATTATTCTAAGCATGGCTAAGCAATTCTAAAAATGTTCTAGTTAATACTAATGTACCAACTAGGTTTTCATCTATGGTGACAAGGTATGTTCGTTCAATATCAAGATTGGCCATACAAAGGAAATTGGGTGTAACTAAAGTTTTAAGCACATTGGAACTAATTTGAATAAAAGTACGCATGCATATATATTTAAAAACAACATAAATAATTTAAATTACTGGGATCAACATGGTCAAAGGTGTAACTTGCCTTGCTCGAAGTCTTGCTGCGATTCATCGAAGAAATACTCTCCGGATTCGTCGTAATCTACACGCGAAGAACCAAAAGAAAATTCAAACAAAAATTCAAATAAAATTTAAAAACTCAAAAGAGTCTAGATTTGGGTAGTTTATGATTTTAGAAAATTTAGAAATTTGAACGGGTTAAATCGGAGTTAAATGAAGAAGTTATGGCTTCCGCAAGATTAAAAGGAGTGAAAATGAAAAAGGCCGATTTTTCGGGATTTATTTTTATACGGGAAAAACTTAATTATGACATCAGCGAAAATTCAAAGTTTGAATTTTATGACACGCGGGCCCGGTCCACCGTGGACCAATTCCACGGGAGGCGATTAGGGCTGAGGTGGCACTCCGACGACTTGGCGCCACACGGGTGCGAGGTGGCAGCCACATGGGCGTCCATGCGGGCACACCCAAGGCAGCACGGAGAGAGGCCCGGTCGGCGGTCGGGGTGGCGAGCGGCGGCGGGGTGAGGAGAGGCGGCGACGGCTTACCGACGGCGGCGATGGGAGGCGAGCGTCCGGCGGTGGCGCAAGGAGGAGGCGACCGGCCGTGGGGTTTGGGCGGCGGCGGAAGGTGAGCCGGGAGGCGGCTGCAAAGGGCGGCGGGGTGGCGGCCGAACGGGAGGAGAAAGGCGGCGGGGTGGGAGAGATCGAAATGGAGAAGAGCCACCGGAGTTCGGGCTTTTATAGATGGAGAAAGAGAGATGAAGGGCCGGCGGTTTAGAGAGGATTAAAGGGAGGAGGCGGCCGGCCGTGAGTGGGGAGTGATGAGGGGGCTTAAACACACGCTTAAACGGGGATTAAAGTGGTAGTAACGGCCGGGATTAAAAGCTTTTATTTGTCATCCATGGTGGAAGAGATAGAAGGCTAGAGGAAGAAGAAAGGGGGGAAGAAGAAACATATGACAAATGGGTCCCATATGTCATTGAGAGAGAGGGGAAGTGAAGGGGTACGGGCCATCGGATTTGCGACACGTGGCAAGTGGATGATTCATGGCTTTTGGATGGATATGAAGGGGTAAGTGACTTTGTATGGCTAGGATTAAATCGTGGAGAGAGAATGATTCAATCTGAGAGCGACAAGTGGTGGGCTTGAATGAATTTGATTTTTATTTTCGGAATAAAATTTCAGAAAATACTGGAAACTTTATAAATACTTAGAAAAATAATATTTAATGTCTAAAAATTCCAGAAAAATTATAGAATATTCCTGGAGCTCTTTTAGACTTAGGAAAGATATTTTTAATTTCAGATTTGCATTTAATAATTTTATACAATACTTTTTAACCTTTAAATTGATTTTTAATTCCAGAAAATTCTCAAAAATTAATTAAAAATTTTGGAAAGGCTAGGAAAAATAAAATAAACTCTTTTTGGCTTTACTAAAATATTTATAATACATTTTCTTGCTTTAGGCTTTGAAATAAAATAAAGATAAATCCAAATAAACTCCAGAAAATCAATAAAAGGCAAATAAAATTTTTGGTATGTTACAAACCTACCCCCCTTAAAGAAATCTCGCCCTCGAGATTTGAACTAGCTAGCAAAGAGAAGGGGATGGTTGGCTTTCAGATCTTCTTCTCGCTCCCAAGTTGCTTCGTCTTCAGTGTGATTGCTTCATGGAACTCTGCAAAATCTTATGGTCTTTCTTCTGGTCTGGCGCTCGGCTGTCTCAAGAATCTTGATCGGTTGCTCTTGATAGGTGAGATCTTCTTGACGATCAAGGGTTTCCAGGTCTGCCTGCTCTGCGGGCACTCTGAGACATTTCTTCAACTGAGAGACGTGAAAGACGTTGTGCACACTTGCCATGCTCGGCGGCAAATCCAACTGGTATGCAACTTCTCCTTTGTGGCTTGAGACCTTGAATGGCCCAACAAATCTTGGCGCAAGCTTTCCCCTGACTTGGAATCTTCTGACTCCTC
Source organism: Dendrocalamus latiflorus (assembly GCA_017311315.1). Classification (NCBI taxonomy): domain Eukaryota; kingdom Viridiplantae; phylum Streptophyta; class Magnoliopsida; order Poales; family Poaceae; genus Dendrocalamus; species Dendrocalamus latiflorus. Next base: position 40,274,867 of record CM029655.1, read on the forward strand.
TGAGCGAAGATACCCTGAGATACATGTAGTCCCCAACTTCAAAAGCCAGGTCGCGTCGACGATTATCGGCATAACTTTTCTACCTGGATTAAGCTATCTTCAATCTGTCTTTGATCTTCCTCACTTGATCTTCTGCATCTTGAAGTAAGGTTGGTCCCGCATCTTGGGACTCTCCAGACCGTTCCCAATTCAAGGGTGTTCTGCACTTTCTGCCATACAGTGCTTCAAAAGGTGCCATCTGCAAACTGGCCTGATAACTGTTGTTGTATGAGAACTCCGCATAGGGCAATGAACGATCCCAACTATTTCCAAAATCCAGAGCACAAGCTCTCAACATATCCTCTAGCACTTGATTCACTCGCTTTGTCTGGCCATCTGTTTGGGATGATAAGTTGTACTGAAATTAAGCTTACTCCCTAACTCTTCATGAAGTTTTTGCCAAAACTTGGAGGTGAACTGACTACCTCTGTCCGATACTATCTTTTTCGGAACTCCATGCAAGCATACAATTCTAGCCATGTAAATCTCAGCTAACTTACTTCCAGAGTAGGTAGTCTTGACTGGTATGAAATGAGCTACTTTGGTCAACCTGTCAATCACCACCCAGATTGAGTCATAGCCGGATTGAGTTCTAGGGAGTCCGGTTATGAAATCCATACCAATCTCTTCCCACTTCCAATCTGGTATTGGTAAGGGTTGCAAAAGTCCTGCAGGTTTCTGATGCTCTGCCTTGACTTTCTGGCAGGTATCACAAGCTTCAACAAACTCTGCAATTTCCCTTTTCATACTAACCCACCAGTATGTTTCCCTAAAGTCCTAGTACATCTTGGTACGACCTGGGTGAATTGAATATGGAGTTTCATGGGCTTCTTGCAGAATCGCTTTCTTGATCTCTTGATTATTGGGTACACAAATGCGATTTTCAAACCAGACAGTCCCATTCTCATCTTCACTGAATCCTGGCGCTTTGCCTCTTCTCATGTTTTTCCTGATTTCTTGAATATCTTCATCAACCTTTTGGGCTTCCTTGATTTGATCAGGTAAAGTTGGTTGAATTTCTAAGGCTGAGTGAAAACCTTGATCCTCCGGGTCTATACTTAAACGGGAGATTCCTTCCTGAAGTCGGATCTGATCTTCTTTTGACAACACACTGTTTGGATAAGACTTTCTGCTTAGCGCATCTGCCACGACATTTGCTTTGCCGGGATGATAATGAATTCCAACATTGTAATCCTTGATCAGCTCTAACCATCTGCACTGCCTTAGGTTAAGTTCTGCTTGAGTGAAAATGTATTTCAAACTCTTGTGATCTGTGTATACTTCACAACGATTCCCGATGAGGTAATGACGCCAGATCTTCAAAGCATGCACTACGGCTGCTAGTTCCAAGTCATGAGTATGATAATTGCACTCATGTGGTCTTAGCTGGCGTGATGCATAGGCTACCACTCTGCTTTCTTGCATAAGAACACATCCCAAAACTTGATGGGAGGCGTCACAGAAAACTTCAAAATCCTTATGCACATCTGGAAGGGTAAGCACTGGGGCTGAAATTAGCTTATTCTTGAGAGTCTGGAAACTCTGCTCACAAGCTTCTGTCCATTCAAACTTCTTTTCTTTCTTTAGAAGCTAAGTCATAGGCTTGGCTAACTCTGAGAATCCTGCTATGAAGCGACGATAGTAACCAGCAAGTCCAAGGAAACTTCTGACTTCTGTTACTGACTTGGGTGGCTGCCATTCCATTACGGCTTGCACCTTGGAGGGATCCACTGCATTTCCTTCGGCTGTCACAATATGACCAAGAAAAGCAACCTCCTTTAGCCAAAATTCACATTTACTGAATCTGGCATAAAGCTGATGTTCTCTAAGCTTTCCCAAGGTTATCCGAAGATGATTCTCATGCTCTTCTTCATTCTTGGAGTAGATAAGAATGTCATCTATGAAGATTACAACAAACTTATCTAAATACTCCATGAATACACTATTCATCATGCTCATAAAGTAAGCAGGCGCATTTGTTAGCCCAAAGGACATGACAGTGAACTCATACTGTCCATAACGGGTAGAAAATGCAGTCTTGGGGATGTCTTCTGCACGGATCTTCAACTGGTGATATCTTGACCTCAAATCGATGTTGGAGAAGACTCTGGCTACCTTCAGTTGATCGAACAGATCATCGATCCTAGGCAATGGGTACTTGTTCTTGATGGTAACCTCATTAAGCGCTCTATAATCCACACACATCCTCATGCTTCCATCATTTTTCTTGACGAACAAAACAGGTGCACCCCAAGGTGAAGAACTTAGTCGAATATACCCTTTATCCTCCAATTCTTGAATCTGTTTCTTCAACTCGGCTAACTCGTTAGCTGGCATACGGTACGGTCTCTTGGAAATTGGGGCCGTGGCGGGGACTAGGTCAATCACAAACTCGATTTCCCTATCTGGTGGCATCCCTGGTAAATCCTTCGAAAATACATCTGGGTATTCCCGTACCATGGGTACTTCTCCTTGCACTTGAAGATGAGTGAGAACACATTCTCCTACTGCAGGGGTTTCAGGGGAAAAGTTTACTTCTACTCCTTGATCATTGGTGAGGGTTATGGACCGGGTAGCACAATTAATCTGACCATTGTTCTTGGCTAACCAGTTCATGCCAAGAATTACATCCAATCCCTGAGATTCCAACAATATTAAGTCTGCTAGGAATAGAACTCCATTTATGATTAACTCTATTCTCGGACACAAGGTCCTTGTTCTCATTTCCGCTCCAGGGGAGGGAACTATCATGGGTGTACTAAGAGAAACCATACCCAACCCATTCTTAACCACAAAATCCAAGGAAATAAAAGAATGGGAAGCTCCGAAATCAAAAACAACTGAAGCTGGTACTGAGTTTACAAGGAACATACCCAGTACGACGTCTGGTGCAGCCTGGGCTTCTTCGGTGGTGATATGGTTCACACGTCCCTTAGCATAGTTTTCTGGCTTCTTGAACTGTTGACCTTGACTCTGACTTCCTGAAGCATTTGTATTAGCTGCTGCTTGGAGCTTCTTGGGGCAAGACTTGGCATAATGCCCTGTTTCCTTGCAATAGAAATAGGTCACTCCATCAGATGAAGTGGTATTCTTCTGAGCTTGACCACTGGTAGGATGAATAGGAACTGCCTGAGGTTTGTGGCGGTTGACTTGGAAAGTTGGCCGGTTAATTGCTAGCCTAAAGCTGCTCGACTGAGACTTGAAATTGCTGGAGTGCAGCTTGAACTGCCCAACCTGAGGTGGGGTACTACGGGGCTTGGGAAAACCTCCAAGGTTAGCCTTTTGTGTAGCCATCCTTCTCTTCCGGTTTTCCATCTCAACAAACTTGCCTTCCTGGCGAATGGCTTTGCTAACCAACTGATGAAAGTCTGCATAGTCACTTGATATCAACTGAACAGAAATATTGTCATTTAGGCCCTCCAAAAACCTTTCTTGCTTGGCTTCATCGGTAGCCACATCTTCTGGTGCGTAGCACGCCAATTGGTTGAACTTTTGCAGGTACTCATTCACCGTGCGGCTTCCTTGATGCAGAGCTCTGAATTCCTTCTTCTTCAGGGTAGTGGTGCCTGATGGAATATGAGCCTTGTAGAAACTCTGAACAAACTCATTCCATGAGATGGCCTGAGGGTTGGCATGAGAAGCAATCAACGTATCCCACCACTCGGATGCAGGTCCATTTAATTGGTGAGAAGCAAACAAGACCCTTTCTCGGTCAGTGCATTGCAGAATATCCAATTTCTTGCCAATCGCACGAAGCCAATCGTCAGCATCCATTGGCTCGGTGCTGCTTGAGAAGGTCGGAGGCCTTATCCTCAAAAATTCTGACATCCGGTTTGAGGAGCTTGAGCTGGTGGCTGAGGAGCATGCTGAGTAGGGTTGTTGATAGCTTGAGCTAACAATTGAATCAACTGATTTTGATTTGCCGTCATTTGAGCCCAGTCAGGTCCAGCTGCTGGTGGAGGCGGAGGGATAGGGACAGACTGACTTCCTTGCACTCCGGTGTTGTTGGTGTTGTCGTTGACATTCCTCCTTGTGTTCACCACTGCTAGATCCTTCCAGATTTAGAGGAAAGAGAGAGAGGACTAGGAGAAGGTCTATGTAACATTCCCACCACAAAGCAAGAAACACAACAAAACTCAAGGAATAACCAACCATATTATTTTATTAAATATAACCTTGAGGCTGTTGACAAAGGAATAACAGCTCACAAGTATCGTTCTACAACTTTAAACTTAAACTATGGTTTCTATGGGCTGGTGCTACTACTAGTAGGCTGGATTTTAAGCTTCTTTGGGGGTGGTCCTGTAACAGAAGAACCCTCATCTTCTATACGATACTTGGCCAATTCTTCTTCTGCTGCGCAGAGTCACTGCGCCATGAGGCTCAACTCCTTCAAGGTGTCTTGGTACACGTAGTCCAAAGCCTTGGTGTACTGCACCTGCTGAACGAGCCGAGGGTTACTCTCAAATTCTGTCGAGGAGAAGTTGCTGCTGGGGCTGCCAGGGTACTTGCTGGGGTAGTATCGAAATGTGGTGCGTTGAAGCTCTTGGGCGTAGATGTCCCTCATTTGCCGAATTGCTTCACGAGCTGCATCTTGGACTCCGTTGAAAAAGGTGTCCCGAGGTTGAGGAGCATCAAAGGTGTGAGATGCTTCTTCATCTCCCAGGTTGGCGTAAATCAGCACTTCCACTCTCCAACGTTCTTGATCTCTGTAGGTTCCCAAATATCCCTGGTACACGGGGCGTGCCGTAACACCCAACTCTTGAAGAAGATTCCAAAGGCAGTCGGCTAGGTGTCCAGCTAGGATTCCATGGGTGATTTTGGTAGGACGTTCAGCCATCTACAATTTTGAAAAAGAAACGGAGTTAGTCATCAATTGTTTATATTTAAAAAGGAATAGACAAGTGAAAGAATGAAGGAGATAAGATGTAGAAGAATTTTCAAAATATTCCTATTATTATTATTTTTATTAAAAAATAAATCCTTAAGGTTGCCCATTCTATTCTACCTACGGTCACGTCTTAGGGTCAACATGCTCTGATACCATCTCTGTCGGGACCCGGATCAACAACTCCGAAACCCTCTATGTAAATCGCACTATCCCAGGAAAAGCTAGTGCACACAGGTTGAACAATGATACATATCATGCATGATAACCAAACTTCATTATAAGACAAAAGTACGGGCCTTATGGCCAAGTTTACAATAAGGTGGCTTCATGGCCAAACATAAAAGTAAATAGCGGAAGATAAATAAAAGGAGCAGCCCATCCTGCCTGCCCACAGGCGAATGACTGTAAGACGTGGCCTATTCATCGCAATCCTCAACATAGTTGACGTCGTCGTCCTCTGGCAATAGTGTTTAAGCAAGGTGAGCACATAAAGTACTCCACCAGTTACACCAGGAGATATAACAGATTTGATGCATGCATAAGGGATTACAAAGGAAGGCATATTATGGTTTATTTGCATAAACAGCATCATTGAATTAAATATAGTAAAGTAAGTGCAAAAGCTGAATTTGATACAACATGTAAAACATTCCTTTAATTAAAATAATAACGTTAGTGCAGACAACAATCTAAAACTAACCTATCCACGGGTATCCCACCCGGACCATCTTTCCAAAAGATTTAACAAGTGTCCAAAAACCAAATTTTATTAAAACCAAAGTCTAATCCGTGAAAAACCATACTAAGCATGTCCTTGACCGTGGACACGGCTATCCAGGATAGTTTGTTACTCTACAGAGGTGTACAACTTTACCCACAAGACATGTCCTCTTGTTTTGCCACGCGATTTACACTTTGTTACTCTACAGAGGTGTACAACTTTACCCACAAGACATGTCCTCTTGTTTTGCCACGCGATTTACACACTGCCTTAGGTGTGCGGCTGAGAGTTCATGACAAGGCTGTTCCAATGTTCCATTGCCAAATCAGTTACGCCGCCACTAAGGTTTCACCACAACATGAATCCACATGTTGGAGCCCCCTCTTGTGCCATGTGAGACTTTCCATGGCCTACGCCACGCTCACATTCAGCCTATAGCGAAAACTAAGATGGAACATCACAAAATACTTAGCCAGGTCTGTCCCATACCAGACTTGTGGTAGTACGATGTGTGACTTTGTATTAGTAGTTCACAGACCGGTCCTTAATTTGGCTTAGGCCTACCCACATACCCCTTGTGCCTGGTAGTCAACAACGAGTCAACAAACTACGATGCATGCCAGCAAGCCCCACCACCATACCAATGCCTAAGTCTAAGAACAGGTTTTATAATTTGTTTGAAAACATCTCATAATCATTCTTGACTCGCCGAAGTCAAGAATACATTCGAAAACTTTATCATTTTATGCGAAACAATTCTTCCCACCCGAATTATTCTAAGCATGGCTAAGCAATTCTAAAAATGTTCTAGTTAATACTAATGTACCAACTAGGTTTTCATCTATGGTGACAAGGTATGTTCGTTCAATATCAAGATTGGCCATACAAAGGAAATTGGGTGTAACTAAAGTTTTAAACACATTGGAACTAATTTGAATAAAAGTACGCATGCATATATATTTAAAAACAACATAAATAATTTAAATTACTGGGATCAACATGGTCAAAGGTGTAACTTGCCTTGCTCGAAGTCTTGTTGCGATTCGTCGAAGAAATACTCTCCGGATTCGTCATAATCTACACGCGAAGAACCAAAAGAATATTCAAACAAAAATTCAAATAAAATTCAAAAACTCAAAAAGAGTCTAGATTTGGGTAGTTTATGATTTTAGAAAATTTAGAAATTTGAACGGGTTAAATCGGAGTTAAAATGAAGAAGTCATGGCTTCCGCAAGATTAAAAGGAGGTTAAATCGGAGTTAAAATGAAGAAGTCATGGCTTCCGCAAGATTAAAAGGAGTGAAAATGAAAAAGGCCGATTTTTCGGGATTTATTTTTATACGGGAAAAACTTAATTATGACATCAGCGACGGCGGTGATGATGGGTGGCGGGCGGCCGGCGGTGGCGCAAGGAGGAGGCGCCCGGCCGTGGGGTTTGGGCGGCGGCGGAAGGTGAGCCGGGAGGCGGCCGTGGCGGCTGCAAAGGGCGGCGGGGTAGCGGCCGAACGGGAGGAGAAAGGCGGTGGGGTGGGAGAGACCGAAATGGAGAAGAGCCACCGGAGTTCGGGCTTTTATAGATGGAGAAAGAGAGATGAAGGGCCGGCGGTTTAGAGAGGATTAAAGGGAGGAGGCGGCCGGCCGTGAGTGGGGAGTGATGAGGGGGCTTAAACGCACGCTTAAACGGGGATTAAAGTGGTAGTAACGGCCGGGATTAAAAGCTTTTATTTGTCATCCATGGTGGAAGAGAGAGAAGGCTAGAGGAAGAAGAAAGGGGGGAAGAAGAAACATATGACAAATGGGTCACATACGTCATTGAGAGAGAGGGGAAGTGAAGGGGTACGGGCCGTCGGATTTGCGACACGTGGCAAGTGGATGATTCATGGCTTTTGGATGGATATGAAGGGGTAAGTGACTTTGTATGGCTAGGATTAAATCGTGGAGAGAGGATGATTCAATCTGAGAGCGACAAGTGGCGGGCTTGGATGAATTTGATTTTTATTTTCGGAATAAAATTTCAGAAAATACTAGAAACTTTAGAAATACTTAGAAAAATAATATTTAATGTCTAAAAATTCCAGAAAAATTATAGAATATTCCTGGAGCTCTTTTAGACTTAGGAAAGATATTTTTAATTTCAGATTTGCATTTAATAATTTTATACAATACTTTTTAACCTTTAAAATTGATTTTTAATTCCAGAAAATTCTCAAAAATTAATTAAAATTTTTGGAAAGGCTAGGAAAAATAAAATAAACTCTTTTTGGCTTTACTAAAATATTTATAATACATTTTCTTGCTTTAGGCTTTGAAATAAAATCCAGATAAATCCAAATAAACTCCAGAAAATCAATAAAAGGCAAATAAAATTTTTGGGATGTTACACTATGTCCTCACCACCTTTGACGATATCAACTTCAGCAACGTGGAAGGATGGAGTGATAACGACGGCAAGGATGATCAACACCCCAAGGACGGTGATGACTTCATCAGCATGTGCTTCATGGCCAACGAGGCCAACGTCAGCGATGACGACCTCTACTCTGACTCCGATGAGGTATGTCCCTCCTATGACCAGCTCAATGATGCATTTCTGAAGCTAGAAAAATTTTATGTTAGATCTAGAGCTAGGGTTGTTGATCTTGAGAAGGAAGAGAGAGACTGTCACAGGAGCTTACTTCACTTATATCCGTTCCCTCCCGTGACAAATGTGATGTATGTTCTGCTTTACTTGGAGATATAGAGAAACTAAGGACATCCCATGATAGTGTGACTTCTGAGCTCGATATGCTTAAGGTGGAGAATGTTAGTCTGTTAGCTGAATTAGAGATGACTAGGACTACCGTTTTTTCATCTACTACTGTTGAGACTATTTCTTGCACCTCATGTGAGGATAAGGACAATGCTTTTAGAGGTCTTTACACTATGCTTCTTGATCTGCCTGAGACATGTGAAAGCTGCAATAATCTGAAACTGAACTTAAAGAAGGCAGATCATAAAATTACTGAATTGCATGCTTCCTTGCTAGAGCCCATCATTTCTTGCACCAATTGTCCCAAATTAACTGCTGAACTAGAATCTGTCTCAAAACAGTTTCAAGAAATGATTGACTACAACAACAAATTGGCTCAGTATGCGACTAAGGACCCTGTTAGTCCACCATGCAATAGTTGTGAAAAACTAAAACTTGAACTCATTGCTTTGGATGATAAATATGTAAAGCTAACTAAGGACTTGCTAGAGAAGCCACAATCTTGTTATGATGCATGTGCTGTGGTGGGGGAGAAGTCTAAGGAAGTGGTAGAGACGCCTAGGCACGAGGACCAAACGGCTAGAAGTAGGACTGTCCCTCCTGGTTCTTGTGAAGACCTCAAAGTTGAGGCGGCTGTGCATGCACATGCCATCCGTTCTTCTGCTGTTGGTTCCTCTTCCTCTCCTTCTGCTGTCTATTCTTCCCCTTGCTCTTCTTGCACCTCTCTTTCAGGAGTGTCAGTACCTTATGAACACTCTTGAGAGATTTGTTGGAGGCAAGAAGAAGCTGAATCTTAAACTAGACCAATCCAAGATTTGCAAGTTGAATCAGGGTCTAGGATATGATTTCTTTTAGGATGTTAGGAAGCATCCACCTGCTATTCTCAGACCCATAGCAGTAGGTGTGATTGAGGTCAAGCCCAGAACTAAAAAGGTTGAGTTCAAATTCGCGGGCTTTATCCAAGGGATCTCTGACAGTAAGGTCGTAACACTTGTTGCTTCGACCTCCCAGAAGGCGAAGTTTCATTGTACGTTCTGTCAAAAGGATGGACATATGATAGAGAGATGCTTCAAGCGTGCCAAGATCGCGCGGAGAGACCATGTTCAGGCTCTTAGGTGTATTTAGGGTCAGCTCCAGACCTTGAGTGCACCTAAAGCCAACACAAGGTCTAGAGTTGATCATATTGATGTGTTTGGGCAGCATCGAGGACTTGGTTTTTCTGAGTTTTCTGATTTGCGTCCTCGATTTGCCTCTAGTCGTGATATCCGCCGTCCTGAGGGTAGGTCTCGCTTTCCCCATCGAGACAGCTACCCGCGGTGAGAACAGTGTGTTGCTGGTGCTCTGATTCGCTCTTCCATAGCAGTCATGCACAACAATATCTTCAGGACTGCTCATAGACCTTCTGGTTTTGTGAGCGACGGAGAGCGTAGGGTAGTTAGAGGTCAGTTGTGTGTGACTACTTCTTCTACTTGTCGTGTGACTCAGTATTGGGTGCCAAAATCTCTTTTGATTTATCCCAGTACTGAGCCATCTATCTCTTGTTGACTCAGGTTCGCCGGGCTGGGAAGGGAGAGGTATGGATTGTGGACTCCGGGTGTTCTCAACACATGACCGGAGATTCTCGTTTGTTCTCTTCCCTAGCCCGTGCTCCAGGTGATGAGATGATCACCTTCGGAGATGCCTCTTCTGGGCGCGTCATTGCCAAAGGTATTGTGCGCGTTAATGATTTATTTTTTTTAAAAGATTTTGCCTTAGTGAGTAAGCTGCAATACAATTTGCTTTCTGTTTCTCAACTTACCGATGACAGTTTCGAGGTGAGCTTTAAGAAAAATACTTACGAAATTCTTGATTCTTCGGGGAGTCTGGTTTGCAGGATTTCTAGATATGGGAGGATCTTTCGTGCTGATTTTGTTGAGTCCTCTGGTGATCCTCTCATGTGTTTAGTTGCTTCTGAGTCCTGTGACCTTACTTTCTAGCACAGGAGACTTGGTCATATTGGATTTGACCATTTGACCCGAGTTAGCGGCCAAGATCTCATTCGTGGTCTGCCTAAACTCAAGATCGTCAAAGATCTAGTTCGCACTCATTGCCGGCACGGCAAGATGGTTGCCGCTTCACATCCTCCAGTTACAGTGACTATGACCGATGCACCAGGACAGCTGCTTCACATTGACACAGTTAGTCCAGCTAGAGTGTAGTCAGCAGGAGAAAAGTGGTATGTTCTTGTCGTGGTCGATAACTTCTTGTGGTACTCTTGGGTGTTTTTCTTAGCCTCGAAGGATGAGACATTTACCCATTTTCGTGGTCTTTTTAGTAGGCTTTCTGTTGAGCTCCCAGGTGCCTTACGAGTGATCCGTAGTGACAATGGCACGGAGTTCAAGAATTCCTACTTTGAGAGGTTTTGCGATGAGATAGATGTAGAGTGCGATGAGATAGATGTAGAGAACCAGTTCTCTTCTCCGCACGCCCCACAGCAAAATGGCGTCGTGGAGAGGAAGAACCGTACCTTGGTCGAGATGGCCAGGACGATACATGATGAGTACTCTACACCTAGGAAGTTTTGGGCTGAGGCGATTGTGTCAGACCTAGATTTTATAATCCGAAATCATCTATGATTCCACTGCACTATTCCCTGAATCAGTAGATAGTGCTCACAGATACAAAAATGAACATCAAAATGCATATCATGCGAAAGCATAAATATAATAGAAGAATTACACATGGGCTGATTAGGCAGACATCAATAAAATGCAGCAGCGGAAATGAAGAACACAGGTGGGACCATCCGGACATGCCCACAGGCAGCCAACTGGAGGTTCGCGGCCTAATTTTTGACACCTCATCATCGTCATCCTCATGTCCAGTTGTATTGCCGAAGCGTAGTGATCTGATTCCTGATTCTGAATTTGTTATGATTGCGAGTGTGAGCACAAAGCACCGTGCTCCGCGAGCCTATACACAGGATGCAATTAAATAATATGCATGGCTTATCAAGGGAAGGCTCGGGTTATTTTATTTGCCATAATTTGCTTTTAAAATATGATACATAGAAATTGCCTGAGACCTAGCAGTTTGGAACTGAAACATAAGATGTGAAAGAATGAAATAATAATAGCGATCCAGATTCCATCCACCGTTACGTGGCCTCTGCACCATATGCTTAATCCTTCAGCGTTATAACCGCTTAACTTATCACTGGGGCGACACCCAGGGCAACACAAATTAGGGCCTTTCTCTGCCCTTCACTTCACCAATTCCACCCACAAAGTTTTTGAAACAAAACTATATCTAGTTAAGTTCCCACGTCCGCCCTTGACCGTGGGCAGCTATTCGAATAGTTTTTACTCTGCAGAGTTTGCACACTTTACACACAAGAGATAAATCCACTCGTTGCTCCCACATGATTCCTTAGCCATGCGGTTGAGTAGACTATCACAGGGCCTTTACAATGCGTAGTCCATTGTGGTTACGCCTGCTAAGGTCTATCTTCCGTAGTATGCGTACATACCTCGGGAAGGGTCCCTCGTGAGCCATCATGGGCAAAGGCGGGGATGCGACCATCTGTAGGACCGAAATGGCAACAGTGGGGGGGGGGTGAATGGTGCCTTTTAAGAACGTCCCCAAGTATCCACTCAAATTTAACCGAAGCTGAAAAGACTAGTCAAGACCAAAGACTGAAACAATGAGGATCAAACAAAAAACAACAACATAGAGACATCACTGAACACCTCAGAGGGACCAAGAGGGTTGACAAGAAAATGCAGGCTCTAAGTTGGCTGAAAGTCGAGAGATCAACTGATGGTACTAAAATTGCTGCGAATGAGATTGAAGCTAACTCGGCCGAAAAACTGGAAACGAAATTAATCTTGCTGTCGACTGAAAACTACACATGAAATTGAAGGCAATAGGCTGAAATCTGCAAGCCAAAAGAGCCAACAAACAAGAAACGCATAGGCTGAAAACTACAGTAAATATTGGGGAATAGCTGCCAACAAAAAGACTGCTTTTGCTGCCAAGAAATGAGTGCAGACCTGAAAAGAAAAGAAGCTAAGGGCAGTTGAAAAGGAGTGCAAAGCATCTGAAACTGCAGCCAAAAGAGACCAACATGGAATCAAAAACAACAGCTAGGCGTGAAACAAAAACTAAAAATGATAGATGCCCAAAATGTCTTTGTTGCCGAAAAGGAGGAATGCACCGATCCTAGCCGTATACTACCAAAAGAAAAATCAGACTGCTACCCAAAAACAAAAGGCACGGCAAAAGGAAGACTAGAACCTGCTATCACAAGAAACAGCAAAGATCCCATCCTTCTCTTAAAACTGACATAGAGCAAGTGAGCTAAAAACTCAAGGAAATTCTTAACAAGAGAAATCTTGGAGTAGAGGACATCAAAATGAAACAAAATGAAGCAAGCAATAAACTGAGGACAGCAAAGGACTCAAGAACAAAGGAGAGAAAACATAGGGAACAGAAGCATTCACAAAATGATTTCTTGAAATCAATACCGAGACATACGCGATTAATATGAGAAAGAGTTTACAACCAGATCACACCATTTCTCAAAGAGATCAACACATGCAAATGAAACTCAAAAGCTACTGTTGCCTACTACTCTCACATCTCAAGCAAACATGGAGAGAAACAAACATAAAACTCTCACACCCACTCTCTCAAGCCATCTCTCTAAATCATACTCTCATTTCATGCAAGACTACTAGAGAACACCCTCTCTATTTATAGCCTCCACTACCGGGTTCACATTTGCACTTTACCCAATTACTCCACCAACTCTTGCGCTTTATCCATTAGCTCAAAACCAAATCCGCTTCCTTTTGTGCAGCCCTGTGCTTTTACCAAAACGCCCCCTGCACCTTCTGGGAAGCTTCCTCATTTCTTGCCGCCCAAGCCTCGCAACCACTTCGAGTCCTCGCCGTCTTCGGCATATCCCGACCGCTCCGACCTCAGCACCGCCTGTGCCTAGTCCAGTCATCCGTGCCTCGCCACGACCTCGCCTCAAAGTCCTGCAGCCATCACAGACAAGAAACAAATCACATAGCACCGCTCGACATACTGTAATCATACATTAGCATTAGAAGAAACACTCAAAGCCCAAACCGATCGAAACAAAAAATAAACGACTTAAGCACGTTCGAATTAGTTCGACAAGGTCCGGCCGAAGCCGACTACACCACGCAATGACATGGCTCAAACTACTCAAACCAAACTCAACCTTTCCCGAACACGCGTCAATTACTCATCACAAACATGGGGTCACAACCACATGGTCTCTCAATCTCCCCCTTGATGAGCATATTGACAAACCCAGAAAAAGCATGAAGTTGAGTTTGTTTGAAAATGAAAAAGAGAGTCAAACATGGTCCAAAATAAATCAAAGAAGCTTATGACCATGTCGACAAAAACGGAGAAAAAACAGAAAGAGCAAGTTTTCCTCAAAGCTCCAAAAACCCCATGAAAAAGGCTTTTTCTCCGCTATTCTCCCCCTTTTGGCAATAAAATCATCAAGGTGCAAGGAAGAGAATCAAGTATGAGTATGGATGAAATGGCTGACTTTTATTCATTTTAAGCATGATGAGCCATGAAGATTATCCAAAATGACCGTAAAGTATTACACCAAGCCATAAGTCATAAGGATGCTATCAAGATCATGACAATGCATGTATAGTCAAGTTAAACCGTAAGGTCACAATCTGAAAATTAGTCAAATTTCTTAGCATGTCAAGTCAACCATGATTATAGTCTAGCTAAAGGTATCCAAGGATGATGCAGGCCATGTCAACAACCTAAGTGGAACCAAGAAGCTAGTATTGAGTCAATTTAGAGTGCTATAAGTTCAAGAATGAATCATTTGTTCAAGTACTTGGTCTTTTTATGTAATTAAGCAAATTTAGCACAATAGACGTGTTTTCTTTTTAAAGCTCATGGTCGTTTCCAACCAAAATTTTAGTCATGTGCTAGATCTCAAGCCTTATGCGACCACCCCAAGCAAGAAGCTTAAGGAAATAATCTTGGTCAACCAAAACTTCCCCTGAGTTCATGCCTAGTGCAATGGCAAGCAGTCTCATGAGAAAGAATTGGTTAGATCAGTTTTTTCGCACAAAAGAGATCTTTTTGCATTTTTACGAAAAGAAGACTTGTACTAACTCATGCTTCATCAAGAAACTAGCATAGCTTAATCTAAAGCCCAATAAAGATTCAAGACTCAACTCAGCCTATTTGACATGGCATGAATCATAAGAGGATAACTAAAGAGAGACTAGTCTCAAGAGCTGACATGACATGAGTTAATTCAAGTTTGCATTTTAATCAACCTATCATGGCAAAGACTCGACTACACATATAAAGTCATGATAAATCTAGCAAGTAAGCTCAAGTCATGGCAAGATGTAATGCATTGTAAACATGTCATAACAGAATAATAATCAAGGCTCCATGTAGTTATATTACAATGAGTAAAGTCCATTACCGGTCCTTAAACTTTTTATGCTGTGTCATCCCGGTCCATAGACTTTCAAAGTGTGTCATCCCGATCCTTAAACTTTCAAAGTGTGGCAATATCCTATGTAGTTGTAGTAGTGAACTTTTTATGCTGTGTCATCCCGGTCCATAGACTTTCAAAAGAAATTGCCACACTTTGAAAGTTTAAGGACCGGGATGACACACTTTAAAAGTCTATGGACCGGGATGACACAGTATAAAAAGTTTAAGGACCGGTAATGGACTTTACTCTATTACAATGCAGAATGACATGCAAGAAAATCCAACTCCCCCTCAACAAGTGATGCAACTTTAGTTCGAGTTGAGTTATGGCAATATTAAGATCTAGAAGCTCCCAAATGAACTCCCCCTGAACCAAAGCAATAAAATCGAGAAGCTGGCAAGAAAATCAGAAAAGACAGTCCTTAAAGCATAGACAAGATAAGGAGGATACTATAGCTCAGACTGACTCTCATCTACCCCATATGACTCTAGGACAATCAGCTGATCATCTAACACACTAAGGAGCAAACACGTACCCTGTCTACCCAAGAGTGGCCCAACCCTTGCTAGAACCTATAAGAAGTGATTGAGCTCAACCTAGTGAGAAGAGAAACAGCTAATAAGCAGCATCCTGGAATCACAAGATGAGAACAAGAAGTCTAAGCGACTAGGCGAGAAAACCACTCTAACCTATGCTAGAAGGACTAACCCTAATGCACCCATATGCAATGCAACAGAAAGGAGTAATAGCATAATAAACATGATAAAGCATGAAGCACAAAACTCCCTGTCACAACAGTCCATAAGGACAAACCACCCCAAGCTCTCCCCGTAGAGCGAAAAACCAAGAGCTATCCAGAGGCTTGGTAAAGATATCAGCCAACTAGTGACCACTCTCCACAAAGTGGAGCACTATGTCACCCTTCTCCACACGGTCTCGAAGGAAGTGATATCGGATATCAATGTGCTTGGTCCGAGAGTGCTGCACTGGGTTCTTGGCAATGTTAATAGCAGAAGTGTTACCACAGAAGAGTGGAACACTGTCTATAACTAACCCAAAGTCCCGCAAGGTCGAAACCATCCAAAGTACCTGGTTGCAGCAACTGGCGGCGGCAACATACTCGACCTCTGCGGTGGACTGTGCAACACCGGACTCCTTCCTAGAAGTCCAAGAAACGAGAGAAGTGCTAATGAATTGACAGGTGCCAGAAGTGCTCTTCCTATCTATCCTACAGCCAACAAAGTCTGCGCTTGAGTAGGCTCTGAGGAAAAGACAGGATGAGGAAGAGTACCAGATACGCGAGGAGAAGCCTAAAATCGAGCGCATAGACACACGTAGAAGTGTATGTCCAGCCTCGAGGTAGTGAGGTACAAGAGGGAGCCAATCATGCTGCGATACTCCTTCTGATCAACTGGCTCGCCGTCCTCATCTGGGTCAAGAGAAGCTGTGGACGCCATGGAAGTTGACATAGGCTTACCATCACTCATGTCAAAGCGTCTCAAGAGGTCACGAGTGTACTTGCCCTGATGCAAGAAGGTACCCTCCCAAGTCTGCTTGATCTGGAAGCCAAGAAAGAAAGTCAACTCGCCCATCGTGCTCATCTCAAACTCGAAGCTCATGACATCCGATAACTGCGAAACGAGAGCATGGGAAGAGCCGCCAAAGATTGTCAGGACCCCGGATTTCCGAACCCGGACCCTCTGTGTATTACAGCACTAGTCCCAGATCAAAGCTAGTGCACACAGTTAAACAGTGATGATTACATAACCAACAACGCTTTATTACAATAATAGAGAGTATAGACCGAAAGGTCTCTTTATTACAAATGAGGTTTCAAGACCTCACACACACAAAACACAGCGGAAGCAGCAGATAAATCCGGCGAAGACCCATCAATACGCCACAGGCAATTGACTGGGGAAGCGCGACCTAATACTCCGGGAATAATCCATCACATCCGCAAGCAAAGCAGTAGTCGTAGTCACCTTCTTGAGCTTCTATTTCCTCTGAGATTTATTTTTGAGTGCAGCATGTGAGTACATAAAGTACTCCGCAAGTCTTGGGAAAAATGCAATAGATGCAAGGCTTAACAAGGAAGGCTATATGGTTCTTTTGCACAAAGCAATATTTTAAAATCAATTACTACTAATTATTTTCGAAGGCATCAATTTAACAAAGTATTTGTTTTAACAGAACTATCATTAATTCTTTAGTGAAGGTTCCATCTACCAACACTAGTTTAATCCTTTCCAACTGATCAAGTTTAAAACTGTGGGTTCCATCCACCCTCTCTGGCTCCAACTGCCAGGTTACCCTTCCGAGAGTTCCCTCCACTCTCGGAATACAAAACTTTTGATTTTTAAAACCAAAACCAGAAATCTACTATGTGAATGCATTCCTTGCCCGCCCTTGACCGTGGGCACGGCTATTCGAATAGTTTTACACTCTGCAGAGGTTGTACAACTTTACCCACAAGAGATAATTTATCCTAAAAGTCAACACGCTTCCTTTGGCATGAGACCCAGATAAAATATCACAAAGCCTTTACCTTACTCTAATCTAGCTAGATACCACTCGCTGAGGTTTCACCGCAGGTAGGCTAACTGCCCGAACCGAAGCCCCCTCTTGCGCCATATGAGTACAGTAAATCCCTGTCCCTCACTGTGAATAACCAGTCCATCCCTGGCACCCACTTTCCACTGGTGGCACCTAAACTAGACTATCATAAGTTAGTCGGCTAGGTCGTACCCATATAGACTTGTGGTTGTACGGTTAATGCTCAGTCTGGACAAACACAAGCGTCGGTCCTTTATTGAGTAGGGTGGAACATACACTTTTCAAGATCTCGTGCTAACTGCACCAAGCCAAACCAGCCATCCACCCTAATCTAAATCAACTTTCACATTTTATTTTATTTTATTTTAAAAGATTAGTGGCAACTCCAATTACCACTACATTTATAAACACAAGGGTATTTCCATAAATCATAATTTCCCATTTTCAAGATTTTCCCAAAGGTATTAGATAGCATGACTAAGCAATATACTACCATTCTATTATTCGCAAATGATTAAAATAATCTCATTAATGAGACAAAGGAAATTTCTAGGGTTACAATGGTACATGGCGTTCAATCTCAAAGGAGGGTATAACAAAGTTGGATTAGCTAACACCTTAAGATTTGAACTAAGGTTTAATGTAAATAGCAATGCACATAATTTAAATTATTTAAAACATATCAAAATCATAGGTTCAAGATGATCAAAGGAGACTTGCCTTCTTGTGCACTGGTTGGTCCCTCTTGCTGCGGTTTGACAAACTCTTCGGCGACGTCGGGTTCTACGCGTGAAACAACAAAACAAACAAAATAAATTCAAATAAATTCAAATGAACTCCAAAAATTGTAAAACCAGAACCAAAAGATAGAGCTCAATTTTAGATGAATTTAGGAAAAAGAATCGGGTCAATCGGAGTTAGGATGAAGGGGAACGAGCGATCTAAAGTTTGCCGGGGCGAGAAAATGCTGGAAAATCACAGATGTTACTGTTCACCCGAGAGCAATTTTTGGAAAGATGGCTAGCGCTGGCGAGCGAAGACATGGGAGATGAATCTAACTAGCAAAATGGGTTGCTAGGGACTCAAGGCACACATAGGAAGTGACGGCACGTCAAAACGGAGAACGGTGACGGCACGGGCGGCTACAACGACATGGGTAGAAGAGAGAAATAAAACTTGGGCATAGGACATGGAGAAGTAGAGTGAGCACGGGCTAGAACGCGGCTTGGCGAAGCTAGGGAAATTATCGGCTCGGCCAGAAACCGACCGGAGACGGCGCCGGGGAGGAAAAAGGAAAAACTTAATATCTTGGTACTCGGTGAACGAAATCTAAAACCACTTGGAGAGTAGCTACCTGGGATGGTTTGGCACGATGTGACGCCAACGGATTGGGAGAAAACATCACCGGATAGACAGGGACATGGGATGCCATTGGCGGCTATGGCGAGGTTCGGATGCAAAAATTTGTGGAGGCTTTTCGGGGAAAAGGAAGTGAGCACAGCGTAGAACGCGGAAAGGCAAGTCTAAGAAAAATTACGGCAGGGGCTAAAGCTTACCGGAGGCGACGAATCGACGTCGGGAAGCGCTCTTGACCTAGATTGGGGAAAACTCAGTTCTGAGAGATTGGCTGCACCAAAACCAAATTAACTTGGCAAGAAGGTAGATGGCATATGATGGCACAATGTGACGCGAAAGGATTACGGAAAAACTCACCGAATAGCTAGAGACGCGATGAGCAAATTCGAGACGAAAGGGCCTCGATGCCGACGGCGTCCTAACCTTTGAGGGGACTTGCCACGACTTGGGATGGGTTTAGAGGGGTCAAGGGGTCGTATTTATAGGCTTGGAAGAGGTAGAAACCGACTCCAATTCGTGGATTTCGGTTTAGAGTCCGTTTTAAAAAATTGGAGGTAAAAAGCAAACGGATTAACGAAATGGAAGGAGGCCAATTGGGATAGATTCCTTGCATGATTTGGCACAACTTTCCTTTTGGGAAGACATTCAAATAAAGTCCGGATTGGAAGTTATAAAGAGAGAGAAAAACGAAAAAAAACCTGTACACAGCGAACAGATCCATCGGGCTCTGCGGCCGCGCGGGGAAGACGAGTGAACAGTACCCCGTGGATACTGTTCATTCTCTCTCCTCTTTCTTTATTTTTTTGAAAATTTCAAATTGAGCTCAAACAAACTCCGAAAAATCCAAGAAAATACAGAAAAATTCCTTGTGACACAAGGAACACAAATAAAATATTTTGACAAATATTAATGTTTAATTTAATAATATTAAATTTTTTTAATTAATGAAAATTTCAGTTAAGCTTTAATTAATTCCAGAAAAATCTAAATGGTGAATTTTATTTTAAAAACTTTAAAAAGCTTTAATTAATTCCAGAAAAGCTTTAATTAAGCTTTAGTTAAGCTTTAATTAATTTTAAAAATTTCAGTTAAGCTTTAATTAACTCCAAAAATCAGGATGTTACCGCAGGTGGCCAGAAGGCGGTCGGCGACGGCGAGGGGTGGCGGCGGCGCGAGGAGGGATGACAGGTGGGGCCGGGGGCGCAGAGAGAGGAGGAGAGAGGGGGCGCGGGCAGCGGAGATCGCGCCACGCGGTAGAGGGCAGATCGGGCGGTGGAGGGAGAAGCGCGGGCGGACAGGTGGATGGACTCGGGCGGCGCACGCGGACGATCCGGGCCAGCCACGTGTCGAGCGGGGAAGGGGCCAAGGCGGGATGGAGGCGACGGTGGAGATGGCGGGGACGTGGAGAAGATCTGGCCGTCCACGTGGCGGCCGGAGGGAGGAGGAGGGAAATTATTTTTTTTAGAATTGATTTTGGATTTTCAGAAAAGCCTGGAAAATTATTTAAGCCTCAGAAAAAAAATGAAAATACTTACAAAAATTCCAGGAAAATTCACAGAAGCTCCTGGTGACATTTTGGACTTAATAAAAATAATTCCAGCTAGGGTTGGACTTAATAAAAATAATTCCAGCTAGGGTTGGTATTTTAATTTTCATACTTAAAATACTTTCTAATTTCAAAAATACATTTTTAAACTCCAGAAAATCCAGTAAACCAAATAAAAGCCAAATAACTCCAAATAATTATTTTGAACTAGGATTTTCATATAAAATAAAAATATCATTTTATTTAATAATAGTTTTAGGTTTTTCTAAAAATACTTTTCAAATCCAGCTTTTTTCAAAAACAAAAATTCAGGGCAAATCCAAATAAAACTCAAATACTTTAAAATAATTAATTTGAAATTAAATTTTTCAGAAAGCGAATTTTTGGGATGTGACAAATCTACCCCCCTTAGAAAGAATCTCGTCCCCGAGATTCGGACAGACTAGGAAAAAGATAGGAGAGGAAAACGCAGCTCTTGGTTCCTTGCTGTGCTCTCAAGCTGCTTCTTTCCTTGAACCAAATTAAAACTTACCAAGCATGACTGCTGCCCCTGGGGCACCTTTTGTGGTGATGTTGTTAACTCGTCCTCTTCCTTGTGTTTGCGGAGTTCTTGGAGCTTTTCCTGTAGTTGGAGTTACTCCTCGTCCTTGTCCTACAACTGGAGTTCGCGCTGGTGTATTTCCCAGGTTGAAAGGAATTGGAGTGATAGCCCGAGGCTTCTGTGGGCAATTGCCTGCATAATGCCCCATCTCGTGACATTGAAAACATTGTACTCCAGCGGCTGAGGTGTTGCTTTTCTGGGGTCGGACTCCGGTAAAGATGTGGGGTTCTTGTATCTCTGAAAGAGGTGCAGATCCTGGAGTTTCTGGTGCATCTGTTGCTGCCGGAGCTTTGTTGAATTGGGGTGGATTCATTCGGGGTCTTGAACTGCTTGCACCATACTGTGTCTGAAAAGCCATCTTCCTCTTACGAGAGTCTTGCAGTTGATATTGAGCATCTTCTTGGACAAGGGCCTTGGTTACCATGTGCTGAAATGTCGAAAAATCTTTTGATGCCAGCTGCACCTTGAGGTTTGGATCAAGTCCTTGCATGAACCGCCAAATCTTTGTTGCGTCTATTGCCACATCTTCTGGTGCATACCTGGATAGTTGTGTGAACTTATTCAGGTATTCAGAAACACTGAGGTTTCCTTGCTGCAGTTGGTAAAATTCCCTTTTCTTCATTTCCATTATTCCCGTAGGAATATGCGCAGTGCGGAAAGCCTCAACAAATTCATCCCATGTGGTGGCTTGCACATTTTGATGGGCGGCGCAGTAATTCTCCCACCAATTAGCAGCAACTCCCTTAAGTTGATGGGCTACATACAACACCTTTTCATGATCATTATACTGAGCTAAGATCAGCTTCTTCTCCACATCCTTAATCCAGTCATTGGCCTCCAATGGATCCACTGAACCAGCAAAGGTAGGAGGCCTTGTTCTCATAAACTCTCCCAACTTAGACTGGGGTGCTTGGTTTGGTGCCTGCGGAGCTTGTTGCACTTGATTCTGAGCAAGGGCTTGAAGTAATTGCAGTTGCATAGCCATCATCTGTTCCAAGTTAGGGGCTTGAGCAGGAGGTGGTGGAATGTTGTTCTCTGGTTGGGCGTTGGCATTACGGCTGCCGCCAAGGTTGCTCCTTGTGTTCACCATCTGAAGCGGTTCCCGGGGATAGCAAAAGATAAGAGGGAACTAGCATAGGTAAGAGATTAGGGAAAACTAAACAACATCCCAAACCAACACACAAGAAAGAAACAAGCAACAACTTAGAAGAAACTTAGCTTGAAATCAAAATAGTTTTTAAGGATGGCTGTACTACAAGTATACAAAGACTTGGTACAGTCCACCTAACACACAAGCAAGTAATATATAAGCGTTCTAAAATCGTAAGACTTTACTTGGGTACTACAACTAAAGAACTAGTCCTCGCTCCTGCATGATTCTATCTTGTTCTTTGGTACTCTGAAGTATTCCTTTAACTAAGAAATATGGAAGACAATAAACCAATCGGAGGGTACATGTTTAGTCGCCTGCAAGCTTTGGATTAACTTCAATTGCCCTTATCATATCGATTAATTCAGAATTCCACCAAAAAGGGCTTAACTTCCGCAAGTGTTCTTCCGAGAAAGACATAATTATTTTGACTCTTTAAAAATTCTTGAATCCAAAATCATATACCACCAATGCACCTTATTGATTTCAGCAGATAATCTCTTAAACTTTTATTCTCTGCTCTAATTTGGATCGACGACCAACCATAGAATTTTTCTAACAAGAATTCAATAACATTGTGATTTGCGATTTCCAACAATTGCTTTATGATCATTATCTAATTCAACAGATCCATAACTCTGATCAAATAATATAAAATTAATCCAACCTTTTTAATAATCATCAATCAATTTTAGGATCATCTAAGCCATAATTTAATATTCATTAACCCACCAACATCAATCTCTTGATAATCATCATTTTGGTTACACCAAATTTGAATGAACTAAATTAATTCTTATCGGACAATCTCTCAATTAATTCTCATTGGACCATCTATCTCCCTTAATTAATTTAAATCCTCCAGATTATCCATTTGAACATCCTTAAACGATCTAGTTAATCCCATTAGTTAAAATCCAATTATCTAGCAATGATCTATTAAATCCACCAATTCAAATTGACATATCAAAGTCTACTTTGCAATGATAAAATTAATCCACCAAGATATCTAAGCGTATTATCTTCTACAATTCCACTAGTATCCACTTAACATCAATAGGTCCACCAAACTCTGATAATCGATTAACTCCACAAAATTCATTTACTCTTCATGATTCAACCAAATCACCCAAATTTGATATCACGAATTGTTTATGATAATTCAACTTCTTAATCTTTTAATCTCTCCCTTTATTGGATCAATCTCTTAATACTAATGCTCCAATGATCACAAATAATCCCTTCAACAAAAATCTTGTTTTACATCCAATTTCTCCTTTCAATCCTAGATAATAAATCCAAGGCAAAATTTAGACTCTTCCCATTCAATTTTGTATTTAATCTCTAGTCAATCCACAAAGATGACACTCTTTAGATTTATTTATAATCAATTGGTATCCACAAATATACCTTTTATCTCAATCCTCTCGAATATTATTCAATGAATCCAAAATATATCACTCTAGCAAAAATTCTCCAAATTACCTAACTTGACATGCATTGATTATCACGGCTTTCCCGAAAATAGTACTTTCCAATAATTTGTTGTCTTCCGTATACTCTAGGTCTCCAAAGATTCTCCAAGTGCTTTTTTTATACGCAACATTACTGAGCCGTCTATAGAAATGACAAGGGGAAGAGAGTACAATTACCATTCCAAAAAGGAAATAAGCAGATAGATAAGAGAGAATACCATGACGAAGGTAAGGATAGAAAGACAAGAAAAGACAAGGGTAGCAAATTATTAAATTTTTATTTTATAAAATAAATTTTGAAGCTCTTCTACGAACGACCATTCTAACTAGGTCACGTCCTACAGTCAAATTGGCTCTGATACCATCTCTGTCGGGACCCCGGATTTCCGAACCCGGACCCTCTGTGTATTACAGCACTAGTCCCAGATCAAAGCTAGTGCACACAGTTAAACAGTGATGATTACATAACCAACAACGCTTTATTACAATAATAGAGAGTACAGACCGAAAGGTCTCTTTATTACAAATGAGGTTTCAAGACCTCACACACACAAAACACAGCGGAAGCAGAAGATAAATCCGGCGAAGACCCATCAATACGCCACAGGCAATTGACTGGGGAAGCGCGACCTAGTACTCCGGGAATAATCCATCACATCTGCAAGCGAAGCAGTAGCCGTAGTCACCTTCTTGAGCTTCTATTTCCTCTGAGATTTATTTTTGAGTGCAGCATGTGAGTACATAAAGTACTCCGCAAGTCTTGGGAAAAATGCAATAGATGCAAGGCTTAACAAGGAAGGCTATATGGTTCTTTTGCACAAAGCAATATTTTAAAATCAATTACTACTAATTATTTTCGAAGGCATCAATTTAACAAAGTATTTGTTTTAACAGAACTATCATTAATTCTCTAGTGAAGGTTCCATCTACCAACACTAGTTTAATCCTTTCCAACTGATCAAGTTTAAAACTGCGGGTTCCATCCACCCTCTCTGGCTCCAACTGCCAGGTTACCCTTCCGAGAGTTCCCTCCACTCTCGGAATACAAAACTTTTGATTTTTAAAACCAAAACCAGAAATCTACTATGTGAATGCATTCCTTGCCCGCCCTTGACCGTGGGCACGGCTATTTGAATAGTTTTACACTCTGCAGAGGTTGTACAACTTTACCCACAAGAGATAATTTATCCTCAAAGTCAACACGCTTCCTTTGGCATGAGACCCAGATAAAATATCACAAAGCCTTTACCTTACTCTAATCTAGCTAGATACCACTCGCTGAGGTTTCACCGCAGGTAGGCTAACTGCCCGAACCGAAGCCCCCTCTTGCGCCATATGAGTACAGTAAATCCCTGTCCCTCACTGTGAATAACCAGTCCATCCCTGGCACCCACTTTCCACTGGTGGCACCTAAACTAGACTATCATAAGTTAGTCGGCTAGGTCGTACCCATATAGACTTGGGGTTATACGGTTAATGCTCAGTCTGGACAAACACAAGCGTCGATCCTTAATTGACTAGGGTGGAACATACACTTTTCAAGATCTCGTGCTAACTGCACCAAGCCAAACCAGCCATCCACCCTAATCTAAATCAACTTTCACATTTTATTTTATTTTATTTTAAAAGATCAGTGGCAACTCCAATTACCACTACATTTATAAACACAAGGGTATTTCCATAAATCATAATTTCCCATTTTTAAGATTTTCCCAAAGGTATTAGATCGCATGACTAAGCAATATACTACCATTCTATTATTCGCAAATGATTAAAATAATCTCATTAATGAGACAAAGGAAATTTCTAGGGTTACAATGGTACATGGCGTTCAATCTCAAAGGAGGGTATAACAAAGTTGGATTAGCTAATACCTTAAGATTTGAACTAAGGTTTAATGTAAATAGCAATGCACATAATTTAAATTATTTAAAACATTTCAAAATCATAGGTTCAAGATGATCAAAGGAGACTTGCCTTCTTGTGCACTGGTTGGTCCCTCTTGCTGCGGTTTGACAAACTCTTCGGCGACGTCGGGTTCTACGCGCGAAACGACAAAACAAACAAAATAAATTCAAATGAACTCCAAAAATTACAAAACAAGAACCAAAAGATAGAGCTCAATTTTAGATGAATTTAGGAAAAAGAATCGGGTCGATCGGAGTTAGGATGAAGGAGAACGAGCGATCTAAAGTTTGCCGGGGCGAGAAAATGCTGGAAAATCACAGATGTTACTGTTCACCCGAGAGCAATTTTTGGAAAGATGGCTAGCACTGGCGAGCGAAGACATGGGAGATGAATCTAACTAGCAAAATGGGTTGCTAGGGACTCAAGGCACACATAGGAAGCGACGGCACGTCAAAACGGAGAACGGTGACGGCACGGGCGGCTACAACGACATGGGTAGAAGAGAGGAATTAAACTTGGGCATAGGACATGGAGAAGTAGGGTGAGCACGGGCTAGAACGCGGATTGGCGAAGCTAGGGAAATTATCGGCTCGGCCAGAAGCTGACCGGAGACGGCGCAATCGACGATTAAACGACGTCGGGGAGGAAAAAGGAAAAACTTAATATCTTGGTACTCGGTGAACGAAATCTAAAACCACTTGGAGGGTAGCTACCTGGGATGGTGTGGCACGATGTGACGCGAACGGATTGGGAGAAAACATCACCGGATAGACAGGGACATGGGATGCCATTGGCGGCTATGGCGAGGTTCGGATGCAAAAATTTGTCGAGGCTTTTCGGGGAAAAGGAAGTGAGCACAGCGTAGAACGCGGCAAGGCAAGTCTAAGAAAAATTACGGCAGGAGCTAAAGCTTACCGGAGGCGACGAATCGACGTCGGGAAGCGCTCTTGACCTAGATTGGGGAAAACTCAGTTCTGAGAGATTGGCTGCACCAAAACCAAATTAACTTGGCAAGAAGGTAGATGGCATATGATGGCACAATGTGACGCGAAAGGATTACGGAAAAACTCACCGAATAGCTCGAGACGCGACGAGCAAATTCGAGACCAAAGGGCCTCGATGCCGACGGCGTCCTGACCTTTGAGGGGACTTGCCACGGCTTGGGATGGGTTTAGAGGGGTCAAGGGGTCATATTTATAGGCTTGGAAGAGGTAGAAACCGACTCCAATTCGTGGATTTCGGTTTAGAGTCCGTTTTAGAAAATTAGAGATAAAAAGCAAACGGATTAACGAAATGGAAGGAGGCCAGTTGGGATATATTCCTTGCGTGATTTGGCACAACTTTTCTTTTGGGAGACATTCAAATAAAGTCCGGATTGGAAGTTATGAAGAGAGAGAAAAACGGAAAAAACCTGTACACAGCGAACAGATCGATCGGGCTCTGTGGCCGCGCGGGGAAGACGAGTGAACAGTACCCCGCGGTACTGTTCATTCTCTCTCCTCTTTCTTTTTTTTTTGAAAATTTCAAATTGAGCTCAAATACAGAAAAGTTCCTTGTGACACAAGGAACACAAATAAAATATTTTTGATAAATATTAATGTTTAATTTAATAATATTAAATTTTTTTAATTAATGAAAATTGCAGTTAAGCTTTAATTAATTCCAGAAAAATCTAAATGGTGAATTTTATTTTAAAAACTTTAAAAAGGCTCCAAAAATCAGGATGTTACCGCAGGTGGCCAGAAGGCGGTCGGCGACAGCGAGGGGCGGCGGCGGCGCGAGGAAGGAGACGGGGGCCGCGCGGGAGGGATGACAGGTGGGGCCGGGGGCGCAGAGAGAGGACGAGAGAGGGGGCGCGGGCGGCGGAGATCGCGCCACGCGGTAGAGGGCAGATCGGGCGGTGGAGGGAGAAGCGCGGGCGGACAGGTGGATGGACTCGGGCGGTGCACGCGGACAATCCGGGCCAGCCACGTGTCGAGCGGGGAAGGGGCCAAGGCGGGATGGAGGCGACGGTGGAGATGGCGGCGACGTGGAGATGATCTGGCTGTCCACGTGGCGGCCGGAGGGAGGAGGAGGGAAATTATTTTTTTTAGAATTGATTTTGGATTTTCAGAAAAGCCTGGAAAATTATTTAAGCCTCAGAAAAAATATGAAAATACTTACAAAAATTCCAGGAAAATTCACAGAAGCTCCTGGTGACATTTTGGACTTAATAAAAATAATTCCAACTAGGGTTGGTATTTTAATTTTCATACTTAAAATACTTTCTAATTTCAAAAATACATTTTTAAACTCCAGAAAATCCAGTAAACCAAATAAAATCCAAATAACTCCAAATAATTATTTTGAACTAGGATTTTCATATAAAATAAAAATATCATTTTATTTAATAATAGTTTTAGGTTTTTCTAAAAATACTTTTCAAATCCAGTTTTTTTTCAAAAACAAAAATTCAGGGCAAATCCAAATAAAACTCAAATACTTTAAAATAATTAATTTGAAATTAAATTTTTCAGGAAGCGAATTTTTGGGATGTGACAAAGATGATGTCATCCACATAAATCTGGACGAGCAGTAGGTCAATGCCATGCCTACGAATGAACAAGGTCTTATCCACCTTACCCATCTCGAAACCATGACTCAACAAATAGGACTTAAGCCTCTCATACCAAGCTCTAGGGGCCTGCTTAAGTCCATACAAGGCTTTGGAAAGCTTATAGACATGGTTTGGGTGTTTGGGGTTCTCGAAACCTAGAGGCTGTCTCACATAGACCTCTTCCTCAATAAAGCCATTGAGGAAGGCACTCTTGATATCCATCTGGTAAAGCTTGAAACCCTTAGAAGCTGCAAAAGCGAGTAGGATTCTAATGGCCTCAAGTCTAGCTACAGGGGCAAAGGTCTCCACAAAATCTAGATTCTCAACCTGGGAGAATGTAGAGACCCGAATATACAAATCCGGACTCTCCTGTGTATTCTGCACTAGTCCAGGATCACGCTAGTGCACACAGTGTGAACAAAGATAAATATCATCCATATCACGATATTCTAAGTAAAACCAAATTATATTGATAATCATCAGAGTACGACCTTATGGCCAAGCTTACAAAAGACTAGCCTGAAGGGCTTGACAAAAACTAGCAGCGGAAATCCAAAAGAAAGCACAGCAGCCAATCGACACGCCCACAGGCTATCGAGTGGAGAACGAAGCCTAATCCGCGAAGACGTCGAAGTACTCTCCTTCTGGAACCTCCTACTGGTGATACTCCTCCTCAACTGAGCAACAGGGGCATAAAGCCGTGAGTACATTGGTACTCAGCAAGTTGTTCGTAACAAATGAATGCAAATATAATATGCAAGGCTTACCAATGGAAGGCTAAAAGGTTAATTTGCATATAACGGCATTTGAAAAATACAATAAATAGATTGAAGGCGCATTTGAAGTAAAACAATAATATACAATAATCAAAGGAATTGAAGTAACCACTTATGGATCTCCCATCCATAAGCTAAACCAACCACTTGTGGACCTCCTAACCAACAGTGAATTAACCATCCACTGTCCGAAACTTTTAGAAATAACTATACCTCGTGTGAAATCACCGAGCATTATCCATGACCGAGGACACGGCTATTCGAATAGTTTTACACTTTGCAGAGGTTGCACAACTTTACCCACAAGAGATAAATCATCTTAATAGCCATCATGCTTCCATAGGCATGAGACCCAGATAAATTATCACAAAGCCTTTACCTCACTCCAATCTAGTTAGACATCACCCGCTAAGGTTTCACTGCTGAAGGGTTAACCACCACAGTCAGAAGCCCCCTCTTGCGCCGTATGAGGACAGTAACCCTGTTCCTCACTGTGAGCAAACCAGTACCCCTGGTACTCACTTACCAATGATGATATCTGAACTAAACCTTTGCAAGTTAATCAGCTAGGTCTATCCCATACTAGACATGTGGTTGTGCGGTAAGACTCAGATCAATGGCGCACAAAGTTAAGTCCTTAAATTTACTCAGGCGAAACATCCACATCCCATGTGCCTCTCGCACCCCCTTTACTGCACGATCAATCGCCCAAGTGAAAACCAATTTTGTATAACCAACACCAATGACACTACCCATGCCATGGCAACAAGTTTTAAAACCGTGGTTAATCACCACATTCAAATATATCATTAAGTCAAGATTAATTAACCACATGTGATGATGAACCCTTTCGCAAAATAAGCAAGGCTAAGCATTCTAATCGTACCAACCCAATGTGACAAATAACATAGCATCACTAATTAAATTCCCAACCTAAGGTGACAATGGCCTCAAGGTATTCCAAAATATCAAGGAGGGAAATAACCAATTGGGACGATAACTACCAATACAAGGGTTTGAATAAAAATAGCGATGCAAGATAATTTAAAACAAAATAATTAAATAATACATTGCAAACTGGGTTCAACATGATCAAAGGACACAACTTGCCTTGGCCTTGCTCGGTTAGGAATTCTTGATGTTCAAATCCAACTTCCGCTCCCTCGAACACGTGATCTAACGAGAGAGAAAACGAATCGAAAAGACAAAATAAAATCAAATAAAATTCAAATAAACTCCAAAAACTTTCAAACCTCAACCAAAAGGTAGAGCTCAATTTTAGATAAATTTAGGAAAAAGAATCAGGTCGATCGGAGTTCGGACGAAGGAGAACGAGCCATCTAAAGTTTGCCGGGGCGAGAAAATGCTGGAAATTCACAGATTGTTCACCCGAGAGCAATTTTTGGAAATGAGGCTAGCGCTGGCGAGAGGAGGCATGGGAGATGAATCTAACTAGTAAAATGGGTTGTTAGGGACCTAAGGCACATATAGGAAGTGACGGCACGCCAAACGGAGACCGTTGACGGCACGGGCGGCTACAACGACATGGGTAGGAGAGAGGAATAAAACCCGGGCATGGAACGTGGAGAGGTAGGGTGAGCACGGGCTAGAACATGGCTTGGCGAAGCTAGGAAAATTGTCGGCTCGGCCAGAAACCTACCGGAGACGACGCAAATGGCGTTTGAACGACATCGGGAAGGAAAAAGGAAAAACTTAATATCTTGGTGCTCGGTGAACGAAATCTAAAACCACTTGGAGGGTAGCTACCTGGGATGGTTTGGCACGAAGTGACGCCAACGGATTGGTGAAAACATCACCGGGTAGATGGGGGACACGAAATGCCATTGGGGGCCATGGCGAGGTTCGGAGGCGAAAATTTGTGGAGGCTTTTCGGGGAAACGAAAGTGAGCACGGCGTAGAACGCAGCGAGACAAGGCTAAGAAAAATTACGGCAAGGGCTAAAGCTTACCGGAGGCGACAAATCGACGTCGGGAAGCGCTCTTGACCTAGATTGAGGAAAACTCGATTCCGGGAGATTGGCTGCACCAAAATCAAATTAACTTGGCTAGAAGGTAGATGGGACATGAAGGCACAATGTGACGCGAAAGGATCACGGAGAAACGCACCGAATAGCTCGAGACACGACGAGCAAATTCGGGACCGGAGGGGCTCGGTGCCGACGGCGTCCTGGGCTTTGAGGGGACTTGGCATGGCTTGGGATGGGTTTAGAGGAGCCAAGGGGTCGTATTTATAGGTTTGGAAGAGGTAGAAACCGACTCCAATTCGTGGATTTCGGTTTAGAGTCCGTTTCAGAAAATTAGAGATAAAAGGCAAACGGATGAACGAAACAGAAAGAGACCAGTTGGGATGGATTCCTTGCATGATTTGGCACAACTTTCCTTTTGGAATGATATTGAGATAAGATCCGGATTGGAAGTTACCATTGGAGGCAAGAGAAGCAAGAGAGAGAAGAGTTCGTTTCTGTCTCGGTCAGTTGATCGATGAAGGTTGAAGATAAACAGTGTCTTGGGTGTACCGTATAAGAGCTAGGAAAGATGTGAAGTCATCCAAGAAAATGAAGAAAGAGAGTTGGTGGCTGGTTTGTTAAAACTCTAGGGTTAAGCGTGCTCCTGCTGTATCGATGGGTGACTCCATTGGAATTTTTTTTATTTTTATTTTGGAATTTTAAATTGAGCTCAAACAAACTCCGAAAAA
Organism: Dendrocalamus latiflorus; assembly: GCA_017311315.1. Lineage (NCBI taxonomy): Eukaryota > Viridiplantae > Streptophyta > Magnoliopsida > Poales > Poaceae > Dendrocalamus > Dendrocalamus latiflorus. Next base: position 40,306,444 of record CM029655.1, read on the forward strand.
TCCAAGAAAATACAGAAAAATTTCTTGTGACACAAAGAACACAAATAAAATATTTTTGGCAAATATTAATGTTTAATTTAATCATATTAAATCTTTTTAATTAATGAAAACTCCATTTAAGCTTTAATTAATTTCAGAAAAATCTAAATGGTGAATTTTATTTTAAAAGCTTCAAAAAGGCTCTGAAAATCAGGATGTTACAAACCTACCCCCCTTAAACAGAATCTCGACCCCGAGATTCAGACTTACTAAAAGAATAGGTTACCAGGTGCGACTTCGGAGACGACGTGGTTGAGGCTCCCCCTTGCAACGCTTTGAGGTATTTGGCTTCCTTGACTTGACGATGTTCCACGGCTTGCTTCTGGAGTTTTGGCAGGGGTACTTCCAAGGTTGAACGGAATTGGCGTGATTGCTTGACGCTTCTGTGGACACTTGCGAGCGAAATGACCTGGCACTTGGCACTTGAAACAACTAAATGGAGTTGCATAGCTTCTTTCTCCCTGAGGCTGATTGCTGACATTGATAGGGCGTGGTCCTGAGTTATCATGAGGAGGCATTGGAGCTGGAGTCCTGAAATCTGACTGTTGCGGTACCCGAGCTGGCTGGTATGTGTTGGATCTGGCTCTTTATGATTGTTGCAACTGAACTCCTTGGTGAGTCATCTTCCGCTTGTGAGACTCTTCAAGGCTCAATAGGTAAGAGGGAACAGCAAAGGTAAGCGGTAAACTCGTCTAAGGGGAATATTCTAATGGCAAACCTAAACTAAACAAACACTTAGCCGAAAAGGCTAACAAAAGAAGCAATAAACTCCACAAAAAGACTTTTGACTTGACTGCATCATAATGCTAGAAGCAAAACTGCAGCTCACATCACACCCAACAACAAATAAGAAGCAAAACAATCTACACGATACTAAAAACTATAACAAGGTTCAAATCTAATGGCTCCTAATCTTCACGGAAATGTCCAATCTTGTCTTGACATATTGGGCGCTACCTTGATCCAAACTTCATAGCACAGCTTGAAGAATTCCATGCCAACTTTCACTTTGATGGAGGGACACTCGAGACATCTATAGACTTTATAGAGATAAGAAGTCAAATTGAATTTCGAAAACAATATTTCAGAGGAGGCAAGGAGAAAGAATCCTAAGAATGAGGTAAGAATAAAGAATTACTAGATAACCATTTGGTTGATTTGATTTAGAAAAAATAAATTTTGAAATCTTTGCTAATTCAACCATTCAAACTAGGGCTTCGTCCTACAGTCGATATAGCTCTGATACCATCTCTGTAGAGACCCAAATATACAAATCCGGACTCTCCTGTGTATTCTGCACTAGTCCAGGATCACGCTAGTGCACACAGTGTGAACAAAGATAAATATCATCCATATCACGATATTCTAAGGAAAAACCAAATTATATTGATAATCATCAGAGTACGACTTTATGGCTAAGCTTACAATAGACTAGCCCGAAGGGCTTAACAAAAACTAGCAGCGGAAATCCAAAAGAAAGTGTAGCAGCCAATCGACACACCCACAGGCTATCGAGTGGAGAACGAAGCCTAATCCGCGAAGACGTCGAAGTACTCTCCTTCTGGAACCTCCTGCTGGTGATACTCCTCCTCCTCAACTGAGCAACAGGGGCATAAAGCCGTGAGTACATTGGTACTCATCAAGTTGTTTGTAAGAAATGAATGCAAATATAATATGCAAGGCTTACCAATGGAAGGCTAAAAGGTTAATTTGCATATAACGGCATTTGAAAAATACAATAAATAGATTGAAGGCGCATTTGAAGTAAAACAATAATAAACAATAATCAAAGGAATTGAAGTAACCACTTATGGATCTCCCATCCATAAGCTAAACCAACCACTTATGGACCTCCCAACCAACAGTGAATTAACCATCCACTGTCCGAAACTTTTAGAAATAACTATACCTCGTGTGAAATCACCGAGCATTGTCCATGACCGAGGACACGGCTATTCGAATAGTTTTACACTCTGCAGAGGTTGCACAACTTTACCCACAAGAGATAAATCATCTTAATAGCCATCATGCTTCCTTAGGCGTGAGACCCAGATAAATTATCACAAAGCCTTTACCTCACTCCAATCTAGTTAGACATCACCCGCTAAGGTTTCACTGTTGAAGGGTTAACCACCACAGTCAGAAGCCCCCTCTTGTGCCGTATGAGGACAGTAACCCTGTTCCTCACTGTGAGCAAACCAGTACCCCTGGTACTCACTTACCAATGATGATATCTGAACTAAACCTTTGCAGGTTAATCAGCTAGGTCTATCCCATACTAGACATGTGGTTGTGCGGTAAGACTCAGATCAATGGCGCACAAAGTTAAGTCCTTAAATTTACTCAGGTGAAACATCCACATCCCATGTGCCTCTCGCACCCCCTTTACTGCACGATCAATCGCCCAAGTGAAAACCAATTTTGTATAACCAACACCAATGACACTACCCATGCAATGGCAACAAGTTTTATAACCGTGGTTAATCACCACATTCAAATATATCATTAAGTCAAGATTAATTAACCACATGTGATGATGAACCCTTTCGCAAAATTAGCAAGGCTAAGCATTCTAATCGTACCAACCCAATGTGACAAATAACATAGTATCACTAATTAAATTCCCAACCTAAGGTGACAATGGCCTCAAGGTATTCCAAAATATCAAGGAGGGAAATAACCAATTGGGACGATAACTACCAATACAAGGGTTTGAATAAAAATAGCGATGCAAGATAATTTAAAACAAAATAATTAAATAATAGATTGCAAACTGGGTTCAACATGATCAAAGGACACGACCTGCCTTGGCCTTGCTCAGTTAGGAATTATTGATCTTCAAATCCAACTTCCGCTCCCTCGAACACGTGATCTAACGAGAGAGAAAACGAATCGAAAAGACAAAATAAAATCAAATAAAATTCAAATGAACTCCAAAAACTTTCAAACCTGAACCAAAAGGTAGAACTCAATTTTAGATGAATTTAGAAAAAAGAATCAGGTCGATTAGAGTTCGGACGAAAGAGAACGAGCCATTAAAGTTTGCCGGGGCAAGAAAATGCTAGAAATTCACAGATGTTACTGTTCACCCGAGAGCAATTTTTGGAAATGAGGCTAGCGCTGACGAGAGGAGGCATGGGAGATGAATCTAACTAGCAAAATGGGTTGTTAGGGACTAAGGCACAAATAGGAAGTGACGGCACGCCAAACGGAGACCGTTGACGGCACGGGCGGCTACAACGACATGGGTAGGAGAGAGGAATAAAACCCGGGTATGGAACGTGGAGAGGTATGGTGAGCACGGGCTAGAACGCGGCTTGGCGAAGCTAGGAAAAATTGTCGGCTCGGCTAGAAACCTACCGGAGACGACGCAAACGGCGTTTGAACGACATCGGGAAGGAAAAAGGAAAAACTTAATATCTTGGTGCTCGGTGAACGAAATCTAAAACCACTTGGAGAATAGCTACCCGTGATGGTTTGGCACGAAGTGACGCCAACGGATTGGTGAAAACATCACCGGGTAGATGGGGGACACGAAATGCCATTGGCGGCCATGGCGAGGTTCGGAGGTGAAAATTTGTGGAGGCTTTTCGGGGAAACGAAAGTGAGCACGGCGTAGAACGCGGCGAGACAAGGCTAAGAAAAATTACAGCAAGGGCTAATGCTTACCGGAGGCGACGAATCGACGTCGGGAAGCGCTATTGACCTAGATTGAGGAAAACTCGATTCCGGGAGATTGGCTGACCAAAATCAAATTAACTTGGCTAGAAGGTAGATGGGAAATGAAGGCACAATGTGACGCGAAAGGATCACGGAGAAACTCACCGAATAGCTCGAGACACGACGAGCAAATTCGGGACCGGAGGGGCTCGGTGCCGACGGCGTCCTGGGCTTTGAGGGGACTTGGCACAGCTTGGGATGAGTTTAGAGGAGCCAAGGGGTCGTATTTATAGGCTTGGAAGAGGTAGAAACCGACTCCAATTCGTGGATTTCGGTTTAGAGTCCGTTTCAGAAAATTGGAGATAAAAGGCAAACGGATGAACGAAACGGAAAGAGACCAGTTGGGATGGATTCCTTGCGTGATTTGGCACAACTTTCCTTTTGGAAAGATATTGAGATAAGGTCCGGATTGGAAGTTACCATAGGAGGCAAGAGAGAGAAGAGTTCGTTTCTGTCTCGGTCAGTTGATCGATGAAGGTTGAAGATAAACAGTGTCTTGGTTGTAGGGTATAAGAGCGAGGAAAGATGTGAAGTCAAGCAAGAAAAAGAAGAAAGAGAGTTGGTGGCTGGTTGGTTAAAACTCTAGGGTTAAGCGTGCTCTTGCTGTATCGATGGGTGACTCCATGGGAATTTTTTTTATTTTTATTTTGGAATTTTAAATTGAGCTCAAACAAACTCCGAACAATCCAAGAAAATACAGAAAAATTCGTTGTGACACAAGGAACACAAATAAAATATTTTTTGGCAAATATTAATGTTTAATTTAATCATATTAAATCTTTTTGATTAATGAAAATTCCATTTAAGCTTTAATTAATTCCAGAAAAATCCAAATGGTGAATTTTGTTTTAAAAGCTTCAAAAAAGCTCTGAAAATCTGGATGTTACAGAGAACCCCTGAGCTACCAGTCTAGCTATGTTTCGAATAATCACCCTATCCTCACTCTGCTTGTTCTTGAACACCCACTTAGTCTCAATGACATTGTGACCTCGAGGGGTCTCAACAAACGACCAGACCTTGTTTCTCTCGAAATTATCTAACTCCTCATGCATGGCATTGACCCAAGACTCATCAGATAGAGTAGGACTAACATCCTTGGGTTCAAAGGTGGCAACAAAGGCAGAATGTAGACAGAAATGAGACATGCCAGACTTTGAGCGAGTGACGCGCTCAAAGAGACCTCCAATTATTTGCTCAGAAGGATGGTCATTCTGGATATGTCGTGGAGGTCCTATGTGAGATGAAGTAGTGGCATCTACCTCATGAACTGATGAGGTAGGAACAGAGCCACTAGCTCCAGAGGAAGCAGAAGGCATGAGCTGATCACCTGGAGGTGCAGTGGAAGAAGGCACCTCAAGGGGAGGATAAGGAACTGGATCGGGTAGACAACCCTCATCTCCATCCTCCTCGTCATCCACAAAGATGGTCTCGGACTGCTCTAAAGAACCTGAAATATCGGGCCTAGTCCCCGGATTGGCCTCATCGAAGGTCACTTCACAGGTCTCTACCATTTTACTAGACTCGTAGTTCCAGACCCTATACACCCGCAAAGAAGTCGAGTAACCTTGAAAGATACCATCACAAGAACGTGACTCGAACTTATCTAGGTTCCCGGACTTCAGAATGAAACACTTGCAACCAAACACACGAAAATGCGAGACACTGGGCTTTCGCCCGTATCTCAACTCATAAGAAGTGCGATGCAAGTGTGCCCAAAGAAAATTCTGTTCGAAACATGGCACGCGGTCGCTATAGCCTCAGCCCAAAACTTCCTACGCGTAGAATACTCATCAAGCATCGTCCTGGCCATCTCGACTAAGATACGGTTCTTCCTCTCCACGACGCCATTCTACTGTGGGACGTGCGGAGAGGAGAACTGGTGCTCTACACCTGTCTCATCGCAGAACCTCTCAAAGTAGGAATTCTTGAACTTCGTACCATTGTCACTGCGGATCGCTCGTAAGGCACCTGGAAGCTCAAGAGAAAGCCTACTGAAAAGACCTCAGAAATGTGTAAACATCTTATCCTTCGAGGCTAAGAAAAACACTCAAGAGTACCTCGAGAAGTCATTGACCATGACAAGGACATACCACTTCCCTCCAGCTGGTCCAACTGTGTCCATATGGAGCAGCTGTCCTAGTGCATCTGTCATAGTCCCTGTGACCTCCGGAGCGCAAACAAGATCTTTGACCATCTTGAGTTTCGGCAAACCACGAATGAGATCGTGGCCGCTAACTCAGGTCAAATGGTCAAAACCAATATGACCAAGTCTCCTATGCCAGAAGGTAAGGTCACGGGACTCAGAAGCAACTAAACACCTGAGAGGATCACCAGAAGACACAGAAAAATCAGCACGAAAGATCCTCCCATAACGAGAAATCCCGCAAACCAAACTGCCCGAAGAATCAAGAATTTTGTAATTGTTTTTCTTAAAGCTCACCTCAAAACTATCATCGGTAAGCTGAGAAACTGAAAGCAAATTATATTGCAGCTTACTAACCAAGGCAACATCTTTTAAAATAAAAGACTCATTAACGCACACTGTACCTTTGGCGATGACACGCCTAGATGAAGCATCTTCGAAGGTGATCGTCTCATCCCCTGGAGTTAAACAGAGAGTAAAGACTCAGTACTGGGATAAATCAAGAGTGATTTTGGCACCCAATACTGAGTAACACGTCGAGCTGCAAAAGTAGTCAAACACGACTGACCTCTAACTACCCTACGCTCTCTGTCGCTCAAAGAAGCAGAAGGTCTATGTGCAGACCTAAAGCTGTTGCTGGGTCCGACCGCTATGGGAGAGCGAGTCGGAGCACTGGCAACATGCTGATCATGCCGCAGGTAGCCATGTCGATGGGGGAAACGAGATCTACCCTCAAGACAGCGAAAGCCATGACCAGTGACATATTGGGGACGAAAACCAGAAAACTCAGAAAATCCAAGTCCTCGACGTTGCCCAAACCCATCAGCAGAAGTAACTCTTGATCTCGTGTTGGTCTTCGGTGCACTCAAGGTCTGAGGCTGACCCTCAATACGCCTAAGAGCCTCAACACGGTCTCTCTGAGCGATCTTGGCATGCCTGAAGCATCGCTCGACCAAGTGTCCATCCTTCTAACAGATGGTGCAGTGATACTTCACCTTCTGAGAGGTAGAAGTAGCACGATGAGGCTTCGCCTCCTGAGAGGCCGAAGTAACAGGTGGAATCACCTTGCTATCAGAAATCCCTTGGACAAAGCCCGCTGACTTGGATTGAACTTTCTCAGTACTGGGCTCAATCTCGATCACACCTGCTGCTATGGGTCTAAGAACAGCAGGTGGATGCTTCCTCATGTCCTCATAGAAATCGTATCCTAGACCCTGATTAAATTTGCAAATCTTAGATTGGTCTAGAATAAGATTTAGCTTCTTCTTGCCTCCTACAAATCTCTCGAGAGTGTTCATAAGATACTGACACTCCCGAAAGAGAGAGGTGCAAGAAGAGCAAGGGGAAGAAGAGACAGCAGAAGGTAAGGGAGTAGAAGAAGAACCAGTAGCAGAGCAGTGGATGGCTTGTGCACGCACAGCCGACTCAGAAGGGACAGTTGTCGGGACCCCGGATTTCCGAACCCGGGCCCTCTGTGTAATACAACACTAGTCCCAGATCAAGCTAGTGTGCACAGTCAAACAGTGATGATTACATAACCAACAACGATTATTCCAATAATAGAGTACAGACCGAAAGGTCTCTTTATTACAACTGAGGTTTCAAGACCTCACACGCACACAAAACACAGCGGAAGCAAAAGATAAATCCAGTGAAGACCCATCAATACGCGACAAGCAATTGACTGGGGAAGCGCGACTTAGTACTCCGGGAAACCTTCGTCGAATCCATACGCGAAGTAGTCGTGGTCTCCTTCTTGAGCTTCATATTCTCTGGGTTGATTTTAGTGCAGCATGTGAGTACATAAAGTACTCCGCAAGTCTTGGGAAAGAAATGCAGTAGATGCAAGGCTTAACAAAGGAAGGCTATATGGTTCTTTTGCATGAAGCAAAGTTTTGTTTTAAATAACAGTAAATATTTTTGAAGGCATTAATTTGAACAATGTAATTGTTTTAGCTGAAACTAGTAAACAATTTATAGTGAAGGTTCTATCCACCAACACTACATAACCAGCTCTATCCGAGAAAGTTTAAAACTACATGTTACATCCACCCACTCTGGCTCCAACCACCAGGATACCCTTTTGAGAGTTCCCTCCACTCTTGAGATCTCAAAACTTTGATTTTAGAAACCAAAACCACAAATCTACCATGTGAATGCATTCCTTGCCCACCCTTGACCGTGGGCACGGCTATTCGAATAGTTTGACACTCTGCAGAGGTTGTACAATTTTACCCCCAAGAGATAAATTATCCTAACAGTCACCATGCTTCCTTTGGCATGAGACCCAGATAAAATATCACAAAGCTTTTACCTCACTCTAGTCTAGCTAGACACCACCCGCTGAGGTTTCACCGCTGAAGGGTTAAATCCACCCAGTCAGAAGCCCCCTCTTGCGCTGTAACATCCCAAAAATTTGAGTTTGAAAATGTGAAGCTTTTTGAATTATATTTGTAATATATTTTATTTGCATTTGAATTTTATGGTGTTTTTCTGGAATTTGGTTGAGGTTCCAAAAATATAAGAAGCTCAAAAAGAAACAAGCATAAGAAGAGAGAAACCCGAGTTAAGAATATAAAATTTCATTTTGAAAATAATGGCATAAATAGCAATGAAAGCGGGTGAACAGAATACAAACACATATACATACATACATACATACATACATACATACATACATACATACATACATACATACATACATACATACATACATACATACATACATACATACATACATACATACATACATACATACATACATACATACATACATACATACATACATACATACATATATATATATATATATATATATATATATATATATATATATATATATATATGTATGTATGTATGTATGTATGTATGTATATACAAATTGTGCAATAAAGAGTTTAGCAATAAGGAAATAAAAATATGCAAAATTAAATAAGCCAGCAAAATAATAATATATATATACATCCATGTATAAAAAAAAGAAATGCATTCGGTCGCCCGTACGACCCGGCCCATTTCATCTCCTCCCCGCTCCCCTTCTCCCTGGCCGCTGGGCCCAGTCCCGCGCCTCCCCTTCCTTTCTTCTCTTCTTCCCCAGTGCGCCCGCGCCACTCATTCCTCTCTGGCTCTCTGCCGTGCGCAGCTTCCCTCCGCCCCATGGCATCCATGCGCCTGCCCTGCCCACGGTCTTCTCTGTCGTCGCCCTGATTTTCCCCGCGCCTCTCCTCCCTCCTCTTTCTTCCCCGTGTGGCCGCGCATGTTCTGCTGCACGCAGCTTCCGTCCTCCCCGTGGCAAGCATGCAGCCCGGTCCATGTCGCCGTGCTCTTCCTACAATAGCTGCAGTAGCTCCCTCCGGCCATAAGCAGGAGACGGTTTCCTCCCTTGCTTCTGCGCCCCACCCTTCCTCCCCATTTCAGACCAAGCAAACCCACACCGTGAGCCCGCCGCTGCCGCCTCCTTGTCGCTCCCGGCCATCCAGAGACGCCCCGCCTTTCCGACCACTTCCCGACGTGCCCCCACACCCCACCTCCTTCCCCTCTGGACTGATTGGAAAAACGAGCACCGATCCCGCCGGAATACCCACCTTCCTCACTGCCGCCCCGTGCGCCACCGTCTCCGCCATTTCCACCGCCGCCACCTCCTCTGTCGATTTCGCTTCGATTCCTCGCTGTGGGAGTGACAGCTCGGCGCCCTGAATCTCCTCCAACTGCCGACCAACGCTCCCCGCCACCCCAGCTTGCTGGCGCCGTGGGCTCACTTGCACCGCCGAAGGCTCCCATCGCCGGCTCGCCTGAGCTCCTCTCCCGCTCAACCAATGCCGTGGTGAGAATCCCCTTTACCCCCTAGTGCTCACGCCCATGTCCCTTTATCTCTTCTCCCACTCCGGCGCCGCCGCCTCCGTACCCACCTCACCTCCGCCGCCCAAGCAGCCGCCCCCGCCGACCTGCGCCATCCCGGACCGCATCGCCTCCCCCACCGGCTTCCACAGCACTCCGGGAACCCATTTTGCCGGCCAATCCTCTTCCTCTGGCTTTCCCTCGCCGGAGCTCCCGCCGCCGGCCGTGCGCCCCCAGCTCCCCTGTTTTTGGCCGGTGGCATCCTCACTGGTTCTCAGCACCTGCTTGCTTTATCAATCGATCTTTCCCCAAAAGTCACGAAACAATGGTTGGTCCCCTAGTTAGCTCGGCTGAGCATTACATGTCCCAGTCCGAAGTCTTGGTTCGATTCCGGCCGGCCACAACTTTTCACCCACACTTTATTTTCATTTTTGTAGCTCATGTTAATCAATAAAACCAAGGGAAATTGGGGAATAATCTAGCGAATATAATAAATCCAGTTAGAATGTAAGATAAGGTTATTTAATATCTGGTTATTTATTGCATGAGCAACTAATGTAGATTAAATAATCATTTAAACATATAAATATTAATTAAGGGTAGTCTAGTTAAATATCCACACATAGTAAAGATGTCCTTAATTATAACTAAAGTATATGTCCAATAATTATCACACTGTCATTTAATGAATCTTAGCGATAGATTTTGCAAAATAACAAATATTAAAAATATAACCCTACATAACAAGTTCTACCCAAATAGCAAAATTAGAAATAAGGCTAAGCCTAACAGTAACTAAAGCATAGATAAAATAATAATGGTACCATTAGTTAAATCATACTAGATTTAGTAAATAATAATGATAAGCATGAAATAACAATATATGGCCCATACAACTGAATCCTAATTCAGGTTGAAATAGGTCTAGTGAAAACTGAGGCTACATAAAATGTCACCCCATAAAATGATATACACCTAGTTCAAAAATTTATTTCGGTAAGCCAAAACGCCCTAAATACTAGCGCCCGACAAAATGATACCCAGCTAAACCTGTACATTGATTCATAGGTCCCTCCTAACTCATGGAACTTCCTTGATAAATACAAAAATAATAAAAGAGATTCTTAATAAAAGGATCAAGCTATCGTATTCTACCACTAACCTTGCCTCAAATCACCCAAAATCACCCATTAACTCATAATAAAACTAAATTGAGTTTATTCAGATTTATTTGGATCTTTTGAGTTATTTGCTTTTATTTGGATTCAGTCGTCTAGCGCGTAATTAGAAATTGGGAGTCGTGAAGATTCAGTGGATCAAGCGAGGTCAAGTTCAAAGTGAAGATGGAGACCAGAAGCTCAAGAAAGTATTGTGTGAGCTCAAGACCGCGGTAAACCGCGCCAGGCGAGTCAATACTTTAATCATGTTGAACCTACATTTTTGCAAATTATTTTGGTTTAAATTATCAAATTGCATGCTATTATTTTATATGCAAATACATGTTTAATTTAAGATTCTAGTTATATGCCCATTGCTTGCCTTGAATAATATTACACCTTCTTTGGAATATTTGAATGTGTGAACCTTGTCGCCCTAGCAAAATTATAGTAGTAACTTTTCAAAAATAAGCCCCTAATTATACGCCATGCTTAGTACTGCATAAATACTCAGGGGGGCGCTGAAATGCTCCAAGCATGATTGTCATTTTTAATTGTGAGAAATTGGTTTGGGAAGTCATGGAGGTAATGACTGGTACATTTGATATGAATATTTTATACTCCCAAAATCTCCAACTTGCTTAAATATCTGGGCGGATTAGTTCGAGGGTATGAGTGTGGTGTAGTGGATGCACAAAGTGGGTTGTGGTAGGCCACCCAGATACCACTAAGGACTGAATCTTGTCATGACCTCCTGTGTAAAATAGTACAACCACAAGTCTGTAAAGTACAACTTGGCTAAGTAAACTTATCGAAACCCCGGACTCATCTCGCTGGTAGTGGATAGAAGTGGATACGCACGGGCATGGGGGCCCTAAGGGACACCAGTGGAGGGTGAAGTTTCCCAGCTGTCCTAACGTCATGGGGAGTTGAGAAGCCCAGTTACGTTAGTGGCTGTGGGGAACATCCCGTGCATAGATGGGACCCACCGCAAGTGGGCAGTTTCCCATAAGGTGAGATGACAAAAGGATCTAGATACTTTGAAAAGTCACTGTGATGGTCTGCTCAACCACATGACTAAGGAATCGTGTGGGGCAACGAGTTGATTGTCTCTAGTGGTGAAAGTGTACAAACTCTGCAGAGTCAAAACTATTCGAATAGCCGTGCCCACGGTCATGGGCGGACATGGGAACTTAACTAGATATAGTTCTATTTCAAAAACTTTGTGGGTGGTAATGGAAAAAGTGGAGGGCAGTGGAAAGCCCTTATTTGAATTGTCCTGGATGTCGTCCCAGTGGTAAGTTAAGCGGTTATAACGCTGAAAGATGCTATATGGTGCGGATGCCATGTAACGGTGGATGGAATCTGGATCGCTATTATTATTGCATTTTTCTTGAACATTATGTTTTTGTTCAAAATTGCTAGGTTTCAGGAAATTTTTATGTATCATATTGCAAAAGTAAAATGTTTTCTCTTCTCGCAAAGTAAAATATATGAGGAAATAAGTAGAGTCGGGAGTAATGAAGATGGAAGTTTGTGGTAAAAACATAAATTTATTGGTGGACCCATGCCGATTATAAAAAGGAAATGATAGTGTGGAACCTGGGAGAAATAAATTTGGTGGAGCCCAAATGTATTTATAGACTAGATAGATGAATTATATGATTTTTGGAATATTAGGAAATGCAAAGGTAATGGTTGGATTACAACACTGATATTTGATATAAATTCTTGGGAGATGTTGACAATATTGGGATTAATAGGATTTCAACAATTTCTAGATGGATGAATTGATTTTTTTTTTGAAATTTGGAGGTATGAAAATAACTATAGGAGATTAATCTTGATCCATGATAGTCTTGGTGGATATATATTAGTGAATCATAGACCTGATCAATGATATTCTTGGTGGATATTTATTAGAGAATCCTAGATCTGATCAATGATATTCTTGGTGGATGTATACTACCGATTCGTAGACTTGATCAATAATATTCATGGTGGAGGTACAACAGTGAAGTAGTTAGAGATGGATAATGGATAATAAGGTTGATAATTGGAAGAGCAAATTATGGTTGTGGATCAATAACAAAAAGGATTGGATTGTTAGGGATTAGAATACAAACGATATTGGTGGATTAATTAAGTGATATTAGATAAAGGATGGCACTACCTGTTTAGAGTTTTAGACAGCAAACCATATAGAGATTGTATGATCGGTGGATTAATTAAATGATGTCGCTCACTGTTTCGAGGGTTAGATAGTAATCAATATAGAAAGAAAGAGATCGGTGGATTAGTTAAATGATGTTACTCACTGTTTGGAGTCTTAGACAGCAGTCAATAATTAAAGTGTATTTTGGTGGATTAAGTCAATTATGGTAATTGTTGTGTGGAGTCTAGGTAGTAACAATAATACTAAAATTTAATCATGATAATGCTACCAAAAGCAATTTTTGCAAATAAAATAGCCCGAGCCTTTCCTTGATAAGCCATGCATCTTATTTAATTGCATTCTGTGTATTGGCTTGCGGAGCACGGTGGTTTGTGCTCACACTCGCTTTTGCGACAAATTCAGAATCAGGAATCAGATCACCTCGCTTCAGCAACACTACTGGTCAAGGTGGCAAAGACGATGAAGACGTCAAGGGCTAGGTCGCGCACCTCCAGTTGGCTACCTGTGGGTCTGTCCTGAAGGTCCCATCTGTGTGCTATGTTCTTCCGCTACTGCAATTTAATGAATTTGGCCTAAACGGCCCATGAGTAAGTTTACTATTATATTTATGCTTCCGTATGATATGTACTTTGATATTCAGAACTGTAATCTGTGAGCACTATCTACTGATCCAGGGAATGGTGCAGTGGAATCACAGAAGATTCCGGATTGTAAAATATGGGTCTGACACGCGCCATATGAGTACAGTAAATCTCTGTCCCTCACTGTGAATAAGCAGTAAATCCCTGACTCCCACTTTCCACTGGTGGCACCTAAACTAGTCTATCGTAAGTTAATCAGCTAGGTCGTACCCATATAGACTCGGGGTTGTACGGTAGTGCTCAGTCTGGACAATCACAAACGTCGGTCCTTAATCGACTAGGGCGGAACATACACTTTACAAGATCTCGTGCTTGCTGCACCAATTCAAACCAACCATCCGCCCCAGTCTAAACCAACTTTTACATTTTATTTATTTTTAAAAGAACAGTGGCAACACCAGTCACTACTTATTTCTAAATTCAAATACCAGTTGAATGAAACATGATTTCCCATTCCAAAGTTACAAAAGAATTAAATAGCATGACTAAGCATTTTACTACCATTCTAATATTACCAAAGAATTATATAATTCTCATTATTGAGACAAAAGAAATCCTAAGGTTACAAAGGTAAATGGCATTCAACTTCAATTGAGGGCATAGCAATGATTGGATTAACTAACTTGCTAAAACAAAATTAAGATTCTATGTAAATAGCGATCCACATAACTTTAAAATAATTTAAAATATTTCACAAACATAGGTTCAAAATGATCAAAGGAGACTTGCCTTGCTCGGAGACTTGATGTTGCGAATCATCAAAATCAAACTCTCTGGATTAGTCGTAGTCTACACGCGAAGAACCAAACAAAATAAATTCAAATAAAACCCAATTAAAATCCAAAAATTATAAAATATATATTGATGAATAAATTATGATTTTAGATGAATTTAGGAGAAAGAATCAGTGGATTCGGAGTTCGTATGAGGGAGATCGAATATCTGGAAGTTTTGGACATCACATGAAATGATAACAAAATACGAGGATTACTTTTTGAATAGTACGGTGTCGGTTGGCTGCAAGGTGGCTGGCGAATGGGCAAAATGGAATGCTGGCAATGAGGTGAAGGTGGTGACACAGGTATGGCGGCGAGGAACGGTGGCAATCACCGGCGGTGACGGAAAAATGGCAGTGACGGCGTCGTGGCGACAACGGTAGGTTGGAGACCGGGTATGGAACGTGGAGATGTAAGGTGAGCGTGGGGCAGTACATGGCATGGTGAAGTTAGGAAAATTATTGGCTAAGCTGAAAATTAATCGGAGATGATACAATCGACGTTTGAATGACGATAGGGGAGAAACAGGAAAAACTTGATATCTTGGTGCTCGGTGGAGCGAATCCAAAACCATTTGAAAGGTAGCTACCTGAGATGGTTTGGCACGATATGACATGAACGGATTGGGGAAAACACCATCGGATAGATGGGAACACGAGATGCCATTGGTGGCCATGGTGAGGTGTCGGAGATGATAGGGACAGGGTCTCGATGTTCCAACAGGTTCTGGATATGTTCGATTTGGTGGAGGTGCGACACAAATCGATCCGGCTTCCGAACAACACGTTCCGAACCCCGCAATCGCAGCACCACGTCTCCTCAGGTTATCAACTGTGCGCAGCCCGGTTGACCTCGCCAAGAAGGCTAATCCTTGCCTCCGAGTCGACGAACACAAGCAAGAACAAGGAAGAACACAACTGAATTGTAGATGTATTGATTTAGCACTCGAAAGTTGGGGTCTCACAAACCGATGAACGACGAAACTGTTCAAAGACAGAATAATCTAAGCAAAACCCAAACCCTAATGGTGGGGGTGGCGGATGGATATAAAGGAGTGAGGGGTGTGCAAAACCCCTGGACGCGCCCTAATGGGCTCCAACACAATACAAAGCTGAACGGCCCAAAAGACGGTGGCGCAGCACCCTGACAGATTCTGAATGCCCACTTGTTTTGATGATTCCCGTTGACTCAGAAGGAATTTTGAAATGGGACTAGAGCCATTGGAAAGGTCGCCTTCTCAGCTTTCCATATATATGTAGAACGTCCAAAACGGAGCCCGGATGCGATCTGGGCGTCCATTTTAGTGCGGCCTGGTCCTGGACTCCGAATTGGATTCGAAGTCGGCTTGAGTTGGGTCTCCAACATGATTCGACCGCCCTTGCTGGACTTGTGTGCCTCGTAGCCCTTCTCCAAGTACTTCCAGGTCCTCTCCATGGTTCCTAATCATAATTAAATCATTAGGTAGCAATCGATTCTCAAATGAACAAAAACAAGTACTTAGGAACGAGCTCACCTGTAAATTCAATTGTCGGGCGCGAGGTCTAGTGATTGGTCCTTGAATGTCAAGTGGAGGAGTGTTGTGTGTATTCGAAGAAGTGATGTCCTCATCATCCTCCCCTCTTGAAGCGGAGTTGTCCTCAACTCAGCCACATCTTCTTCTCCCAAGTATGGCTTCAAATCTGAAATGTTAAAGGAACCCCAAACTCGGGAGGCAACTCAAGTTTATATGCATTATCATTTATCTTCTCAACTATCTTAAAAGGACCAGCAGCTCTAGGCATCAATTTTGACTTTCTTAACTCAGGAAATCTATCCTTTCTCAAGTGCAACCAAACAAAATCACCCGGTTCAAGTTTAACTTTCTTTCTGTAACATCCCAAAAATTTGCTTTCTGAAAAATTTAAATTCAAATTAATTATTTTAAAGTATTTGAGTTTTATTTGGATTTGCCCTGAATTTCTGTTTAAAAAATTGGATGTGAAAAGTATTTTAAGTAAAACCTAAAAATATTGTTATATAAAAAGATATTTTGAATTTCTATAAAAATCCTAATTCAAATTAATTATTTGGAGTTATTTGGCTTTTATTTGGTTTCCTGGATTTTTGGAGTTTAAAAATGTATTTTTGAAATTAAAAAGTATTTTAAGTATGAAAATTAAATACCAAATTTAGTAGGAAATAATTTTATTAAGTCCAAAATGTGTCCAGGAGATTCTATGATTTTTTTTGGATTTTTTGGAAGTATTTGCATATTTTTCTGAGGCTTAATGAAATTTCTAGCCTTTTTTGAAAATCCAGAAATCAGGAAAATAAAATTTAATCCCCTCCTCCCCCATCGGCCGCCACGTGGACGGCCAGATGCTGCCCACGTCCTCCCTCCTATCCCGCCTCCCCCTCTCCATCGGCCGCCACGCGTCGGCCCGATCTCCCCCATTCCCACGCTCCCGGCCCATCTGGCCCGTCCGCGCCTCGCCCCTCTCTCGGCCGCCCGATCCCCGCCCTCGGCCACGCGGCCAAATCCCCGCCACCCGCGCCCCCGCTTCTCTCTCTCTCCTCACCCCGGCCCACCTGTCGGCGCGCCTCCCCTCTCCATACGTCTCTCTGCCCGCGGGCCCCGCCCGTCAGCGCTTCCTTCCGCTCCCACCGACAGCCCGGGCCCGCTGGTCAGGTCCGTCTTCCCCACCGTGCGCGCCTTCCTTTCTCCTTCTTCCTCTTTCCTTTCCCGGCCGCCGCTCGAATCCTCGCCGCGCCCCTTTCCTTCCCCCGCCTCTCTCCGGTCTCGGTATCCGCGAGACGCCGGGGACAAATTTCCCCAAATCCGCGCCTCTTCTTTCCTTCCGCGCCCCTCTTTCCTTTCCTTTCCCTCTCTTGCCTTTCCGCCGCCCGCCATCTCCGGTGAGGAATCCTCGTGCCTCCGCCCCTATAAAACCCCCCTCCCGGCTCCGTTTCTCCCTGCCCCACCTCGCTCCACCTCCTTCTCCCTCTCCCGAGCCTCTAGCGCCCCGCGCCGTGCATCCTCTTCCCGAGCGCCGGTGAAGGCAGCGGTGAGCAATTGCCGCCGCCTCGCGCCTCGCCGATGCTGCCCCCGGCTTCACCGCGACACCACCGCTCCCCTCCGCTCCTCGGCCGCCCCTCCTCGCCGCTGGAAAGTCCCCGCCGCCTAAACCCGAGCGCCGCCGCCGCTTGACGCTCGCCGCCGGCCATTTTCGGCCATCCCCGGTAAGGCCGTGCCCCTCCCCGGACTCCCCGCAACTCCCTCTCCCTCCTGCGCTCCTCGCCGCCGGCCGCCGCCCGCCGGAGCGCCGGCGAGCACGCCGTGCCCGTGTGCCACCCCGACTGGCTGGCCACGTCAGCACCCCGTGCCTGCGTGGCGGTTGACTTGGCGCCACGCCAACGCCACCTGGCCTCCCTCGGCCCAGTCAGCGCCACCACACGCCCCATGCCACGTCGGCCACTCCCCTCTCCCGTGGACTCGGTCCACATGGACCAAGGCCAACCCGCCAGCCGGCCCACCTCAGTGCTGAGGTCATGCTGACGCAGTAATCTGGTTTTTCAATAGAAAAATAATCCAGCCGAAAAAGGAAATTCAGTGCTGACGCAATAATCCAAATTTCCTTTAGAAAAATAATTCCAGAAAATCAATCTTTTTCATTTTCTCTGAATTTAAACTTCCCGGAGCCCGTTCTTCTTCGTTCTAACTCCGTTTGAGCCCATTCAAATTTCTAAATTCATCAAAAATTCCAAACTATCCATTTCTTCCATCTTTCAAATATTTGAAATTTATTTGATATTTCAAAATTTAAATTTCAAATTCCAAGGCCTAGTTTAATTTCAAAGCCCCAAATTTTCTGTGCACTTTCAAAATTCAAATTCAAATCTTGCCAAATATCCATAAAATCCATTCTATTCTTCTTGGTCCAAATATTATCTCAGTAATTTTTTCCCAACCGATCTTCCAGATATTCGTTCTCCCTCGTGTGAACCCCAAATCCGCTGAATCTTTCTCCTAAATTTGTCTAAAATCATGATCTATCCAACTATGGCTTCTATTTGAATTTTTGAGTTCATTTGAATTTTATTTGTATTTATTTGCTTCGTTTGCTTCGTCTTTTCCCGCGTATATTCCAATGTTGTCGAAGACCACTCCACTCCGCAGCAGGAAGACCCCGAGAGCGTGCAAGAAGGCAAGTACCCTTGGAATTGCAATTGAATGCCATGTACCCTTGGAACCCTAGGATTTTCTTTGTCTCAATAATGAGAGTAGTATAATTATTTGTGAATAATAGATTGGTAGTTTAATGCTTAGTCATGCTATTTAATACCCTTGAGACCTTGAAAAATGGGAAATTATGAGTTATTGTAATAACCCTGTGTTTATAAAGTTAGTGGTAATTGGAATTGCCACTGAGTCTTTAAAAATAAAATAAAATGTGAAAATTGGTTTAGATTAGGGTGGATGGTTGGTTTGGGTTGGTGCAGGAAGCACGAGATCTTGTAAAGAGTATGTTCCACCCTAGTCAACTAAGGACCGACGCTTATGTTTGTCCAGACTGAGCATTAACCGTACAACCACAAGTCTATATGGGTACGACCTAGCTGACTAACTTATGATAGTCTAGTTTAGGTGTCACTAGTGGAAAGTGGGTGCCAGGGATGGACTGGTTATCCACAGTGAGGGACAGGGATTTACTGTACTCATATGGCGCAAGAGGGGGCTTCGGTTCGGGCAGTTAGCCTACCTGCGGTGAAACCTCAGCGGGTGGTATCTAGCTAGATTAGAGTAAGGTAAAGGCTTTGTGATGTTTTATCTGGGTCTCATGCCGAAGGAAGCATGTTGACTTTTAGGATAATTTATCTCTTGTGGGTAAAGTTGTACGACCTCTGCAGAGTGTAAAACTATTCGAATAGCCGTGCCCATGGTCAAGGGCGGGCAAGGAATGCATTCACATGGTAGATTTTTGGTTTTTGGTTTCAAAATCAAAGTTTTTTTTTGTATTCCGAGAGTGGAGGGAACTCTCGGAAGGGTATCCTGGCCGTTGGAGCCAGAGAGGGTGGATGGAACCCGCAGTGTTTAACTTGATCATTTTTAAGCCAGTGTTGGTAGATGGAACCTTCAGTATAAAGTTTATGTTAGTTCTATTAAAACATTTATTTGATTAGCTTGATGCCTTTGAAAATAATTAGTAGTAATTGAAAATTAAAATGTTGCTTTGTGCAAAAGAACCATATAGCCTTCCTTTGTCAAGCCTTGCATCTATTGCATTTTCCCAAGACTTGCAGAGTACTTTATGTACTCACATGCTGCACTTAAAAAAAATAAATCTCAGAGGAATATGAAGCTCAAGAGGGAGACTACGACTACTTCACGTGTGGATTCGACGAAGGATTTCCGGAGTACTAGGTCGTGCTTCCCCAGTCAATTGCCTGTGGCGTATTGATGGGTCTTCGCCGGATTTACCTTTTGCTTCTGCTTTATTTGATGTGTGCGAGGTCTTGAAACCTCATTTGTAATAATGAGACCTTTCGGTCAGTACTCTCAATTATTGTAATAAAACGATGCTGGTGATGTATTCATTTCTGTTTAGCTGTGTGCACTAGCTTGATCTGGGACTAGTGCAGTAATACACAGAGGGTCCGGGTTCGGAAATCCGGGGTCCCGACAGAAATGGTATCAGAGCCAATTTAACTATAGGACGTGACCTAGTTAGAATGGTCGTTAATAGAAGAGCTTCAAAATTTATTTTATAAAATAAAATTTTAATAATGTTGTATCCTTTTCTTTTCTTGTCTTTCTATCCTTACCTTCGTCATGGCATTCTCCCTTATCTATCTGCTTGTTTCCTTTTTGGAATGGTAATTGTACCCCCTTCCCTTTGTAATTTCTATAGATGGCTCAGTAAGGTTGCGTCTAAGAAGCACTTGGAGAAGCGCGTCATCATGAAGGAGCAAGGACTAGTTCTTTAGTTGTAGTACCCAAGTAAAGTCCTACGATATTAGAACGCTTATATATTACTTACTTGTGTGTTAGGTGGACTGTACCAAGTCTTTGTATACTTGTAGTACAGTCGTCCTTAAAAACTATTTTGATTTCAAGTTAAGTTTCTTCCAAGTCGTTGTTGCTTCTCTCTTGTGTGTTTGTTTGGGATGTTGTTTAGTCGTTCCCCTAAATCTCTTACCTGTGCTAGTTCCCTCTTACCTTTTGCTAACCCTGCAAACCACTTCAGATGGTGAACACAAGGAGCAACCCTGGCAACAGCCGTGATGCCAATGCCCAGCTAGACAACAACATTCCACCCCCTCCTGCTCAAGCGCCCAACTTGGAGCAGATGATGGCCATGCAGCTGCAACTACTCCAAGCTCTTGCTCAGAACCATGTGCAACAAGCCCCTCAGGCGCCAAACCAAGCACCGCAGTCCAAGCTAGGAGAGTTCATGAGGACAAGACCTCCTACATTTGCTGGTTCAGTGGATTCGTTGGAAGCTGACGATTGGATCAAGGATGTAGAGAAGAAGTTGATTCTGGCTCAGTGCAATGATCATGAGAAGATGTTGTATGCCGCCCATCAGCTTAAGGGAATTGCCGCTAATTGGTGGGATAATTACTGCGCCGCCCATCAAAATGTACAAGCAATCACCTGGGATGAATTTGTTGAGGCTTTCCGCACTGCGCATATTCCTACGGGAATAATGGAAATGAAGAAAAGGGAATTCTACCAACTGCAGCAAGGAAACCTCAGTGTTTCTGAATACCTGAACAAGTTCACCCAACTGTCCAGGTATGCATCAGAAGATGTCGCATCGGAGTCAACGAAGATTTGGAGGTTCATGCAAGGACTTGATCCCAATCTCAAGGTGCAGTTGGTGTCCAAAGATTTTCTGACATTTCAGCATATGGTGAATAAGGCCCTTGTCCAGGAAGATGCTCAATATCAATTGCAGGACTCTCGTAAGAGAAAGATGGCTTTTCAGACACAGTATAATGCAAGCAGTTCAAGACCCCGAATGAATCCACCCCAGTTCAACAAAGCTCCAGCAGCAACAAATGCACTAAGAACTCCAGGATCTGTGCCTCGTTCAGAGATGCAAGAACCCCACATCTTTACTGAAGTCCGACCTCAGAAAAGCAACACCTCAGCCGTAGGAGTGCAATGTTTTCGATGTCACGAGATGGGGCATTATGCAGGCAATTGCCCACAGAAGCCTCAGGTTACCACTCCAATTCCTTTCAACTTGGGAAATACACCAGCACGAACTCTAGTTGCAGGACAAGGACGGGAAGTATCTCTAACTGCAGGAAAAGCTCCAAGAACTCCGCAATCACAAGGAAGAGGACGGGTTAACCACATCACCACAAAAGGTGCCCCGGAGGCAGTAATCATGCAAGGTAAGCTTCAATTTGGATCAAAGAAAGAAGCAGCTTGAGAGCACAGCCAGGAACCAAGAGTTGCTTGTTCTCTCCTTTCTTTTTCCTAGTCCGTCCGAATCTCGGGGCGAGATTCATTCTAAGGGGGGTAGATTTGTAACAACCCAAAAATTTTCTTTCTAAAAAATTTAAATTCAAATTAATTATTTTAAAGTATTTGAGTTTTATTTGGATTTGCCCTGAATTTTGGTTTTAAAAAAAGGATTTGAAAAGTATTTTAAGTAAAATCTAAAAATATTGTTAAATAAAAAGATATTTTGAATTTCTATAAAAATCCTAATTCAAATTAATTATTTGGAGTTATTTGGCTTTTATTTGGTTTCCTGGATTTTCTGGAGTTTAAAAATGTATTTTTGAAATTAAAAAGTAGTTTAAGTATGAAAATTAAATACCAAATTTAGTAGGAAATAATTTTATTAAGTCCAAAATGTGTCCAGGAGATTCTATGAATTTTTCTGGAATTTTTGCAAGTATTTTTCATATTTTTCTGAGGCTTAATGAAATTCCTAGCCTTTTCTGAAAATCCAGAAATCAGGAAAATAAAATTTAATCCCCTCCTCCCCCATCGGCCGCCACGTGGACGGCTAGATGCCGCCCACGTCCTCCCTCCTATCCCGCCTCCCCCTCTCCATCGGCCGCCACACGTCGGCCCGATCTCCCCCGTTCCTGCGCTCCCGGCCCGTCCGCGCCTCACCCCTCTCTCGGCCGCCCGATCCCCACCCTCGGCCACGCGGCCAAATCCCCGCCACCCGCGCCCCCGCTTCTCTCTCTCTCCTCACCCCGGCCCACCTGTCGGCGCGCCTCCCCTCTGCCTCCGTCTCTCTGCTCGCGGCCCCGCCCGTCAGCGCCTCCTTCCGCTCCCACCGACAGCCCGGACCCGCTGGTCAGGCCCGTCTTCCCCACCGCGCGCGCCTTCCTTTATCCTTCTTCCTCTTTCCTTTCCCGGCCGCCGCCCGAATCCTCGCCGCGCCCCTTTCCTTCCCCCGCCTCTCTCCAGTCTCGGTATCCGCGAGACACCGGGAACAAATTTCCCCAAATCCGCACCTCTTCTTTCCTTCCACGCCCCTCTTTCCTTTCCTTCCCCTCTCTTGCCTTTCCGCCGCCCGCCATCTCCGACGAGGAATCCTCGCGCCTCCGCTCCCCTCCGCCCCTATAAAACCCCCCCTCCCGGCTCCGTTTCTCCCTGCCCCACCTCGCTCCGCCTCCTTCTCCCTCTCCCGAGCCCCTAGCGCCC
The DNA here is from genome assembly GCA_017311315.1 of Dendrocalamus latiflorus. Classification (NCBI taxonomy): domain Eukaryota; kingdom Viridiplantae; phylum Streptophyta; class Magnoliopsida; order Poales; family Poaceae; genus Dendrocalamus; species Dendrocalamus latiflorus. Next base: position 40,329,589 of record CM029655.1, read on the forward strand.
CGCGCCGTGCATCCTCTTCCCGAGCGACGGCGAAGGCAGCGGCAAGCAATTGCCGCCGCCTCGCCCCTCCTCACGCCTCGCCGACGCCGCCCCCGGCTTCACCGCGACACCACCGATCCCCTCCGCTCCTCGGCCGCCCCTCCTCGCCGCCAGAGAGTCCCCGCCGCCTAAACCCGAGCGCCGCCGCCGCTTGACGCTCGCCGCCGGCCATTTCCGGCCATCCCCGGTAAGGCCATGCCCCTCCCCGGACTCCCCGCAACTCCTTCTCCCTCCCGCGCCCCTCGCCGCCGCCCGCCGGAGCGCCGGCGAGCACGCCGTGCCCGTGCACCACCCCGACTGGCCGGCCACGTCAGCACCCTGTGCCTGCGTGGCGGCTGACTTGGCGCCACGCCAGCGCCACCTGGCCTACCTCGGCCCAGTCAACGCCACCACACGCCCCATGCCACGTCGGCCACTCCCCTCTCCCGTGGACTCGGTCCACATAGACCGAGGCCCACCCGTCAGCTGGCCCACCTAAGTGCTGAGGTCATGCTGACACAGTAATCTGGATTTTCAATAGAAAAATAATCCAGCCAAAAAAGGAAATTCAGTGCTGACGCAATAATCCAAATTTCTTTTAGAAAAATAATTCCAGAAAATCAATCTTTTTCATTTTCTCTGAATTTAAACTTCCTGGAGCCCGTTCTTCTTCGTTCTAACTCCGTTTGAGCCCATTCAAATTTCTAAATTCATCAAAAATTCCAAACTATCCATTTCTTCCATCCTTTTAAATATTTAAAATTTATTTGATATTTCAAATTTTAAATTTCAAATTCCAAGGCCTAGTTTAATTTCAAAGCCTCAAATTTTCTGTGCACTTTCAAAATTCAAATTCAAATATTGCCAAATCTCCATAAAATCCATTCTATTCTTCTTGGTCCAAATATTGTCTCAGTAATTTTGTTTCCCAACCGATCTTTCTCCTAAATTTGTCAAAAATCATGATCTATCCAACTATGGCCTCTATTTTAATTTTTGAGTTTATTTGAATTTTATTTGTATTTATTTGCTTTGTTTGCTTCGTCTTTTCCCGCGTAGATTCCAATGTTGTCGAAGACCTCTCCACTCCGCAGCAGGAAGACCCCGAGAGCGTGCAAGAAGGCAAGTCTCCTTTGATCATCTTGAACCTATTATTTTGAAATGTTTTAATTATTTTAAATTATGTGCATTGCTATTTACATAAAATGTTAGTTCAAATCTTAGGGTATAGTTAATCCAACATTGTTATGCCCTCAATTGCAATTGAATGCCATGTACCATTGGAACCCTTGGATTTCCTTTGTCTCAATAATGAGAGTATTATAATTATTTGTGAATAATAGATTGGTAGTTTAATGCTTAGTCATGCTATTTAATACCCTTGAGATCTTGAAAAATGGGAAATTATGAGTTATTGTAATAACCTTGTGTTTATAAAGTTAGTGGTAATTGGAATTGCCACTGAGTCTTTAAAAATAAAATAAAATGTGGAAATTGGTTTAGATTGGGGTGGATGGTTGGTTTGGGTTGGTGCAGGAAGCACGAGATCTTGTAAAGAGTATGTTCCACCCTAGTCAACTAGGGACCGACGCTTGTGTTTGTCCAGACTGAGCATTAACCGTACAACCACAAGTCTATATGGGTACGACCTAGCTGACTAACTTATGATAGTCTAGTTTAGGTGCCACCAGTGGAAAGTGGGTGCCAGGGATGGACTGGTTATCCACAGTGAGGGATAGGGATTTACTGTACTCATATGGCGCAAGAGGGGGCTTCGGTTCGGGCAGTTAGCCTACCTGCGGTGAAACCTCAGCGGGTGGTATCTAGCTAGATTAGAGTAAGGTAAAGGCTTTGTGATGTTTTATCTGGGTCTCATGCTGAAGGAAGCATGTTGACTTTTAGGATAATTTATCTCTTGTGGGTAAAGTTGTACGACCTCTGCAGAGTGTAAAACTATTCGAATAGCCGTGCCCACGGTCAAGGGCAGGCAAGGAATGCATTCACATGGTAGATTTTTGATTTTTGGTTTCAAAATCAAAGTTTTTTTTTGTATTCCGAGAGTGGAGGGAACTCTCGAAAGGGTATCCTGGCTGTTGGAGCCAGAGAGGGTGGATGGAACCCGCAGTGTTTAACTTGATCATTTTTAAGCCAGTGTTGGTAGATGGAACCTTCAGTATAAAGTTTATGTTAGTTCTATTAAAACATTTATTTGATTAGCTTGATGCCTTTGAAAATAATTAGTAGTAATTGAAATTTAAAATGTTGCTTTGTGCAAAAGAACCATATAGCCTTCCTTTGTCAAGCCTTGCATCTATTGCATTTTTCCCAAGACTTGCGGAGTACTTTATGTACTCACATGCTGCACTTAAAAAAATAAATCTCAGAGGAATATGAAGATCAAGAGGGAGACTACGACTACTTCACGTGTGGATTCGACGAAGGATTTCCGGAGTACTAGGTCGCGCTTCCCCAGTCAATTGCCTGTGGCGTATTGATGGGTCTTCGCCGGATTTACCTTTTGCTTCTGCTTTATTTCATGTGTGCAAGGTCTTGAAACCTCATTTGTAATAATGAGACCTTTCGATCAATACTCTCAATTATTGTAATAACACGATGCTGGTGATGTATTCATTTCTGTTTAGCTGTGTGCACTAGCTTGATCTGGGACTAGTGCAGTAATACACAGAGGGTCCGGGTTCGGAAATCCGGGGTCCCGACACTTTCTACCTTTACTACCAGTAATCCTATATTTTTCATTCATCTTTTCAATGTTTGCCTTAGTAGTCTCATGCATTTTGATAATAAAATCAGCACGCTCCTAAGCATTATTATGAACTCTCTCACTAGTAGGCAAAGGTAAAATATCAATAGGGGGCACGGGGATTGAATGCATACACTACCTGAAAAGGACTTATCTTGGTGATGGAGTGTTTCGCTCGATTATATGCGAACTCAACATGCGGCAAACACTCTTCCCACAGCTTCAAATTATTCTTCAAAACAGCTCTCAACATGGTAGACAATGTGCGGTTCACCACCTCGGTTTGGCCATCAGTTTGTGGGTGACATGTTGTAGAGAACAACAACTTTGTACCCAACTTGTTCCACAGAGTATGCCAAAAGTGACTCAAGAACTTGGCATCACGATCTAAAACAATAGTAGAAGGTATACCATGCAAACGAACTATCTTTTTGAAAAAGAGGTCAACAATATGAACGGCATCACCGGTTTTATGACATGGTATAAAGTGAGCCATTTTAGAAAAGCGATCCACAACAACAAAAATGCTATCCCTCTCCCTCTTAGTCCTGGGTAATCCTAAAACAAAGTCCATAGAAATATCTGCCCACGGAATAGAAGGAACAGGAAGAGGCATATATAAACCATGTGGATTCAAGCGAGACTTACCTTTTTGACATGTAGTGCAGCGAGCCACAAACCGCTCAACATCTCGCCTCATCTTTGGCCAAAAGAAGTGTGTGGCCAGAACATCCTTCGTCTTCTTAGCACCAAAATGTCCCATCAAACCGCCTCCATGCGCCTCCTGCAACAACGAAAGACGAACGGATCCAACTGGAATGCATAGGCGGTTAGCTCTAAACAAAAACCCATCATTGATCACAAATTTATTCCATGCTTGTCCCTCTTTACAATGCAACAACACATCCTTAAAATCAGCATCAAAAGCATATTGTGCTTTAATAGGTTCAAGCCCAAAAATGCGACAATCAAGTTGAGACAACATGGTATAGCGTCGAGACAAAGCATCAGCAATCACATTATCCTTCCCTTTCTTGTGTTTAATGAAATAAGGAAAAGATTCAATAAATTCAACCCACTTAGCATGTCTACGATTCAAATTGGTTTGACTACGAATATGCTTAAGTGATTCATGATCGGAATGAATGACAAATTCTTTAGGCCATAAATAGTGTTGCCATGTCTCTAAAGAACGAACATGAGCATACAATTCTTTATCATACGTGGAATAATTAAGAGCAGGACCATTCAATTTTTCACTAAAGTAGGCAACAGGTTTGCCTTCTTGCATCAAAACACCACCAATACCAATTCTGCTAGCATCACATTCCAGCTCAAAAGTCTTACCAAAATTCGGAAGTTGGAGCAATGGTGCGTGTGTAAGCTTGTCCTTCAAAAGATTAAAGGACTCCTCTTGTGATGGCCCCCAATGGAACATGACACCCTTCTTTATCAACTCAATCAATGGTGTCGCAATGGTGCTGAATTCCTTGACAAAGCGGCGATAAAATTCTGCAAGGCCAAGAAAACTCCGCACTTGGGAGACCGTCGTGGGCGTGGGCCAACTCCATATCGCCTCCACCTTGGCTCTATCAACCTCAATTCCATGTGGAGTCACAACATAGCCAAGAAAAGAGACTCAATCCGTGCAAAAAGTGCACTTCTCAAGGTTACCAAACAAACGTTCATCTCTCAAAGCAGTAAAAACAGCACGTAAGTGATTCAAATGTTCATCCATAGACTTGCTATAAATCAAGATATCATCAAAGTAAACGACCATAAATTTGCCAATGAAAGGACGTAAAACCTCATGCATTAATCTCATGAAAGTGCTAGGTGCATTAGTTAAACCAAAAGGCATGACTAACCACTCATACAAGCCGAATTTAGTTTTAAAAGTAGTTTTCCATTCATCGCCAAGTTTCATTCTTATTTGGTGGTATCCACTACGCAAGTCAATCTTTGTAAAAATTATAGCACCACACAACTCATCAAGCATGGCGTCTAGCCTGGGAATAGGATGACGATACCTTATAGTAATGTTGTTAATGGCTCTACAATCTACACACATACGCCAAGAACCATCTTTTTTGGGAACCAAAAGAACAAGAACAGCACAAGGACTAAGGCTCTCACATACGTACCCACGGTCCGAAAGGTCTTGGACTTGTCGCTGAATCTCCTTAGTCTCTTCGGGATTGGTCCTGTACGCCGCACGGTTTGGCAAACTCGCTCCAGGGATCAAGTCAATCTGGTGCTCAATCCCTCGAATGGGTGGAAGGCCTGGAGGTATCTCATCAGGGAAAACATCTCTAAACTCCTGCAAAAGGTTAGTGACAGGAGCAGGCAAAGTGCAAGGCATATTATCAAAAGAAAATAAAGCATCTTTGCACACAAAAGCATAGCATGTATCATTAACATCATCAATTGCAACAAGATCTGATTTTGTGGCAAGCAAAACAGAATTTTTCAAATGGGTTACTTGCTGTTTTTCAGAGTTTTCATGTTCCTTTGGATCATTAGCAGCAGCAGCTCTCTCCCTATCGGCCTCTATAATCTCAGCTGGGGTCAAAGGCAGTAAAGTAACGTTCTTTCCCTTATGCATAAAAGTGTATTTGTTACTACTACCATGGTGTAAAGCATCATTATCAAATTCCCAAGGTCGACCCAATAAAAGAGAGCATACTTGCATGGGAACCACATCACAATCAACATGATCAGCATAACCACCAATGGAAAAATGGACTCGGCATGTTTGCGTTACCTTAGCTTTTTTCCAGAGTCATTTAACCACTGAATATGGTATGGATGTGGATGCGGTCGCGTGGTCAAGCCAAGCTTCTTGACCATATCAGAACTCACCGAGTTGTTGCAGCTTCCTCCATCAATGATGACACGTGCGCGCCGGTTCTTGATTGCGAAGAAAGTCTGAAACAAATTATGGCGTTGAAGCTTATCGGGGTGTTGTACCTGTGTGCTGAGGACTCGCTGCACAATGATGCTCCGTAGCGTCGCTGTGGACGCCCCACCAAGGACCAGGTCATCATCACCACTGTCATTGTCGTCCGAGGCAGCAGCAACATCATCATCCTCCTCGACATCCGAAGTGCTGATGTAGCCTCCATCTTCTGTGGCGATGTATGCCTGTTGGCTAGGGCAATTCTTTTGCACATGACCAAGCCCATGGCAGCGGTGGCACTGAATGTCGGAGGAGCGGCCCGTTGAAGCCACGGAAGAACTCTTGGCTGGACCCTACAAAGAATTTTTTGTAGAATCTGCAAGGCGTGTCGTGGAAGGTGGCTTCGGTGGCGCTGCTGCAAACTTGTTCACAGGTGGTGGAGAACGAAAACTCGAAGAAGACTTGGGCAGTCCCGTCGATGTAGTCGTTCACGGCGTGTAGAAGGGTCGTCCGGTGCTTGCCTGCGCTGATTCCTTGCGTCCCTGCAATTCTTTTTCTGCAAGCATAGCAAGCTGGAACAACTGGTTGACAGTAGTAAAATCTTTATAATCAACAATGTCCTGAATTTCACGTCGTAACCCCCCGTAAAAACAACAAATCTTATCCTCCGTTTCCTCAACAACCCCACAACGCACCATACCCTTTTGAAGCTCAGCATAATAGTCCTGAACAGAACTATCACCTAGTTCTAAGCACTGCAATTTTTTTCTCAAATCACGTTTATATGAGGGAGGAACAAAACGATTACGCATAGCTTCTTTTAACCGCTCCCATGTATCAGGTCGTAAGCGCATGGTACCCAGTTCATTCCACCAGATAATAGCAAAGTCCTTAAACTCACTAGTAGCTTGTCTAACTCTATGTTGTTCAGGAACCAAGTGAGAATTAAACTTCTGCTCTACCGTCATCTCCCAATCAAGATATATTTTAGCATCATACAGACCAGAAAAAGATGGAATGGTAAACTTGACTTTAGCAAAAGGGTCATCGTTACCATGACTGTTCTGGTGATTACCTCCCATACCATGTCGGTTTTGCTGAAGACGCCGACGTAGTCGTGCATCTTGTGTCGCCTGCTGATCAATGTTGCCATCCGCATCATATACTGTGTCATCATCATGATGATGGCCGTCATTGACAGGTGGCAGGCGTGCCTCCAATGTGTTCATCCGACCAGTGAGGTCAGCCATCCACTGCTCCACCCGCTCAATGCCTTCCGTGGTGTTCAACTGGGCAATGGCGGTGACGATGGTGTCCATTCTCGTGCCGAGATCAGTGAGTGAAGCATTTTGTTTGTCGAGCACAGCTTGTAGCTTGGCGCGACTAACACACTCGTTGAAATCGCTCGGTGTCCCGTCCCCTTTGTCTCCTGCCATGGTTAGTGGAAACACAGGGAAAACAAAATGATTATCCCTATCAACTACAAAGGAAAGGCAGTGGGAACCAGCAAAGGAAGTGGCTTACCAAGCTCTTACAAGTGTTCTTACCAAAGCAAGGCAAAGGATACCTGGAGAATGTGATCCGGCGATTGCAAGGGTCAAAAATTGTGCTATCCGGAAGTAGGTATATGGAGCTTGGCAGGCCAAATATGTTAGTGGAACACAAATCAATAGCAGATAGTAATGCTGAATAAATGTCTAAAGCACTGGTTCTAGTTGCTGGTCTAAATGTGTCCTATATCAGTGTTAGGATATGATGAACAAGGAGTCAAGACCAAAATAGAAAGCAAAGACAGCAACAAAAGACGGCCTGGCTTTTAGCATAAGCACAAAACAAATGAAGCTCTTTTACCTAAAAGTGTGCTCTGTCCCGTGTTTTTTGGGCACGGATAGCACTCTCAGCGCTATAAGCCCAGGTGCCGAAATTTTTCTCTTTTTTTTTCTTTTTTTCTTTTATTTTTTTAACAAATCAGAGCACATAAATAGAAACCACACAAAGTTTCACCTCAATCTGATGTAAGGTGTGGCCTACAGAAAATGATGAATGTGCTGTAAATTCGGTGATGAAATTTTAGAGCTCGAGTACTGCACTTTCCAGGCCGAATTTGGGCAGAATAAATTTGCTGAACCCAACAAAGTAGGGGAGTTTCGAATGCAAAATTTAATTTCACCCAATTTGAAAAAAAAATCTCCTGATTTCGAGTCCGTATGAGAAAGTTATGGCCATTTGAAGGAAGGCCTCCGAATCATGGTTGCTGTGGAGGCCGAAAACGAAATCGGGTGGAGGAAATTGGTGGAAATTGGGGGCGGAAGCTCGGGGAAAGGTGGGAGATGGTACTGGGTGATCACGAGATGCGATGGATGACTAAAAAACAGAGGGTGGGATATGGGTGGGAAACCAAAAGTTGACGGCTAGGGTTTGTATGAGAGGTAGCGGAAGCAAGACAACCCGAAACAAGACACGATCTAAACCAGCAACACAACTCGACTAAGGACACAAACTCAACACTACAGACTCTGAAATCAAATTGTGCAAATGGCTAAACGAGATCTGGGACAGGAAACAACCTATGACTACAAATTTTTTTGTAGGGCTTTTTCTTGGACACTAGGATGAAACCGAAAACAACAAAGGTAGGGTAAACTCGAACTGAAGGAATACCTAAAGCTCTGATTACCACTTGATAGGGACGGGGTCCCGATCTTCCAACAGGTTCTGGATATGTTCAATTTGGTGGAGGCGCGACACAAATTGATCCGGCTTTCGAACAACACGTTACGAACCCCGCAATCACAGCACCACGTCTCCTCAGGTTATCAACCGTGCGCAGCCCGGTTGACCTCGCCAAGAAGGCTAATCCTCACATGCGAATCGAAGAACACAAGCAAGAACAAGGAAGAACACAACTGAATTGCAGATGTATTGATTTAGCACTCGAAAGTTGGGGCCTCACAAACCGATGAACGGCGAAACTGTTCAAAGGAGTGAGGGGTGTGCAAAACCCCTGGACGCGCCCTAATGGGCTCCAACACGATACAAAGCCGAACGGCCCAAAAGACGGTGGCGCAGCACCCTGACAGATTCTGAATGCCCACTTGTTTCAATGATTCCCATTGACTCAGAAGGAATTTTGACATGACCAGAGCCATTGGAAAGGTTGCCTTCTCAGCTTTCCATACATATATAGAACGTCCAAAACGGAGCCCGGATGCGATCTGGGCGTCCGTTTTAGTGCGGCCTGGTCCTGGACTCCGAATTGGATTCGAAGTCAGCTTGAGTTGGGTCTGCAACATGATTTGACCGCCCTTGCTGGACTTATGTGCCTCGTAGCCCTTCTCCAAGTACTTCCAGGTCCTCTCCATGTTTCCTAATCATAATTAAATCATTAGGTAGCAATCGATTCTCAAATGAACAAAAAGAAGTACTTAGGAACGAGCTCACCTGTAAATTCAATTGTCGGGCGCAAGCTCTAGTGATTGGTCCTTGAATGTCAGGTGGAGGAGTGTTGTGTGTATGCGAAGAAGTGATGTCCACATCAGGAGGCGAAATTTTGTGGAGGCTTTTTTGGGAAAAGGAAGGAAGCACGGCATAGAACACAGTGAGGCAAGTCTAAGAAAAATTACGGCATGGGCTAAGGCTTACCGGAGGCGACGAATCGACGTCGGGAGTCACAAACGGCCATTTTCGTGGAAAGCTCAATTCCTGACAATTGGCTCCACGAAAAATTAAACAAAATGGTAGAAAAATTTCTTAGAGGCTAGGACACAATATGACGCGAACAAAAATCGAAGCGCTTACCAAAAAGGGGTGTACGCGCAAAGGTACAGTTTTAGTGTCTGGGCCTGACAAGGTCGACGAGGACTCGGGGGATCTTCAGGTGATGGCGATGAAAGCACGATGTAGAACGCGTCAAGGCAAACTCAACGGTGCAAACGGCTCGACCAAAGGATATTGGATGGTGGCGAAACACGGCGGAGAAGACTTTTGGTGACCATCGGATTGACATCGGTGTTCTGGGCAAACGGAGAGGAGTTAGCGGGTGAGGTTTACGGCGAAACGAAGAGGAGAATGTGGGGAACACAATGCTCACCTCGGTTATGGTGGAACATGCACGGTCGGCTCGCAGCGAGGAGAGAAGCGACGGCGCGATTTGGCAACGGTGCTCCGGCGATGCTCAGGCGAAGGCTATGGGAGCACCACGTAGGACGCACAAAGGTGAAGCCAATGGTGTGGTCAATTGTGGCCGGACTCCACTGTAGGCGGCACAAACGGCTGAAGAACGCCATTTTGTTGGCGAGAGAAAAATGCCGATTGCGGCGAGGAGAAAGCGAGAGGCGCTTTGAGATTTTCGGTGGTGAATGAGGATGGGGAGGGGCACCCGGTGCTCCCTTTTATAGGCACAGAGGTGGACCAGATGAGGAGATCCGCGAGGGAATGTCTTTCGGTGCCATGGCATATTCCCGCGAAATAAACGCATGAAATTAGGGGCTATTGTAATCTTGAGCACAGTTTTTATGTCTCTGCTATTTTAGTTACAGTCGAATTCTGTAGGAATAAAACCGGAATGACCGGGTTGTAGTTAGCAGCGCAGTAGCAGAATTCAGTTGGTAGCAGTAGCCGTTTTCTCTGTTTTCATTTTGTCCGAGTCAGAAGGAAGTTAGGCAGGAGCTCCTGCATTTTCGACTGACTTTTTCCTTGCATGTAACCATCAATTAGCATTGAATAAAAGGCTGAAGAAACACCCCAGATCAACTGGAGGTTCAGGGCAATTCGCCTAAACCATTTTGTCTGTGCTCCATCCACTCGTTCACCCTGTTGTTGGTTTTTTGTCAATGTAATGTTCATTCTCTGAAACATCCACCTGAGAGCGAGTGAGTCCAGAGAGGGATTCAGAGTGTGATTGCCGATAGCCAATTCTAACATTTGGTATCAGAGCGTGTTCTAGATCCTGTGTCCATGTCCAACACTCCAAGCCGGTACACGCCGCCGGGGAGGCGGAGTAGCATGGGCGACACTGGAGGAAATACGAGCAGTGAGGGAGCATTACTGCCGGCGGTGACATAGCAAGCGCCAAAGGAGTCGAGGGTGCCGTTGAGGTATCCAATCCTGATGAGAACCAACTATGCCGACTGGGCATTGTTGATGAGGGTGAATCTACAAGCCCAGGGCGTCTGGGGCGCCATAGAACCCGGAGGTGCAGATTTTCGGGAGGATCGGCTTGGACTTGCTGCAATCCTCCAGGCTGTGCCGCGAGAGATGCTGCGATCACTTGCGAAGAAGGACTCCGCAAAGGCAGCTTGGGAAGTTGTCAAGACGATGAGAGTCGGCGTCACCCATGTGCGGGAAGCAAGGCAGCAGGCATTGCATCAAGAGTTTGATGCCATCCGTTTCAAGGATGGTGAAACAATTCAAGACTTTGGTATGTGCATCTCTGGTCTCGCAAATGACATCCGTGAGATGGGAGGAGAAATTGAGGAAGAACAAGTGCTTAAGAAGATGCTTCGAGTAGTACCCTTGAGCTACCGGCAAGTGGCGATTGCAATTAAACAATTGCTTGATCTGAAGACAATGCCATTTGAGGAGCTCGTTGGTCGCCTGTCGTCTGTTGATGAACGATATGGTGACGACGAAGACACCCGTGAAGCGCATCAAGGAGGCAAGCTCCTCCTCACTGAGGAGGAATGGAAGATCAGCACATGATTCGTTTAAGTCAACACAAGGAACATCAAAAGATTGCACTATAGTAGGTATATACTCACAAGGTTGCTCTATGTCTTGTTGTAGCACCAAATCAGTACTGTGAGCGATGATAGCACCATGTTCATTACCTTTTTGGCTCTCCTCAGATGATGTAAGTGCATCCATCTCCTTATCTTCATTCTCAACCAATGGGGTCAGTGATTCAATCAACTTATGCTCCTCTTTGGCATGGTTCTCAATTACATAACCACCATCTTCTGTCGCAATGTACGCCCGCTGACTTGTGCAATCTCTCATGACATGGCCCATCTCTTTACAACGGTGGCACACAATGCCCGTCGTACGGCCCGTGGAAGCAACCGATGAAGAGCTCTGTGCTGGTGCTTGCACACTAGTAGATTTGCTCGTCTCGGGTGCGCGTGATGGTGGCGGCGGTGCTACTGAACGCGCCCTACTCACAGAGGGGGCAGCAGCTCGACAAATAGGAGGTGGGGCTATCTTGGCTTGCCCACGCATTGATCTCGATGTAGACGTACCTTCAAAGTTGCTCCTTGTCCTTTGTTGCCTACCCTACAATTCTTTTTCTGCCAAACAAGCAAGCTGGAACAACTGGTTGATAGTAGTAAAATCTTTATAATAAATAATGTCCTGAATTTCACGCTGTAACCCCCCATAAAAACGACAAATCTTATCCACCTCATCTTCTTCAACATTACAACGCAACATGCCTATTTGTAGTTCTTGATAATATTCCTCGACAGATTTATTACCTTGGTCTAAGCACTGCAATTTCTTATGCATTTCATGTTTAAAAGCAGGAGGAACAAATCTAGCACGCATATCTTCTTTTAACCGCTCCCATGTATCAGGTTGTAAGCGCATGGTACCCAGGTCATTCCACCAGATAATAGCAAAGTCCTTAAACTCACTAGTAGCTTGTCTAACTCTATGTTGCTCAGGAACCAAGTGAGAATTAAACTTCTGCTCTACCGTCATCTCCCAATTAAGATATATTTCAGCATCATAAAGACCAGAAAAAGAAGGAATGGTAAACTTGACTTTAGCAAATGGGTCATGATTAGAACGATCATTGTGGTGCTGAAAATTATTACCTCCCATACCGTGACGGTTTTGATGTAGGCGGCGTCGTGGGCGTGCATCTTGGACAGCAAATGAAGCATTGGCGTCGCGGTTTTGTCTCTCATTGTCTCTCATTATCATCTCCCTTTAAAATACACACTTGATCATCAGACGACCCACCTGTCATGGTTAGTAGAAAACAAAAGACAACACAAAGGTATTATCCCTATCAACTACTAGGTGGTGGAAGGTGGAATCACACATTCTCAAGCATCTTACCACACTCTTACAAGTGTTCCTACCAATGCAGCAGGTGGTACAACCGGTGGCTGGTTCGTGATACCATGTCGAGCGTGGGTACGATTGCAAGAGGGAACCTGTTCTGATCAAGAGTATGTGGAGCTTGGAAGGCACAATATGTAGCAATGGAGAACAATCAGTTAATTTCAGAATTGCATAGAATTGAATTATAGTCCGTATCTAGCACTTAGCCTATATTGCTGATCAACCAAGAATGGAAGAAGGCTAAAGACAAGTGTATGGTAATGTGTGGGAGTGGTAAATACAAGATAATTCAATCCAATGCAACTTGGAATTGAAGAACACAAGGATTAACCCAAAACTGAAAACTGAGAATTTCTGTCCACTTGACAGTACGTCGGTATTTTGACCGTAACTTTTTGTCAGATGCCTCTTTTTCACTGATTCTTTTTTTCTCTGTTTTCTGACGGCTTTTCTACAGATTTTATTTTGGGGCCAACTTCCGAAACCCGACACAGAAATTCGCACAAAAATCACAAGTGCAGACTGTTGCAGATTCAAAACAGATAATTGGGTCAACTTTCACCGCACATATCTCTTAACTGCCTCGCTGGAATGACGTGAAATTTTACAGATAGATAGGTAATGAAGTTTTGAATCTAATGGCGGTGGTCTTGCTCGAAAATGATCTCGGAATCAAAAGATATGGCGTTTTTGGTGGCGGCTGCAGAGAAAGGACAAATCAGCCGAATTTGGAAACGGGGAATTTTTTCTTTTTTTTGGATTTTTAATGGAACAAAGATATGACCAGCAACTAGACAATGCTAATATGGACACAAATTCAATTTAGCAAACCAAAACTAACAGATTGAAAGGCACAACGTGGTTTGGATAGCGGAATTAATTCTTTTTGTGGGGCAATTTTTTTCTGGACTATAGGAAATAAAAACCAATCTACTAACTAGGGATACAAGAATTACCTCACGGGCAACTGTTGCTCTGATACCACTTGATGGGAACGGGGGTCCCGATCTTCCAACAGGTTCTGGGTAAGTTCGATTTGGTGGAGGCGCGACACAAATCGATCCGGCTTCCGAACGACACGTTCCGAACCCCGCAATCGCAGCACCACGTCTCCTCTGGTTATCAACCGTGCACAGCCCGGTTGACCTCACCAAGAAGGCTAATCCTTGCCTGCGAATCGAAGAACACAAGCAAGAACAAGGAAGAACACAACTGAATTGCAGATGTATTGATTTAGCACTCGAAAGTTGGGGTCTCACAAACCGATGAACGGCGAATCTGTTCAAAGACAAATTGATCTAAGCAAAACCCAAGGAAAACTAAAGGGGTGCAGCCTCCTTAAATAGGGGAGGGGAAAGCCGCACTTATCTAATGACAAGGGATATGGTACTATTCACGGTTACTGTTCACGCGCACGTGCTACTGTTCACGTGAACAGTACCGGCCCAAATAGCCCAAGTTACAAGGCCCTCGGCCCACTTTGACTCGAACTGGAAAAGTGACGTGACTTGTTTTGCAGTTTCTGACCTGCTCGAATGAATTTTGGAGGTGAGACTAGATCCATCTGAAAGTAGACTCCAAGAGCTTTCCAACGAGTACTCACGGGCCCTGAGAAGCCTTCTGGATCAAAAGTTATGGCCGTTTGAAATTGGCCTGTCAAGCTGAATCCGAATTGATCTGGAGGCCGAATTGGATTCCAAAACCTGTCCAACTTGAACCCTTGCTTCAATTGGTTCCAAAGTGATGTGGTGCTACAAATATATATATTTTCATCATTAGGTAGCATCATATTCTCATTTAAAATGTGTTTAAGTTGAAGAAACGAATTCACCTTTAGTTCAATCTTGATATTGAATGCTATGGTCGTATGTGTTGGTGGCGTGGTCACATCAAGATGGCACCAGTGCATGTAGTTGATCTGGTTCATATTGCCCTTGTGGACCTGCCACCGGTGAAGAAGCCTCCAGGAAGATATCGCTTTTGGGCCACTGGATGAAGGTTCCAATGGCTTGCCCTAGAGTCACGAGCTTGTCGTTGGGGGGCTTCGGTAGCGGGATGACCTTGAAATTGGCGTGTACACCATCCACTGAGACTTTTCCGAAGCCTGGTGCTAAAGCTTGACGGTGCACCATGACCCCTTGAGTAGACGGATATGCCAAGCCCCAAGTAGCGCACAAGGCAACGGAGGCATATCTCACTTGGAGCTTGCACTTCGTAGGCTCCTACATAACGATACAAAATTAGCTACTCCAATTAATAGGCATATCAACAGATCGAGCATTCCAGAGATAATAATTATTACCAGGATGTCGTCCACAGGAAATCTGGCCTCGTTCTCCATCGTAGGATTGGACGCGCAACTACTTGGACAGTTGGGCGGGCAGGCTAGCTAGCACAGGAGCGGCGACGGTGGCCTGCTGATTTTCTATATGTCTTCGCACCTCATCTCTAATATAATCATCCAGCTCCTCTTTAAGAGATGTCATGATCTCCTCTCGTAGCCGTGCGTCACACTCGGCTTTGGTTCTCTTCCTACTCCGATACAATTCGGAGTCATATTGGAAACCATGTTTCCAAGGAACGTAAAGCCCAAGGCCTCTCGTACGACCTAGGTGCTCCTTGTTTCCCAGGGCTGCGGAGAGTATATCTTTCTCCGTTGTTTCTTGGAATGATCCCTAGGAAGATTCAACACTTAGCACTTCCTGCAAGAGCACGACATGTCATTTCACGTCCTATGAAGTTGTGGAGTAATTACAAGGTACGTAGTTCGATCGATATCTTACCAGGCGGTGGGACACTTCCTGGTCTACAGGGTTTCGAAAGGAGATGTCCCCCGATGTTGTTGTAGATGACCATGCTCTAATCCAATTTCGAGCGCGGTCATCCGGCATATTAGCAAATGGCGGGGCGGTGTCCTGCAGGATTGCCTCGTCATCCTCCCTCCTCCACTGTGGGATTTTACCTGCATACCCAACTGTGCCAAGTCTGTGGGGGTGTGTGTTTTTTGCCTGGAGGGCCTTGTGTTAATTCTGAGATTATCATAGATGGTTTTTCATACAAACCGTCTGTGATAATCAGCTTATCACAGACGGCTTTTAATAAAAAAACCATCTGTGATAATACCAGATTATCACAGATGGTTTTTAATAAAAACCGTCTGTGATACTAAAATATCACGGACGGTTCATCGGTAAGAACCCTCGTTTTCTCCAACGCCATCAACACAGACGGTGTCCAAATTACAAACGTTTATGTTAGTGTCGATCATAGATGGTTTGACAAAACCGTCTGTGATTTGACGTCTAGTATTAGGCTTTCTGTAGTAGTGATGTCTTCCCGAACTGAGTCTGCAACTAAATATACTCATGTTTGGCCAGCTGAAACTGCAACTAAATCTCTTAATGCCCTGCATCGGCGCCCCGCTCGCACCATCATCGCTACAGCCTTGCCATCACTCGTGGCCATCTTCATACGCATTGGCCACCAATGGCAGCTTCTTTCACGTCTCCGGCCACTTCCAAGCTTCTTCTCTCCCATGTCTGCTCTATTGCATCTCCGACATCTCCAGCTGGCATGGCCTTGTTCTGCAAAGCTGACTTATTCCTCGCGCCTCGCACCATCGCCGCAACTGGGGTCTCATCTCTGCTGCTAGCCGTGACCTGCTCGACACACTGCAGACGCTAGATCGGCACTACATCTTGACGTAGCATACATCTCCGCGCCACTGCTTCATATATATGTACTAAACTGCTTGCTGACTATTACTGTATCTCTTCCAATGCAGTAGTAGTAAAGTAAATCAAGCACTGCTTCATATATTTGTACTGAACACTACTTGTTCCTTAAGTTCAGGATCATAGTGCAGTAGGCCGGACCCATCGTTCAACTCTACCAACATGTTCTGCTTGCTCATCGTGACCGCCTTGCCATCATGAGTAGTCACCGTCTCCCTCGCAAGCGCCGTCGCCTCTCTCTACAGCTCTGCTTTGACTTCTACAACAGTAGCTCCAATGACCTGTCGACGTTGTCCATCTCTCTGATGATTGTTGCCTGCTTCGACTCCAGCAGTCCAGCTTCGCCAACGTCATTCTTATTGGTTGCGGTTGTTATTCTCTAGCGATGTTTTGATCTGTATCACACTGTGACTACTTCCCTGGCATCACCGGCACCACTGCGGTCATATAGTGATCGGCACCACTACGGTCATCTAGTGACCCACTTGTTTGCCGTGGCATCCATAGGACACCTCTGGGCTCTGGGCCTTTGGCTTCGACGTCGTTGTGTCTTTCAGCGCCCGTGCAACTTCCACGAACCCTTCATCAGTTCTACATCACCCCTGGGCGATTCTCAACACTGTCCAACAACGCCATTTCCAGTAGGCCACAGTATAACAAAAAAAGACTACTGGATGCCCCATCATAGACAATTTCTTGGAACAGTCTGTGTTATAATTATCATAGACAATTTTACAATCGTGACCATTTATGTTACCAACGATGGTAAGAACCGTCTGTGATACATAATTATCACAGATGATTCTTGTTAATAATCATATATGCATTATCACACACGGTTCTTATTAAAAACCGTTTGTGATATCTGCAATTATCACAGATGGTTTTTAATCAAAACTATCTATAATAATACACAGATGGCTATTAATAAGAATTGTCTATGACATTCACAATTATCACAGATGGTTCTTGTTAAGAATTGTCTATGTAGTATACCCTTCAGCAAAAAAATAATGTGGGATTAGTCTGCCATGTCACGGTCACGCGTTGTCGCAAGTCACAAGAAAATGGAACGAACAAAAATCATCAGTACAAATATCATAGTCGGTTCTTACTAAAACCATCTGTGATAATGGAAGACATAATAGATGGCTTTCAATCTGAACCATCTGTGATAACCGACATATCATACACGGTTTTTGGTAGAAGCCGTTTGTGATAGTATCCTTTACAGACGGTTTTCTATACAAACCGTTTGTAATAGTCTGCATCACAGACAGTTCAAAAACCATCTGTCATGACCTCATGTCATTATTGACCCATAAACTTAGACGGCTCATGAAACCATTGTTGGTGATATTTTTGAACCATCTATGATGACCTTTTTGGTATTTGTGCCAACTTGTCGCTTCTCTGGTGACTAATACCGCTCTGTCGTTACGCATCTTAATTGCCAACATGAAAGAGAGACAGAGGGGATGGGATCGTGAGAAGCAAATCCGTGATGGGAAGATTGAGAATAGGGGGTGCGAGGAGGCAGAAGAGGAGGTGGAAGATGTTCTTATTGAGATATGCTTTTCCTTCCTTGTGCTGGGAGAGATATAATGTATCACTTATAGGTAGATTTCCATATTGAGTCCTTTTAATCTTGGTATCTTTATACTTTTCCTTACCAAGGTAAATACAAAAATCTATGAACCCAATATAACTTAGGTCCGCTAGATAGATGATCAGATTTTTCTGCTTAACGTGGGAGCTTTCTCAGAGTGCCTAGTTGGCAACAGCAATGACTGAGGCTTTGCTAAGTGCCGAGCCGAGCCTGCATGTCGGATCTAGATTTTGCAATCCAGAATCCTCTATGGATCCACTGCACTATTCCCTGCACTATTCCCTGGATCAGTAGATAGTACTCACAGAAACAGTACTGAATATCAAAAATACATATCATGTGGAAGCATAAATATATTAGTAGACTTACTCATGGGCCGATCAGACCAAAGTCAATAAAAAGCAACATCGAAAATAGAACTTCAAACAGGTGAGACCCTTAGGACACGCCCACAGGCAACCAACTAGGATTCACGACCTAGTTCTTGACCTCATTGTCCTAAATTCTTGTTGACACCCTTGGATGGTCATGGGGCTTGAATCTCTCCTTCCGACTTACTGAATGATTGTAATTAAGCAACAGTGAGTATAGATGTACTCAGTAAGCCACCACACAGAATGCAGTAATCATAGATGAAGGGTTGAACAAAGGAAGGCTTAAGGTTCTTTTACTTGTGAAAAGCTATCATTTTTAGATACAAATATAGAGACTTCCTAAGACTTAGCATTTTTAACTAAATCAAATTTTCTAAATCATGTGAAGGTTTGCAATAATATTTTCATATGCTAGTTTTCTAGCATTACATCCACTTAATTCCATCACTAGGAATGACGCCCAAGAAAACACAAATCAGGATTTTATTAGCTCATCACTTTTCATTCCACCTACAAATTAAGTTTTTGAAATAAAATTATATCCATGTTAAGTTCACATGTCCACTCTTGACTATGGGCATGGCTGTTCGAACAGTTTTCGCCCTGCAAAGTTTATACACCTTACCTACAAAAGACAATCTGCTCATTTTGATTCACATGATTCCATGGTCATGTAGCTGAGTAGTTTGTCACAATAACTATTCAAAATGTCTGACCACTTTCGTCATCTCACCCTATGGGCTATTCCCACTTGCGATAGGTCCCATACGTTATGCGGGATGTTTACCACAATGACTAGCGTAGCTGGACTCCGCTCTCCATAATGTCTAGAGCAGCTAGCAAACATCACCCTGCACTTGCTATCCCTTTAAGCCTCTTGTCGGTATTTTAATACCGATCTTACATATGATTTCTTGGATTTGATGGAAACTCTTGAAGACTCAGACTATGATCATGCAAAAAAACACACGTGAGTTTTTATACAGGTTTGGGCATTCTCCAAGGAGAATAATAGCCCTACTTCCTTTGTGGCTATTGCTCAGAGAATGAATTACAACTGAGTGATGTGACGATGGCCCGATCTTTCGAGAGGTACTGATAAGTCGATTGTGGAGATCTCGACGTTGATGATCCAAAGGCTCCGACCAAAACAGATCGAACCCCTCGCAATCACTACA
Organism: Dendrocalamus latiflorus; assembly: GCA_017311315.1. Taxonomy (NCBI): domain Eukaryota; kingdom Viridiplantae; phylum Streptophyta; class Magnoliopsida; order Poales; family Poaceae; genus Dendrocalamus; species Dendrocalamus latiflorus. The sequence goes on from CM029655.1 coordinate 40,349,227, forward strand.
CCACTGCTCCGTTGGTTATCAACCGTGCCGAACACGATTGACCTCGCCAAGAAGGCTATCTCCTGCAAGCGAATCGAGAACACGAGCAAGAGAGTAAAAGATGCAATCTGTATTGCGAATAAAAATTAAGTTCACAAGGTGGGGTTCCTCAACCGAACATGCGGCGAAACTGCTAAGCAGAATAATCTCTTAAGAAAAACCCAAGGAAAAACTAAAGGGGTGTGACCTCCTTAAATAGGAGTGGGGGAGGCCGCACTTATCTAACAAAAGGGGGTGTGGTACTATTCATTGGTACTGTTCACGTGAACAGTACGCCCATGATTAGTGCCGGCCCAAATAGTCTAAGTGTGATTACAAGGCCCAAGGCCCACTTTGACTCGGACTGGAAAAGTGATGCCACTTGTTTTGCAGTTTCTGATCGGCTCGGATGGAATTTCGAGGTTAGACCAGATTCATCTGAAAGTAGACTCCAAGATCTTTCCAACGAGTACTCACAGGCCCCGAGAAACCTTCTAGATCAAAAGTTATGGTCATTTGAAGTAGGCGCTGTCCAGAAGTCCGAATCTGAGTCAAACTCGCGAATATGAGTTGGCTTGCGCTTGACGGTTCCACTTCTACACTTGAGCTCGCGTGGTTCTTCTCCATGGTTCCTAAGGACAAGAAAATCACAAGTCTTAGGAAATATCAAATGCTCAGCGGAAATATTATTGACTCCTAAAAACGAGTTTACCTGATAGTTGAGTTGACGAGCACGTGCCCGAGTGATTGGACCTTGCCCATCATTCATGGAAGCAGTAAGAGGGGTGTTCATATCAATAGAAGTGATGTCCTCATCACTGAGAGTAATGCGAAATACCTTATACTATGTCTAACTTGAGTCATGATTGGATCAGAATCCCTCCTCCCTCTCTCCGACACCATCCTTCATATAGCTGACAAAGCGATGGCCGTTGTCTTGCACCAAAAGATGCCTTAACGCTTTAGGTGATAACCGCCAAACGGAAGTTATTATCAGAGAGACATGGTAGCTTGTTTGTTGTGCAGCAGTTATTGTGAGAGAGAGATCGTGTGCGGTTATTAGGGATAAACACACATTTTAGCCACCTTATCAGATGACCCTATGATTTAGCCAGAAAGTTCTCCCATGCATACAAGAAGGTTAGGGAGAGAAAGAGAGGAGGAGGGCCCGTGATTTTCTTTGAGTGTGGTGGCCCCAACCACATTCGAGCAAACTGCCCCAAGCTGGAGAAGGGCAAGAACGACTATGGCGGTTCGAGCAAGAATGACTACATCAACAAGAACCGCAACAAGAAGACCCAAGCAAAGGGAAGAAGTTTCGTGACCTTGGCAAAGCCAAAAAGCTCTTCCACTGTGTCCTCACCACCTTCGACGACATCGACCTCAGCGAGGTGGAGGGGTGGAGTGACGACGATGGAAAGGACGATCAAGAACCCAAGACAGCGACGACTTCCTCGGCACATGCTTCATGGCCCTTGAGGGCGACATCAGCGACAAAAAGCTCTACTCTGACTCCGATGAGGTATATCCCTCCTATGACCAGCTCAATTATGCTTTTCTTAAGCTAGGAAAATTTCATGCTAGATCTAGAGCTAGGTGTAGTGAGTTGGAGAAGGAAGTAGAGAGATTGTCACGGGAGCCTACTTCACTTATATCTGCTTCCTCCCATGACGAATGTGATGTATGTTCTTCTTTGCTTGGTGATATGGAGAAATTAATGATCTCTCATGATAGTGTGTCTTCGGAGCTAGATTTGCTTAAGGTGGAGAATATTAGTCTGCTTGCTGAACTAGAGATGAGTAGGGTAGCTGCTCTTTCGTCTACTACTATTGAGACTATTTCTTGCACCTCATGTGAGGATAAGGACAATGCTTTTAGAGGTCTTTACACCATGCTTCTTGATCTGCCTGAATCATGTGAAAGCTGCATTAATTTGAAGACGAATTTAAAGAAGGCAGATCATAAAATTGCTTAATTACAAGCTTCTTTGCTAGAACCCATTGTTTCTTGTACCAACTGTCCTAAGTTAACCTTTGAGCTTGAATCTGTTTCCAAACAATTTCAAGAAATGGTTGATCATAACAAGAAAATGGCTCAATATGCTTCTAAGGACCCTGTTAGCTCACCATGCAATAATTGTGAAAAACTAAAATCTGATTTGATTGCATTGGAAGAAAAATGTGTGAAGCTAACTAAGGACCTACTAGAGAAGCCACAATCCTCTTGTGATGCTTGTGCTATTGTGGAGGAGAAGCCTAAGGGTATGGTAGAGACGCTTAGCGACGAGAACCAAATGGCTAGCAGTGTGACTGCCCCTCCTGTTCCTTGCGAAGACCTCAATGTTGAGGCGGCTGTGCGTGCACATGCCATCCGTTCTTCTGCTGTTGGTTCTTCTACTCCCTTACCTTCTGTTGTCTCTTCTTCCCCCTGCTCTCTTGCACCTCTCTCTTTCAGGAGTGTCAGTATCTTATGAACACTCTTGAGAGGTTTGTTGGAGGCAAGAAGAAGCTAAATCTTATTCTAGACTAGTCCAAGAGTTGCAAATTCAATCAAGGTCTAGGATACGATTTTCTTGAGGATGTTAGGAAGCATGCACCTGCTGTTCTCAGACCCATAGCAGCAGGTGTGATCGAGGTCAAGCCCAGAACCAGAAAGATTGAGTTCAAATGTACAGGCTTTGTTAAAGGGATTTCTGACAGTAAGGTGATTACACCTGTTGCTTCGACCTCTCAGAAGGCGAAGCCCTATCGTGCTACTTCTACCTCTCAGAAGGTGAAGTATCATTGTACCCTCTGTCAGAAGGATGGACATTTGATCGAGAGATGCTTCAAGCGCGCCAAGATCACGCAGAGAGACCGTGTTCAGGCTCTTAGGTGTATTCAGGGTTAGCCTCAGACCTTGAGTGCACCTAAGAACAACACGAGGTCTAGGAATGATCGCTTTGATGTGTTTGGGTAGCATCGAGGACTTGGCTTTTCTGAGTTTTCTGGTTTTTGTCATCGATTTGCCTCTAGTTGTGGCATCTGCCGTCCTGAGGGTAGATCTTGTTTCCCCCATCGAGATAGCTACCCGCGGCGAGATCAACATGTTGTTGGTGCTCCAACTTGCTCTCCCATAGCAATCAGACCCAGCAACAACTTCATGTATGCACATAGACCTTCTGGCTTTGTGAGCGACAGAGAGCGTAGGGTAGTTAGAGGTCAGTCGTGTGCGACTTCTTCTTCTGCTTGTTGTGTGACACAGTATTGGGTGCCAAAATCTCTTTTGATTTATCCTAGTACTGAGACATCTCTCTCTTGTTGACTCAGGTTCGCTGGGCAGAGAAGAAAGAGGTTTGGCTTGTAGACTCTAGCTATTCTCGACACATGACCGGAGACTCCCGTTGGTTCTCTTCCCTAACCCGAGCTCTAGGTGATGAGACGATCACTTTCGGAGATGCCTCATCTAGGCGTGTCATTGCTAAAGGTACTGTGCACGTTAATGATTCATTTGTTTTAAAAGATGTTGCCTTAGTGAGTAAGCTACAGTGCAATTTGCTTTCAGTTTCCCAGCTTATCGATGACGGTTTCGAGGTGAGCTTTAAGAAAAATGCTCGCAAAATTCTTGATTCTTCGGGGAGTCTGGTTTGCGGGATTTCTAGATATGAAAGAATTTTTCATGCTAATTTTGTTGAGTCTTCATGCTGATTATGCCTCGAAGGATGAGACATTTACCCATTTTTGGGGTCTTCTTAGTAGGCTTTCTATTGAGCTCCCGGGTGCCTTACGAGCGATCCGCAGTGACAATGGCAGAAAGTTCAAGAATTCCTATTTTGAGAAGTTTTGCGATGAGACAGGTGTAGAGAACCAGTTCTCTTCTCCGCACGTCCTCCATCTTCAGCTTCACTTGATCCAGATGAGGATGACGAGCCAGTTGATCAAAAAGAGTACAGAAGCATGATTGGCTCTCTTGTACCTCACTACCTCGAGACCGGACATACATTTCTCTATGTGTCTATGTGCTCAATTTCAGGCTTCTCCTCGCGTATCTCACCATCAGGCGGTGAAGCGCATCCTTCGGTACCTTCGAGCTACCATTGACTATGGTATCTGGTACTCTTCCTCTTCCTGTATTTCCCTAAGAGCCTACTCGGACGTAGACTTTGCTGGCTGTAGGATAAATAGGAAGAGCACTTCTGGCACCTGCCAATTCATTGACACTTCTCTTGTTTCTTGGTCTTCTAGGAAGCAGTCTGGTGTTGCACAGTCTACCGTAGAGGTCGAGTACGTTGCTGCTGCCAGTTGCTGCAGCCAAGTGCTTTGGATGGTCTCGACCCTGCAGGACATTGGGTTAGTTATAGACAGTGTTCCACTCTTTTGTGATAACACTTCTGCTATTAACATTGCTAAGAACCCAGTGCAGCATTCTCGGACCAAGTACATTGATATTGTTAGTGATATGCCCTAGAGGCAACATGGAGATGTTGTATATATCACATACTATGCTTATGATACATTACTTTGTTCCTTGAAATAGACATTGTCATTATTGATCAATGAGTATGTGACTTATTCATGAGACTCTTAATGCTAAAATATTGCTATTTCTAAATGATCCCTGATCATATATCATATGAGGAACAAATATGATTCAAAGATCAGCATATGTATTGATTGATGATTATGTCTCATGGATCATGGTATAGTGATACCAAATCAATAATATGGACATGTGTTAGTGAACATATGTTGGATAGACCCACCATGAGACACTGCAGAGATTCCATGTGTCATCAGTTGGTCTCAAGTAATGTTTATGTAGAATCCTTAGACTTGAGATCATCATGGTTCCCAACGTGCGTAGTAGCTTATTTTGGGACTACTAAACACTACTCCGTAACTGGGTAGTTATAAAAGTAGTCTTCGGGTTTGCCATGAAACATGTAGTGGGATGTGAATGATCAAGATAGAATTTGCCCCTCCTTATGGGAGAGATATCTCTGGGCCCCTCGATGTAATGGATTATGAAAGTGCATGGCCATGCCAAGGTGATTGAGGAGTCAATCACAAGTTTATAATCCATCACGGAATCGAGAGAGTGATTGAGCTATTAAGAGGATGACACAGGTCTCGCCTTGAGCTCAATCTATATCGTGAGGCAAAGGGATACGTACATGAGAACATTACAGGTTCAGCCGATATGATCTTTACGTATACTTTAGGGTTAATATGTCTTACTAGAGGCCGCTATTAACAGGGTGACCGGAAAGGCATTTCCGGGTCGCGACCAAGTATTCGTGAACCTACAGGGCCGCACGCTTAACGGGTTGGAACACTAATTCGAATATGATTCGGATGTGGGCTCAACTCGGATAGAGATCTGAATAGACTCCTATTGGGCCGCGGTCCATAAGGCCCAAGTGAGGAGGTCTATATATATGGTGGCGAGGGGCTGAGGGATGTGCTTCTGTTAACCTCTAGTATAACCCTAGCCACCACCTCCCGAGCCAAACCCTAGCCGCTCATGAGTGCTAGTACACTCGTGATCGGCATTCTAGCCCCGGACGTGTGGATATCGGTGGAGGCGCTGCTCGTTGCGGTGTTGATTGGCATCAACAACCTACAGATTAGATCTGCTCGTGGTGTGGTTGATCGTGTGGAGGAGACGATCTGTTCGGGACGATCGGCTAATTCCACTACTACCTCGATGCGCGTGGTTGGATCAGTTTCTCCAACTCTTCTTCCACTGCGCTGCACGTCTAGTGGTAACAATCCATGATCCCTCCTTAGCATGATGTCCTTGTGTGCGCGGTAGAAAAGTTTTGTTTTATGCTTTCGTAGCCTACGCGCAATCCTTCAGATATCAGATGTCACTTCCTTAGAGACCATGTGGAGAAGGGTGACATAGTGCTCCAGTTTGTGGAGAGTGACCACCAGTTGGCCGATTTCTTTACTAAGCCTTTGGATAGTTCTAGGTTTTCAGCCTTGCGGGGAGAGCTTGGGGTGGTCTGTCCTTATGGATTGTTGTGAGGGGAGCTTTGTGCTTTATGCTTTATCTTGTTTATATGCTCATGTTCTCATTTTGTTGCATTGCATAGGGGTGCATTCGGGTTAGTCCTTCTAGCATAGATTAGAGTGATTCTCTTGTCTAGTTGCTTAGATTTTTTCCTCTCATCTTGTGGTTCTAGGATGCTGCTTATTAGCTGTCTCTCTTCTCACTAGGTTGAGCTCACTCACTTCTTATAGGTTCTAGCAAGGGTTAGGCCACCCTTGGGTGCACAGGGAACCTGTTTGCTCCTTAGTGTGTTAGAAGAGCAGCTGATAGTGCTAGTATCATATGGGGTAGATGAGAGTCAGTCTGAGCCATAGTATCCTCTATATCTTGTCTATGCTTTAAGGACTACCTTTTTCTGATTTTCTTGCCAGCTTCTCGTTTTTATTGCTTTAGTTCAGGGGGAGTTCATTTGGGAGCTTTTGGATCTTAATAATGACATAACCTGACTTGAACTAAAAGTGCATCACATGTTGAGGGGGAGCTGGGTTTTCTTGCATGTCATTATGCATTTGTAATATAACTCATGGAGCCTTGATTATTATCCTCTTATGACATGTTTACAATGCTTTACATCTTGCCATAATCTGTGCTCAATTGCTAGATTCATCATGACTTTATATGTGTAGTCTAGTCTTCGCCATGATAAGTTGATTAAAATGTACAACTTAAATTAAATCATGTCATGTTAGCTTTTGAGCCTAGTTTGTCTTTAGTTATCCTTTTATGATTCATGCCATGTCAAATAGGCTAAGTTGAGTCTTGAATCTCTATTGAGGTTTAGATTGAGCTATGTTAGTTCTTTTATGGAGCATGAGTTATTGTTAACTTCTTGTTCTTGAACTAAATTTAGCAAAAGTAAAATGATCTCTTTATGTGTGAAAGAACTGATCTCATCAATTCTTTCTTATGAGACTGCTTGCCATTACACTAGGAATGAACTTAGGGGAGTTTTGGATGACCAAGATCATCTTATTAGCTTATTGCTTGGAGTGGTCGCATAAGGCTTGAGATCTAGCACATGACTAAAATTTTGATTGGACACAACCATGCGTTTCAAACAGAAAACATGTCAATTGTGCTAATTTGCTTCATTACAAAAAGACTAAAAGTACTTGAAGAAATGATTCATTCTTAAACTTGTAGCACTCTAAATTGACTCAATACTAGCTTCTTGGTTCCATTTAGATTATTAACATGGCTTATATCATCTTTGGAGACCTTTAGCTAGACTATAACCTCGATAACTTGACCTGCTAAGATATTCGACTAAATTTCAGATTGTGACTTAATTGGTTTAACTTGATTATACATATCTTGTCATGATCTTGATAGCATTCATATGCGTTATGGCTTGGTGTAATACTCAAATGGTCATTTTGGATAACCTTCATGGCTCTAAATGCTTAAAATAAACAATCTTCAGCCATTCCATCCAACATCATGTTTTATTCTCTCTTTTACACCTTGATGATTTTATTGCCAAAAGAGGGAGAATATTCGAGAAAAAGCCATTTCAAGGGACAAACTGGGAGCTTTTGAGGAAAACTTGCTCTTTCTGTTTTTGCTTCTTTTGTCAACATGGTCTTGAGTCTCCTTGCTCTTCTTTCAGACCATGTACGACTTTCAAAACAAACTCAACTTTATGTTTTTTCTGTGTTTGTCAATATACTCATCAAGGGGGAGATTGAGAGACCATGTGGAGGTGTCCCCATGTTTGTGATGAGTAATTGACTTGTGTTCTGGAAAGTTTGAGTTTGGTTTGGTTGGTTCGCGCCAAGTCAGTGCATGGCATAGTCTGGTCCGGTTGGACTTAATCAAACGCGGTCGGAGGTATTTAGGATGCTTGTTCTTTTTCTCGATCAGTTGTTCGGGCTATTCTGTGTATGAGTATGTTTCATTGTGGCTAATGTTGATTATGCTGTTTCGTGCGGTGCTATGTGACGGTTTGCTTGTCTGTGTGGCTACAGGACTTCATAGCTAGGTCATGGTGAGGCATGGGAGGACCGGGACTAGGCATAGAAGGTGTTGAGGTCTAGATGGTCGGAGATGCCGAGGATGATCGAGGCTGCTGAGGAGGTTGCGAGCTGGGAGACGAGGAACCGAAGCTGGAGCTACCAGAGGTGGACACGACGGGCAACGGCGAGGCGGACCAGGACTAGCCTCAGGGAGGAGCTGAGGTCTAGACGGTCGGGATGCCGGGTGCGGTCGTGTGCGACGAGGAGGACCGGGACTAGGCTCAGGGAGGAGCTGAGATCCAGACGGTCAGGATGCCGAGTGCGGTCGTGTGCGGTGAGGTGGACCGGGACTAGGCTCAGGGAGGAGCTGAGGTCCAGACGCTTAGGATGCCGGGTGCGGTTGTGCGAGCAGGAAGCTTCCAGGAAGTTGCGGCAGGGGCATTTCGGTAAATGCGCGAGGCTGCAAATGGAAGCTGATTCGGTTGAAGATAACGGGTTGGAGACCCGTTAGTGGATGGCTTTAGAGAGGTTAGGGTTTGGATGGCTCAAATCCTGGTTCCCTCTCTTTCTTGAGCTTTGACTCTTTGCCTCATGTGTGGATGAGAGTCATGTAGTGGGTGTTGGACTGCAATTCTTGATTTGCTATTTGAGGATGTGAGCTCCTCTGTTTAGTGAATGGGTGTTGGCAGTGTAGGTAGCTCTCAGGACTTCTCTCGTGTGTGTTCTGTATGGAGTGGAGAGCTCAAGCAAGCATGTAGTGAGATGAACCCTTTGAAATAGCCCATGTCTCTGAATCAAAATGAAATGGATTGAGTTTGGCTATTCCTTTTCTTGTGCATTTCTGTGCTTTATCTGTGTTTTGCTCTGGCTGTTGTTCTTTGCTCCTGTGGTGTTTGATTTTATTTCTTTTTGAGAAGCCGCAAAATGGATTGCTCTCCAAGGCCATTTGGCTAGCCATTCCCGAGAGCAAACTTCTTATTTACTGTTTTTTCCCCTCTTCTCCTCAAGAAATAAATTGAAGCAACTTCCTCTGTTTTGGCAAAAGCTAGGGTTTGGAGGCAGAGCACATTTGATGCTCTTGATTTCCTTTCAAAAGAAGGCTTTAGATTTGTGCTTCCCCATTGAGAGATCATTTCCTGATGAAATCCAAAGTTTCAGGTTCAAAAGATGAGGGATTCTCAAGTTATTCTAGCTTTCGATCTCTTTTTGTTCAGTTTGTCAATTTTCGGTTCTTTGCTCAAACTGATTTCTCTCTTCCACCGATTTGTCCTTGTTTGGTTGTGCTCTCTAGTTCCTATGATCCTTCTGCTATTTGGATTGAATGCTCTGATCAATTGCCCTGAAAAGAGAAGAGATTATTCCTCAATTTCTTAGTTTTCGAGTGTCTTCAGAAATTACTGTGCCGGCTGTTTCCTTTTGTCAAGTTGATAATCTCTGAGTTGTTTGCTTTCAGCCCCTTTGCCGACTGCTAACTATCATACAGGAAGTTCTATCTCAAGCTAGCAATTGTGCTTTTAATCTCAAACAGACTTTACTCACCAAGTGTCTTGATTGCTGAAAAAATCTTCATTCGGCTCACCTAATCCTTGTTCAGTTTTTCAGCAAAAATCTGTGTGCTTAGTCTCTGCATTTTCGGGTTAGCTGCTGTTTACTTGCTGCATTTTTCTATGTTTCACTTCTAGCTACCGAACCTCTATTTCCTTGGTTAGCCGAAGCAAAACCAGCAACCTCTGTGCAGTCTGACCGGAGCCTTTTCTAGCAGTTGGACCGGCTATTCAGCAGAAATCAAACCGGCTGATTATTTGGGCGGTTAGTCTGGAGGTAAAACACTGGTCAGACCGGATTTGCTCCTGCAGTCATACCGTGCGCCATCTAAATTTCAGTCTGCAGCAATGTCTGTTTTCAACCTGCAGATTTCAGTTCTTCATTTTCCGTTTTTCAGTCAACTGCAGATTTCAGATTTTAGTTTTTCATTTTCAGTTTTTCAATCAACTATAGATTTCAGATTTCAGTTTTTCATTTTCAGTTAGTGTAGTCTATTTTTTGTCAGCCTCTCTTCACTGTTTTCAGTTTTCTCTACTGGATTTCAGCAAAGCGCTCTGCTGTTTTTTCCTCTGTTTTTAGTCAAGCTAATCTGCAGCATGTGATCTTTTGAAGCCTTCGGTCAGTTCAGTCTTTGGTCAGTTTTTGTTTTCTCAGAGAAGTATTTGGTCAGTCTCTTTTTCAGTTCGCTAGCTCTGCTGTCCTCCCGATTTTTGTCCACTCTTTTATCGGTCTAGTTTTCATCGTCCAGTTAGCAAACCTTTTCTTGCTTCATAGCTTTTATAGCTATCGGAGAAGAAAAGCATGTGAATACTTTGGTGGTGTTTTTTAAAAGGCACCATTCACCCCCCCCCCCTCTGTTGCCATTTTCGATCCTACAGCGGGAAGGCTAGGCGATGGCATGGCGCTAGGTGTTAGGGTCTTCTCGGGCGCTACGTTGCAGCTGCCAAATGCATAGAGTTGTCCGGTCGGCTGAGTGAGAAGTTGTGCGGTGTAACATCCCAAAAATTTTATTTGCAATTTATTTGATTTTCTGGAGTTTAATTGGATTTATCTGGAGTTTATTTCAAAATCTAAAGCAAGAAAATGTATTTAAAATATTTATTTTATTTTTCTTAACCTTCCCTAAGTTTTGATTAACTCTTGAGAATTTACTTCTGGAAATTAAAAAGAAATTTAGAAGTTTCCTTCTTCCCCAACCGGCCGGCCTCCATTAACACCCCACCCGAGCTTTAAAAGCTTCGGTTACTCCTTCCCTCGGCCGGCAACCGAAGCCATTATTGGCCCTTAAGCCCGCGCGCTAGTAACCGCCCCACCTCCGTCCGTTTTCTGTCGGCTTAAAGCCTCTCGCCGTTATGCGACCGTTTCTAAAGTCCTTAACTCCGGCGAGCCCATTACCTCCGTCCCCGCCCTATAAAGCTCTTTTCCCCGAGCCCGTTCTCCCCTCCTTTGCCTTCCCGTGCGCCGCCACCTCTTTTTCCCTCCGTCCCGAGCCGAATCGGCCCCGACCCGTGCTTCCTCGTCCGCCGCCCGTGCGAGCTCCGGCGAGGAATTGGCGCCGCCCTGGTCTCTTCCGCGCCTCGCCGACGACGCCTTCGTGATCCCCAAGCGCCGGCGACCACCATTCCCCTCTCCGCCGAGCGACGCCGCCACCGGAGCCCGTCGTTGCCGAAGACTCGAGCGCCGCCGCTTCTTCTCGTCGCCGACCGTCTCCACTCGTAGCCGAACCTCTTCGACCATCCGTCGTCTCCGGCCACTCTGCCTGATTCCCTCCGACCACCCCGCGGCCAACCAGTTTCCGAAGGTAACACCCTTCCGTGTGGTCGTAAATGTCTAGGTAGCCGTTAACCTGTTTGAGTTGTCGTATTCGGCCTCGAAGTCGTAAATTCTCGGGTAGTCGAAGTCGTAGATTTTCTGTGTAGTCGAAGTCGTAAGTTCTCAGTGTAGTCGAAGTCGTAGATTTTCTGTGTAGTCGAAGTCGTAAGTTCTCAGTGTAGTCGAAGTCGTAGATTTTCTGTGTAGTCGAAGTCGTAAGTTCTCAATGTAGTCGAAGTCGTAGATTTTCTGTGTAGTCGAAGTCGTAAGTTCTCTGGTAGTCGAAGTCCTAAGTTCTCTGGTAGTCAAAGTCGTAGGTTCTCTGTGTAGTCGAAGTCTTAAGTTCTCTGGTAGTCGAAGTCGTAGGTTCTCTATGTAGTCGAAGTCGTAGGTTCTCTGGTAGTCGAAGTCGTAGGTTCTCAGTGTAGTCGTAGTCGTAGACTGGTCTGTGGCCGTAGTCGTAATTTCCCTGCGTAATCGTAAACCTTCCGTGTGGTCGTATGTCGACTGCATGGTCGTAAACCTTCCATGTGGTCGTAAGTCGACTACGTGGTCGTAGCTCCGCCCGATCACATTTGCTGTGGTCGTAGCTCCGCCCGATCACGTTTGCCGTGGTCGTGAGAACTTCCGAAGGCCATAACTTCTTCATTTTAACTCCGATTTAACTCGTTCAAATTTCTAAATTTTTCTAAAATCCTAAACTATCCATTTCTGGACTCTTTTTGAATTTTTGGATTTTATTTGAATTTTGTTTGAATTTTCTTTTGGCTCTTTGCGTATAGATTATGACGAATCCGGAGAGTATTTCTTCGACGAATCGCAGCGAGACTTTGAGCAAGGCAAGTTACACCTTTGACCATGTTGATCCCAGTAATTTAAATTATTTATGTTGTTTTTAAATTATTAAGCATGCATACTTTTATTCAAATTAGTTTAAATGTGATTTAAACTTTAGTTATGCCGAATTCCTTTGTGTATGGCCAATCTTGAAATTGAACGAACATACCTTGTCACCATAGATGAAAACCTAGTTGATACATTAGTATTGACTAGAACATTTTATAGAATTGCTTAGCCATGCTTAGAATAATTCGGGTGGGAAGAATTGCTTCACATAAAATGATAAAGTTTTCGATTGTGTTCTTGACTTTGGTGGGTCAAGAATGATTATGAAATATTTTCAAATAAAATATGAAAACTTGGTTTAGACTTAGGCTAATGGTTAGAGTGGTGGGTGCTTGCTGGCATGCATTGTTGTTTGGTGACACAATGTTGATTGCCAGGCACAAGGGGTATGTGGTTGGTGCCTGAGTCAAATTAAGGACCGGTCTGTGAACTACTAGTACAAAGTCACACCGTACTACCACAAGTCTGGTATGGGACAGACCTGGCTAAGTAATTTGTGAAGTTCCATTTTAGTTTCGCTATAGGCTGAATGTGAGCGTGGCGTAGGCCATGAGAAGCCTCACATGGCACAAGAGGGGGCTCCAACATGTGGATTCATGTTGTGGTGAAACCTTAGTGGCGGCGTAGCTAATTTGGTAATGGAACATTGGAACAGCTTTGTCATGATCTCCTCGGCCGCACACCTAAGGAAGTGTGTTAATCCGGTGGCAAAACGGGGGACATGTCTTGTGGGTAAAGTTGTACACCTCTGCAGAGTAACAAACTATCCTGGATAGCCGTGTCCACGGTCAAGGACATGCTTAGTATGGTTTTTCACGGATTAGACTTGGTTTTCATAAAATTTGGTTTATGGAAATTTGTGAATCTTTTGGAAAGATGGTCCGGGTGGGATGCCTGTGGATAGGTTGGTGTTAGGTTGTTGCCTGCACTAACGTTATTATTTTGTTAAATCTTGTTTTTATATATATTGTATCAAATTCAGCTTTTGCACTTATGTTGTTATATTTGTTTCAACAATGCTGTTTATGCAAATGAACCTTATTATGCCTTCCTTTGTAATCCCTTATGCATGCATCAAATCTGTTATATCTCCTGGTGTAACTTGTGGAGTACTTTATGTACTCACCTTGCTATAAACATTGTTGCCAGAGGATGACGACGACTATGTTGAAGATTGCGACGAATAGGCCACGTCTTACAGTCAATTCGCCTTGTGGGAAGGCAGGATGGGCTGCTCCTTTTATTTACCTTCCGCTGTTTATTTTCTTGTTTGGCCTTGAAGCCACCATATTGTAAACTTGGCCATAAGGTCCGTACTTTTGCTTTATAATAAAGTTGGTTATCATGCATGATATGTATCACTGTTCAATCTGTGTGCACTAGCTTTTCCTGGGATAGTGCGATTAACACAGAGGGATGTGGAGTTGTTGCTCCGGGTCCCGACATGCGGGAGAGGTTGACCGTGGGAGAGGTCAAGGCGGTGGTGATATTTTTGGACGGTGAACAGTGATTGCCGACTTGGTTTGATCAAATGGCAGAGGGGAACGGTGGGTTTGGAGGAAGAGGCTGTCAAGGGTTGAGATGGGTATTGAATTGGGCAAGAATTTGAATGAAAACGAATTTCAATGAATTTCAGATTGCTTTTAAAATCTGGTTTGTTTCAGTCCATTTCAAAAGCACGTGAACCAAGGATATGTTCATTGTCTATCAGGACAGGATCGTTAGTATCCTGTATTGTTCTTGTTACTCTGGGCTTATTGACCACCTTTTTTTCTTTTTGTAACTACACTTCTAATCCTTTTCTTTTTAATTATAATATATTGAACTATTCTTCCATTTACAGATCGAATTTTCACAGATGGCGAACATGGCAGAGGAAATTGTGAAAGCTAATGGATTTTCTATTTGTGATTTCCTGCCATTCATTTTACTATCTATTCTATGGTAGTCATTTGATATCAATATATCATGCTTCTTTGGTATGATCTGCTGTTAACATTGTTTCACTCTCTGCAGTCATAACGGTAATAAAAGGGAAAGTTGAAGAAATTGAGCTTCCTATCCCAAAAGTAGATGTCATAATGACAATAGTAGAGTTTATCTAACAGCATCTTCAGCCAAGTTTATGTGTATCTACGGAGCATGTTCCAGTGATCCCAAGATACCATATGAGGGATCCTTACAAGCTTCTTGGAGTTGATCATGATGCATCTGAAAAAGAGATCAGGAGTGCAAGGAACTTCCTCATTCAACAGTATGCTGGGCATGAAGCAAGTGAAAAAGCTATTGAAGGTGCTTATAAGAAAATCATAATGAAGAGCTACCACTAGCAGAAGAAAACAAAAATTAATCTGAAAACCAAGCTAAAAAAGCGAGTCGAAGAATCCCCGTCATGAGTTAAGGCACTGCTTGGATAGTTTGAGGTGCCATCAATGGATATCATTTTCAAAAGATTATTCCTTTTTGCTTTCATTGTTGGATGGAGCATAGCAACTTCTGCTGAGAATGGACCTGCATCCTGTCCTGGTAAAGTTCGTGCACAGCGGTTCAAGGGCGTTGGCATGGAGTTCCGGATAACGGTGCTGCATGATCACAGTTGCGAGCTTGCCGGGCTAGTACATAGGCACCACAACATGACATCATCGTATGTTGCAGAGCTAGTGAGCCATCTCATCATGGCAGATGTGTCTATTTCTCCAGAGCTTCTAATGGCAGATATAGCAAACATGGTGGGGTTCGAAGTCAGCTACAAGAAGGTATGGCGGGCGAAATGGAAGGTGTTACAGCGTATGTTTGGGATGTACGAGGAGGCGTACGACCTGGTCCCAAGAATACTGCATCAAATTGTAGAATCAAACCCAGGCACATACATTAACAGGCAGGAGCGGGTTCATCCTATGTAATGGATTGCGCGTAGGCTACGAGTGCAGAAAACAAAACTTTTCTACCGCGCACACAGGAACATCATGCTTAAGGAGGGATCATGGATCGTTACCACTAGACGCGCAGCGTAGCGGAAGAAGAGTTGGAGAAGCCGATCCAACCACGCGCGTCGAGGTAGTAGTGGAAGTAGTCGATCGTCCCGAACAGATCGTCTCCTCCACGCGATTAATCACACCACGAACAGATCCAATCTGCAGGTTGTTGATGCCGATCTACGCCGCAACGAGCAGCGCCTCCACCGGTATCCACACGTCCGGGGCTGGAACGCCGATCGCGAGTGTACTAGCACTCGCGAGCGGCTAGGGTTTGGCTCGGGAGGTGGCGGCTAGGGTTTTTGCTCGGGATTTGCAGAAGTGCGTGAACCCTCAGCCCCTCGCCACCATATATATAGACCTCCTCACTTGGGCCTTGTGGACCGAGGCCCAATAGGAGTCTATTCGGATCTCTATCCGTAAAGAGCCCATATCCGAATCATATTCGAATTAGTGTTCCAACCCGTTAAGCGTGCGACCCTGTAGGTTCACGTATACTTGGTCGCGACCTGGAAACGCCTTTCCTGTCACCCTATTAATAGCGGCCTCTAGCAAGACATATTAACCCCAAAGTATACGTAAATATCATATCGGCTGAACCTGTAATGTTCTCATGTACGAATCCCTTTGCCTCACGATATAGATTGAGCTCAAGGCGAGACCTGTGTCATCCTCTTAATAGCTCAATCACTCTCTCGATTCTGTGATGGATTATAAACTTGTGATTGACTCCTCAATCACTTTGGCATGGCCATGCACTTTCATAATCCATTACATCGAGGGGCCCAGAGATATCTCTCCCATAAGGAGGGGCAAATTCTATCTTGATCATTCACATCCCACTACATGTTTCATGGCAAACCCGAAGACTACTTTTATGACTACCCAGTTACGGAGTAGTGTTTAGTAGTCCCAAAATAAGCTACTACGCATGTTGGGAACCATGGTGATCTCAAGTCTAAGGATTCTACATAAACACTACTTGAGACCAACTGATGACACATGGAATCTCTGCAGTGTCTCATGGCGGGTCTATCCAACATATGTTCACTAACACATGTCCATATTATTGATTTGGTATCACCATACCATGATCCATGAGACATGATCATCAATCAATACATATGCTGATCTTTGAATCATATTTGTTCCTCATATGATATATGATCAGGGATCATTTAGAAATAGTAACATCTTAGCATTAAGAGTCTCATGAATAAGTCACATACTCATTGATCAATAATGACAATGTCTATTTCAAGGAACAAAGTAATGCATCATAAACATAGTAGTGATATATAACATCTCCATGTTGTCTCTAGGGCATATCACTAACAGTCTCCCACTTGCACTAGAGTCAACCATGTAGGTATCTAATACCCATTGCCCTAGTGTGAGCCTCATGCTTTGGCTAGGGAAGCGGCTTTGTCAACGGATCTGCAATGTTCAAATCCGTTTGTACTTTGCATATCTTCACATCGCCTCTCTCCACTATCTCGCGGATGAGATGAAACCGCCGTAAAATGTGCTTGGACTTCTGGTGCGATCTAGGCTCCTTGGCTTGCGCAATGGCCCCACTATTGTCACAGTAGAGGTCCATTGGGCTGGACGCACTAGCCACCACACCAAGCTCAGAAACAAATTTCTTGATCCAAACAGCCTCTTTAGCAGCTTCAGAAGCTGCTATGTACTCGGCCTCCGTTGTAGAATCAGCAACCGTCTCCTGCTTGGAACTCTTCCAGCTCACCGCACCGCCATTCAGGCAGAACACAAATCCAGATTGCGATCTAAAATCATCTTTGTCAGTTTGGAAGCTAGCATCGGTGTAACCATTTACAACGAGCTCTTCCTCACCCCCATATACGAGGAACACATCTTTAGTTCTTCTCAAGTACTTCAAGATGTTCTTTACGGCAATCCAGTGACTTTCACCTGGATCTGACTGGTATCTACTTGTAGCACTTAAAGCATACGAGACATCTGGACGTGTACAAAGCATGGCATACATAATGGACCCAATAGCCGAAGCATATGGAATCGCATTCATTTTATCCCGCTCATCAGGTGTACTAGGACACTGATTCTTGCTAAGATTTATACCATGTGACATAGGTAGAAAACATTTCTTGGAATCCTGCATGTTGAACCTTTTCAACACCTTGTCAATGTACGTATCTTGGCTTAATCCAATTAGCCTTTTTGATCTATCTCTATAGATCTTGATGCCCAGAATATATGCCGCCTCTCCTAAGTCTTTCATAGAGAAACTATTTTTCAATGAAGACTTAACAGATTCGAGCATAGGAATGTCATTTCCGATCAGTAATATGTCATCCACATATAAGACCAGAAATACGAGTGCGCTCCCACTAGCCTTTTTGTAAACACAAGGCTCTTCTTTGTTCTTGATGAAACCAAACCCTTTGATTACTTCATCAAAACGAATGTTCCAACTCCGAGATGCCTGCTTTAATCCATAAATGGATCTTTGCAGCTTGCATATCTTTCCAACTGATTGTGGATCGACAAAACCCGTGGGCTGTGTCATGTACACATCCTCACTCAGATTTCCATTAAGGAAAGCTGTTTTGACATCCATTTGCCATATTTCATAGTCGAAATATGCAGCAATCGC
Organism: Dendrocalamus latiflorus; assembly: GCA_017311315.1. Classification (NCBI taxonomy): domain Eukaryota; kingdom Viridiplantae; phylum Streptophyta; class Magnoliopsida; order Poales; family Poaceae; genus Dendrocalamus; species Dendrocalamus latiflorus. Next base: position 40,367,106 of record CM029655.1, read on the forward strand.
TAGAATGATCCGAATAGACTTTAGCATTGCGACGGGCGAAAAAGTTTCATCATAATCAACACCTTGAATTTGTTTGAAACCTTTGGCCACCAATCGCGCTTTATAGATGTGAACATTTCCATCTATGTCTAACTTTTTCTTGAAAACCCATTTGCACTCAATGGTTTTAACACCATCAGGAGGATCAACCAAGTTCCAAACTTGATTACTGTGCATGGATTCAATTTCGGATCTCATGGCTTCAAGCCATTTCTCAGAGTCTGGTCCCACCATCGCTTCTTCATAGGTCTTAGGCTCATCGTTGTCTAACAACAATATGTCCCGTTGTTGAGTAGTCAAGAACATGTACCTCTCAGGTGCACGACGTGACCTCTCTGACCTACGTGGTGCCGGTGTGTCCACAACAGGTTCTTCAACAGATTGTTCATCCTGTTGTGGTTCTGTAGGAGCTGAAACATTTTCAGGTGTTTCTCGAATTTCTTCAAGTTGCACCGTGCTCCCACTACACCTTCTTGAGAGAAACTCTTTCTCTAAGAAGACACCATGCCGGGCGACAAACACTTTGCCTTCTTCTCGATTATAGAAGTAATATCCTTTTGTTTCCTTAGGATACCCGATAAAGAAGCATTTATCAGACTTAGGAGTGAGCTTATCAGATTGTAAACGTTTTACATAAGCCTCACATCCCCAAATCTTAAGAAAAGACAAGCTAGGACGTTGTCCTGTCCACATCTCATATGGGGTCTTTTCTACTGATTTTGATGGAACCCTGTTTAGTGTGAAAGCAGCTGTTTCAAGAGCGTACCCCCAAAAAGACAACGGAAGATCACTTTGGCTCATCATGGAGCGCACCATATCTAATAAGGTGCGATTTCTCCGTTCAGATACCCCATTCCATTGAGGTGTTCCTGGCGGAGTCAATTGTGGAACAATTCCACAATCCTTCAGATGATTGCCAAACTCATGGCTCAAATACTCGCCTCCACGATCAGATCGTAGAAACTTGATTGTCTTGCCTAAATGATTTTGCACTTCATTTTGGAATTCTTTGAACTTTTCAAAGGATTCAGACTTATGCTTCATCAGGTAGATATACCCATATCTACTAAAGTCATCAGTAAAAGTTATGAAGTACTGAAAACCACCTCTGGCTGTTGAGCTCATTGGTCCACATACATCAGAATGTACGAGTGCCAATAAGTCACTTGCCCGTTCACCTTGACCGGTGAAAGGTGCCTTTGTCATCTTGCCAAGTAAACAAGATTCGCATGTCTCAAATGATTCAAAATCAAATGAGTGTAGAATACCATCTCTATGGAGCTTCTCCATGCGTTTCTCATTTATGTGGCCTAAGCGACAGTGCCAAATAAACGTGGGATTCAAATCATTCGGACGTTGCCTCTTTGCATTAATGTTATAGACCGGTGACCCTTCAAGAGTAAGAACATATAACCCATTCACCAATGGAGTATGACAATAGAACATATCTTTGAAATAAAGAGAACAACCATTGTCCACAGATCTAAAGTCATAACCTTCTGCTTGCAAACATGAAGCAGAAATAATGTTCTTGGAAAGAGATGGAACACAATAACAATTATTCAATTCCAAAACTAATCCTGAAGGTAAAGATAATGGCATGGTGCCAACAGCAACCGCAGCAACTTTTGCTCCATTGCCAACGCGAAGATCCACTTCGCTCCTCCTCAAACTTCTACTTCTTCTTAGCTCCTGCAACGATTTGCAAATGTGAGCAACCGATCCGGTATCAAATACCCAAGAATCAGTGGATGAAGTAGCAAGATTGATTTCTATAACATTTATACCTGGAGTGGAAGTCGTACTTCCCTTCTTCTTCTCAAGATCCTCCAAGTACTTTGGGCAGTTCCTTTTCCAATGTCCTGATTGCTTACAGTAGTAACAATCTGCATCAGGAGCAGGGCCCTTCTTGACTTGCTTGGTCTTAGAACTGCTCGCGATCTCATCGGGAGCTAACTTTCTTTTGACCGCGCCTTTCTTGATATTGGGCTTGCCCTTGCCTTTCTGCATCATCATCACATGATTGGTGCTTTTCTTAATGCTTTCCTCGGCAGCTTTTAGCATCCCATGCAACTCAGCCAAGGTCTTATCCATGTTGTTCATGTGATAGTTCAGTATGAATGGCTCAAAGCTCGGGGGGAGCGACTGGAGAATCACATCAGTAGCCAACTCTTGGCTAAGGGGAAAACCAAGCTTTTCCAGACTCTCAATGTAGCCAATCATCTTAATCACATGAGGGCTGACGGGATTCCCTTCTGCAAGCCTGCACGCAAACAAGGACTTTGAAGTGTTGAACCTCTCAGCCCTTGCTTGGTTCTCAAACATACCACGCAACCCCACAATGATATTGTAGGAATCTGTGTTCTCATATTGCTTCTGAAGCTCAGAGGACATTGTGGCAAGCATGAGACAGCTCACATCAAGGTAATCATTAGTTTGCTTCTCATAAGTTCTCCGTGCAGCCGCAGTAGCATTATCAGGCAAGTCATCGGGGTAAGGAGACTCAAGGACATACTCCTTGCGCTCTTGCTTGAGAACAATTCTCAAGTTGCGATACCAATCCATAAAGTTCGTTCCATTGAGTTTTTCTTTCTCAAGAATAGATCGCAAATTAAAAGTACTGGATGCGGCGTTGGATGACATGATCTACAACACAAGAATATGCAAAGTTTAGCACTATGTTTATGTTCATCTTTTATTAAACTATTTAACAAAAGACTCCCACTATGTGTTTTGCAACAAAACTCCCTCTAAGTTACATAGTGGGTCAAGATCCTCATTTCACTAATTCCTAGTGAGCTTTGGCATCACTGCTAGAAAACTAGTGACATGGGTAAGCAACACCTTGCTAATCACATCCCTATGTGACTCTTGCTTGTTGGGTGACATCAGTATGCCCCGGCCCCAACCTATGCCCCAAGGTCCAAAACTGTTTTGATAACCTTGTTAAGTAAACCAAATGCTTCCGCATGTAGATGTCCGACATCTACCCCAAATAATGATGATAACCGACGGCACTCTACTTTGGTAGACCTACCATACGGTGATCATTATCTTTTGGTGCAACATATGGAAGGGCATAAACACCTAATTTTTTATGAGGGACTCTATCCTACCAAAGCAACATATCATTGCATAAGAATAAGATAGATAACATCACAGATAAACATATTTAACTGTGAAATAGTATGGCCCAAAAGGTGATATCCATCTCCATGTAGGCGTAGACGATCTCCATCCTCCACATCACTCCTTTAGGGCCACCATGCTTGGAAAACTTGTAACCTCAAAACTAGGCTACTACCTATAATAGCTAGAAATTGAAGATTACAAAGATAGATTCAAGCATTAAGGTCGACACGCAGGTCGTTAAATACAATATAGACAGCTAACAATAGCTGAAATAATCATGACACGCAGGCCATGAACGAATGTTACATGCATCACATACATCTCATACATTCCAACAAGTTATAGGGCCATACTATTCACATCATTCCTTGCAAAAACAAGTTAGACGTAGAATCGCATTCTACCTAACGATGTGAACCCATGACGCTATACAAGGGGGGTACGCACACCCTACGAAATTTACAGATCCAATCTATGAAATCGCAATGGAAAAACTATTCGGCACAACCACCTTATGCCGATCCGAGACGTTCTCTAGGACACTAGTTTTTCCATTGGGCCGAGGCCATCAAATCCATAACCTACTAGTATTCGACATAACTACCTTATGCCGATCCGAGACATTCTCAAGGACACTAGTGGTTCCATTGGCCCGAGGCTATAAGATTCATATCCTACTAGTATTCGACATAACCACCTTATGCCGATCCGAGACAATCTCTAGGGCACTAGTAGTTCCATTGGCCCGAGGCTATCAGATTCGTATACTACTAGTATTCGACAAAACCACCTTATGCCGATCCGAGACAATCTCTAGGGCACTAGTAGTGATACAATCTGCGCCTCATTTATCCCCTATTCGCCGATTGATCTCATCAACCCGTGCTACCACCGATTCATCACATGAACCAACTGATCTAGACTGTAATAGATCCAATCTACTACAACCACATATCAACATATGCGCTGATCCAGATCGCAACCTAAGCAAGATGGCTCTGATACCACTAATGGATTGCGCGTAGGCTACGAGTGCAGAAAACAAAACTTTTCTACCGCGCACACAGGAACATCATGCTTAAGGAGGGATCATGGATCGTTACCACTAGATGCGCAGCGCAGCGGAAGAAGAGTTGGAGAAGCCGATCCAACCACGCGCGTCGAGGTAGTAGTGGAAGTAGTCGATCGTCCCGAACAGATCGTCTCCTCCACGCGATTAATCACACCACGAACAGATCCAATCTGCAGGTTGTTGATGCCGATCTACGCCGCAACGAGCAGCGCCTCCACCGGTATCCACACGTCCGGGGCTGGAACGCCGATCGCGAGTGTACTAGCACTCGCGAGCGGCTAGGGTTTGGCTCGGGAGGTGGCGGCTAGGGTTTTTGCTCGGGATTTGCAGAAGTGCGTGAACCCTCAGCCCCTCGCCACCATATATATAGACCTCCTCACTTGGGCCTTGTGGACCGAGGCCCAATAGGAGTCTATTCGGATCTCTATCCGTAAAGAGCCCATATCCGAATCATATTCGAATTAGTGTTCCAACCCGTTAAGCGTGCGACCCTGTAGGTTCACGTATACTTGGTCGCGACCTGGAAACGCCTTTCCTGTCACCCTATTAATAGCGGCCTCTAGCAAGACATATTAACCCCAAAGTATACGTAAATATCATATCGGCTGAACCTGTAATGTTCTCATGTACGAATCCCTTTGCCTCACGATATAGATTGAGCTCAAGGCGAGACCTGTGTCATCCTCTTAATAGCTCAATCACTCTCTCGATTCCGTGATGGATTATAAACTTGTGATTGACTCCTCAATCACTTTGGCATGGCCATGCACTTTCATAATCCATTACATCGAGGGGCCCAGAGATATCTCTCCCATAAGGAGGGGCAAATTCTATCTTGATCATTCACATCCCACTACATGTTTCATGGCAAACCCGAAGACTACTTTTATGACTACCCAGTTACGGAGTAGTGTTTAGTAGTCCCAAAATAAGCTACTACGCATGTTGGGAACCATGGTGATCTCAAGTCTAAGGATTCTACATAAACACTACTTGAGACCAACTGATGACACATGGAATCTCTGCAGTGTCTCATGGCGGGTCTATCCAACATATGTTCACTAACACATGTCCATATTATTGATTTGGTATCACCATACCATGATCCATGAGACATGATCATCAATCAATACATATGCTGATCTTTGAATCATATTTGTTCCTCATATGATATATGATCAGGGATCATTTAGAAATAGTAACATCTTAGCATTAAGAGTCTCATTAATAAGTCACATACTCATTGATCAATAATGACAATGTCTATTTCAAGGAACAAAGTAATGCATCATAAACATAGTAGTGATATATAACATCTCCATGTTGCCTCTAGGGCATATCACTAACACTATGCAAGGCCCGAATTGTTTTATTCTTGACATAGTGTTCTGGACCTTCCGTCAGGCGATAGAAGGATTCAGGTGGTGCCGTCTAGTGCTAACGATAGACGGGACATTTCTATCTGGCAAGTACAAGGGTACTATCCTCACCGCAGTTGCAGCTGACGCAAATGGCCAGTTACTCCCAATGGCATTTGCAAATGTGGAGAATGAGAATACAGATAGCTGGCTTTAGTTCCTTGCCAATGCGAAGCAAGCTGTAGTGCAAGATTGTCCCAAAGTGTGTGTCATCTCGGACCGCAATGCAGGGTTGCTGTCTGTGTTGCGAACGATGCAGAATGGGACGCAACCCCCCTTCCAGTGGAATGATCTGAAGAACCATTGGTGCATAAGGCATCTTGCAGTGAACTTCTACAGAAGGTTCCGTAACAAGGACCTAATGAGGATGTTCAAGAAGCTATGTATGCAAAACCAGAAGCGGAAGTTCGAGATCTTGTGGAGGCAGCTTGATCAGGAGGCTAGCAAGCATGTGATGTGACCCGACTAGACTGAAGCTGGGGCCGTGGAGGGAGGCTCCACAAGAGTTGGGGTGTTCACACAATGGGTTTAGTCAAACGCACCTGACTTGGAGATGTGGACTTTGTTACACGACACCGGTGGGGCAAGGTATGGAATCATGATAACTAATATGTCCGAGGTTTACAACGGTGTCTTGAAGGGCGTCAGATCCCTACCGATCACGGCAATCATGGAGGAGAGTTGGAACCGTTCTATCGGGTACTTTGTCAATAGAGCCATGATGGCGAAGAAGCACCTGGACGAAGACAAACAATACTCTGAGGTAATGCAGGCCTACATGGGCAAGAAGATGAAGAAGGGTCGTTCCCACATTGCTCATACCAAAGATGGCTTAAGGAAGAAGTTCGAGGTTCGCCTCAGGCAGAAGTACGTCATGGATCACATTATAGGGGATCGCAAGCAGGTATGCACGATTGATGAGAAAGCATCTTGCACCTGCAACAAGCCCCACTTCTGCACAAGCCATGCTACCATGTGTACGTGGCCTGCGTGGTATGGCAGCAGGCGTCGACGCAGTACATCTCAAAGTACTATGACATGCAGCATTTGTATGTAACATGGAGTGCAGAGTTCGATTCCTATGGGGTAGACATGCGCTACAGGGAATTATGGCCAGGGGAGGTGAAGTGAGTGTAGAGTCCCCTCGGATTCCTCCATGGTATGTTTCTGTACAAAAGAGAAGGTACTTCTTCGTTTGATTTATAGGGTTCTCTGGCTACAATGTCATGGGACCCCAACCGTGCTATTTATATCAAACAAGAGAACTTACTGCAGTGACCACATGATGAAAGAGAGTAGCTTTGCATAGCGATATGACAAAAGGGGTAGCTTTGCGCAGTGACATGACAAAAGAGGGCAGCTTTGCCCAGAGACAGGACAAAAGCGGGTAGCTTTGCACAGTGACATAACAAAAGAGGTCAGCTTTACACAGTGACATGACAAAAGAGGACAAAAGAGAGCAGCTTTGCACAGAGACATGACAAAAGAGGGCAGCTTTGCCCAGAGACATGACAAAAGCGGGCAGCTTTGCGCAGTGACATGACAAAAGAAGGCAGCTTTGCGCAGTGACATGACAAAAGAGGGCAGCTTTGCCTAGAGACATGATAAAAGCGGGCAGCTTTGCGCAGCGACATGACAAAAGAGGTTAGCTTTGTGCAGTGACATGACAAAAGAGGACAACTTTACGCAGAGACATGAGAAAAGAGGATAGCTTTGCTAGGTGACATGACAAAAGAGGGCAGCTTTGTGCAGCGATAAAAAATAAATCACATCATGCCTACCCTTTGGCTTATAAAATGAGGTGGAATGCATCTGCAAGAAAATACTACACAACCTACCACTACATCATACCTTCTTTCTCCACGTCGGGATGGACAAAAGGCAGAAGACACAATGGGACAAAATGATGAAGCAATGGGAGGAGACCCGCAACATAGCAAGGTTTGCTACGGCTCGCGAGGAACAAGCAAGGGCTGCTGCGGCCAGGGCCAAACAAGCGGAGCGTGCCACGAGGTCACACCCACCTAACGACGCCCCCATAGGAGCATGTCCATACTAAACGTTCCAACTGAATGTTCTCCACAACACCCCCCGAGGGGGAGACGCCGCCCCTCTGCTGGTGCAGAGACCCATGCGAATTCTTCAAGTCTAAGCAGTGCCTCAGCCTAGGCATGCGTTATTAGGGTTGTGCAAACTACTCATCTGACTATCCTGACCGCCGTTTCGACACGATCAGCTATCGGCAACCGGTAAGAACTACTTACAATATGTTCCCCCACTATTTGTAACTACCATTATGTAATAGCATACTCTCTCATCTGCCCATAGTCCCCGGAGCCGCTATGTGCCTACCGCAAGTGGATCGATCTAGAGATCCACCCACATGACCAGTGGACTCTGGACTATCAGGAGTGGAACGACAAAAGGGCATGCGAGATCCACGAGGAGGAGCATCGCCAAGACAAGCAAACCGAGCGTATACGTCGGGAGACAGAAGCTCATCTCGAGGCGTGCACACACAGGCAGCACGAGGCTCGCGAGAGGGAGCACAAGAAAAAAGAGAAATGGCGGCCAAGGCCAAAGATGCATCTGAGGATTTCAACGCCGAGCTCGCAAGGAAGGGAAAATGGCCCCGGTCTACGCAGTAGGTTGGGCCATTCCGCACTACTCCCCTTAATGTCTAATTTATTTCCATGCCAAGAAGGCACCTATGTATCATACGACTACTTTACTTTGTTACATTGTGCATTGTTCTGTTTCTTATGCACGTAACCAAATCCTGTGTGACGTGTCATTCCCATGTTTATTATGAAGTCTATTTTAATTATCAACGTAAAATCTCCTCATCTTTTCGCATTCATTTTTTCCATGTGTTCAATGTCACTTTCCTTCTTTTCGTCTAATTGTTCCTATCCTAGTTTTCCTCAAAAAAATTTTCATTAAATTTCTTCCAATAAAACAACATAACATGATCACAAAATCTTATTGCCAGTTGAACATATTTTTCACGGTCACCAATGTATGAAAATCACAAATAGATCAATCATTACTTCACACAACTTTCGTTCGTACCCTACCAAACAAAATTCTTAATTTTCGTAATTACAAAAAAATTACACAAACAAGTAAACTGGACTCTACATAAAATTCATATTTTTCAAACATCATTTCATATATCCAAAATTAATTTTATTCTAAATATAACTTTACAAATACATATAAATTCTATACCCTAAATTCAATACGCAGAGCAAACCCTAAAAAAACCTTAATTGTGCACCTGGGCGCCGCATGACCAAGCTACAATGCAAACATGCGCTTCCCGAGTGCACGACCACCTGCTACAGTGCAGTCGTGCGGTGCCGGACCGCACAACCGGCCACACGTCGGCCCCACGGAGTCCCACGGTCGGCATGGGGGCTAGAAGGAGAATTTATATACTCTGAGAGCTAGAATTGGAATTTTTGGGCTCTACAGTGCTACATATATCCAAATCTCTCCTGCTTCGCTTCTCTGTTAAATAATCGTAAATAAAACTCTTACGAGCGAAGGAATTCAAAAGCTCTCGTTCAATCCGTACGATCGAACACTTTGTCTGCGCGCCGCGTGTTCAATCCGTATGATCATCTGCACGCTTCATATTGTGATTTGGAAGAAGAAGAAAGCAAGATTGAGAAGACACCACACAATCGGGGCGCAGACTTCCATTGATATTTGTAGAGATACAATCAACTATACATGGCAATGTTTAAGCTAGGAAAGTCTATACATAGCAAGCTCTATATATGGCAAAGCTATATACGGCAAGAGGAGCCGGTAATGGAAGAACAAGATTGCTTAACATCCCCCCGCAGTCGAATGGTGGTGTGGACCGACATGAAGACTGGAGCAGAAATCAATGAAAAGAGGAGTGGAGAGACCCTTAGTCATGATGTCGGCGAACTGTTGTGAAGACGGGACATGAAGCACACGAACGTCTCCGAGAGAAACCTTTCCCGAACAAAATGAATATCAATCTCAATGTGCTTGGTTCGCTTGTGCATGACGGGGTTGGATGACATATAGACAGCCAAGACGTTGTCACAGTAGATGACGGTGGCAGAAGACAGCGGAGATTGTAGCTCAGAGAGAAGCTGTCGGAGCCAGCAACATTCGGCAACAGCGTGTGCGACAGCCCGATATTCTGCCTCGGCACTGGAGCGGGAAACGGTAGCCTGATGTTTGGAAGCCCAAGAGATCAGGTTCTCGCCCAAAAAGATGCAAAAGCCCGAGGTGGAACGATGTAACATCCCAGCTGTTTATTTCAAAAATTTTAGTGAAAACAAATTAAAAGTTATTTTAATTTAAAAAAATCAAGTGTTCTTTGGTTGCTTGAATTTCTGAGATTTTATTCGCCTGTTTTTAGCTAAAAAAACTTTTCTTAAAAGTATTTTAATTGAAAACATAAGTAAAAGATATTTTGGATTTCTATAAAAATTCTATATAAAATTAATTATTTTAAAGCATTTGGCTTTTATCAGGATTTTCTTTGCTTTTCTAGTTTTAGAAATAAATTTCAAAGCTAAAAAGTATTTTCATAAAAATTAAAAGACCAACTTTAAGTTGGAAATATTTTTTCTAAGTCTAAAATGTCTCCAGGAATTTCTGTGAATTTTTCTGGAATTCATAGACTTTATTTCCTATTTTCCAAGTATTTTTAAATCTTCCTAATGTTCCAGAAGATCTAAATCAAATTTAATCCTCAACCTCTCTCCTCGGCCAACACGTGTCGCTCCTTGATTCAATCCATCCTCGCCCGGTTTAATCTCAGCCGCCGGTCTTCACTTACCCCTTCGATTTAATCCGATGGCCCTGATCTTCTCCATATGCCACGCGTCGCATATCCGACCGATCGCTCTTTCTTCTCTCTTCTCTCTCTCGCGACAGCTCGACCCCGCCTGTCAGCTTCTTCTTTCTTCTTGCCTTCTTCAACCTTCCATCGCTACCATTGATGCCCCGCCCGAAATCTTAAATTTGGTCGTTAGCCCGAGCATTCGCTATTATTGAAAGCCTAATCACTCCCGCATTCAACCTCCACCATTTCCCCACTTTAAATCCCGCTTACCTCCCTCTTTACTCACCTTTGTGCCGACCTTAAATTCGATGTAACCGACAGCCGTTCATCGCCTCCACCTTCGCTAGGCCCGTGCGCGCATCCTCCGCCCCTCCGCCGAGCGAATCCACCGCCGAAGAGCCCCGCCGCAAACGCCCACATTCCGCCGCCCCTGCATCCTCGTCGCCAGCCAAGTGTGCCACCTCAGCTTTCTCTTTGGTCCATGGACCCAGTCCACAAAAGCCTATCCCAGCTGTCAGTGAATAAAACCCTTTTTCTGTTCAAAAATAATTCGACCAGAAAATCAAAATCTTTGCTGACGTCACCCTGACATATAAATCTCTTTTCCCACAGAAAAATAATTCCTCTGAAAATCATTTCCCTTGATGACATCATAATCTGATTTTTTAGTTCAAAAACAATTCCAGAAAATCGGTTTATTATTTTTCTCTCCTTTCAAACTTTCAAAAGCTCGTATTTCTTCATTTTAATTCCGGTTGAGCCCATTCAAATTTCTAAATTCATCTAAAATTCCAAAATATTCATTTCTATCCTATTTTTAAATTGTTGGAATTTTGGAATTTATTTGGATTAAATTAAAGTTTAGAAAATAAAAATATTTTAAATGGCTAAAATACACTTCAAATAAATCCGAAATTATTTTATTTGATATTTTCATTTAACAAGGATTTGTGTAGAATTTTATTGAATTTTTTTCGAATTTATTTTATTATATTATTGTTTTGGGAAAAATATTAATATTTTTTTACCGTTTTCTCTCTCCTCGCTTTATCTTCTTCCTCACGAAGCTTTCTGTCCAGAGAGTAATGCCGCCATTGCCGTTTCTTTGAGCTTTCATTCCTCTTGAATTTCTCCACCGTTTTTCATGAAATCAAGTGCATTCACTTGCTCTCTTCATGACTCCTCCATTCCCAACCGTTTCTCTCCACCTTTATGCTCATTTACACGAAAATGAAACCATTGCTCTAAGGGAGCACCGGGTGCCCCTTCTCATCCTTAGTCACCCCCAAAAATCTCAGGTCTCCTCTCCCTTCCTTCTCCCCGCAATCTCCATTTTTCTTTCGTCAACTGAGCAATGTTACTCGGCCTTTTGCGCCGCCTACAGTGGAGTTCCATGACTTTTGACCATACCACTGGCTTCGCCTTCGCGTGTTCTACGTAGTGCTTCGCTCACCTTCACCGGAGCTTCGCCGGAGCATCGCCGGACCACCGCGGCCAAACCACGCCGTCGCTTCTCTCCTCGCTGCGAGCCGACCATGCATGTTCCACCATAACCGAGGTGAGCATCGTGTTCCCTGTGTTCTCTTCTACGTTTCGCCGCAAACCTCACCCGCTAACTCCTCTCCGTTTACCCGGAACACCGATGTCAACCCGACGGTCACAAAATGTCTTCTCCACCGTGTTCCGCCACCATTCGATGTCCTTTGGCCGAGCCGTTTGCACCGTTGAGTTCGCCTCGACGCGTTCTACGTTGTGCTTCCATCGCCATCACTAAAGATTCCCCGAGTCATCGTCGACCTTGTCAGGCCCAGACACTAAAACTGTACCTCCGTGCGTACACCCCTTTTTGGTAAGCGCTTTGATTTTTGTTCGCGTCATATCGTGTCCTACCCTCTAAGAAATTTTTCTACCATTTTGTTTAATTTTTCATGAAGCCAATTGTCAGAAAATGAACTTTCCGCGAAAATGGCCGTTTTTGACTCCCGACGTTGATTCGTCGTCTCTGTTGAGTTTTAGCCTATGCCGTAATTTTTCTTAGACTTGCCTCACCGCGTTCTACGCCGTGCTTCCTTCCTTTTCCCCGAAAAGCCTCCACAAATTTTTGCCTCCGACATCTCGCCATGGCCGCCAATGGCATCTCGTATCCCCATCTATCCGTTGGTGTTTTCCCCAATCTGTTCACGTCATATCGTGCCAAACCATCCCAAGTAGCTACCTTCCAAGTAGTTTTTCCTTTCTCTCTACCGTCGCTGTTCAAACGTCGATGGTATCGTCTCCGTTCCTCGTCACCGTATCCATGTCACCACCTTCATCTCATCGCCAGGATTCCATTTTGCCCATTCGCTAGCCACCTCGCAGCCTACCGACACCATACTATTCAAAAAGTAATTCTCAGATGTTGTTATCATTTCATGTGATGTCCAAAACTTCCAGATATTCGTTCTCCCTCATATAAACTCCGAATCCGTTGATTCTTTCTCCTAAATTCATCTAAGATCATTATCTATCTCCCAGTATATATTTTATAATTTTGGAATTTTATTTATATTTTATTCGAATTTATTTTGTTTGGTTCTTCGCGTGTAGACACGATTATTCCGGAGAGTTCGATTTTGATGATTCACAGCATCAAGTCTTCGAGCAAGGCAAGTTACACATTTGACCATGTTGACCCCAGTAATTTAAATTATTTATATTGTTTTTAAATTATTATGCATGCGTACTTTTACTCAATCTAGTTTAAAATCGATTTAAAATCTAGTTATACCCAATTCCTTTGTTTATGGCCAAATTTGACATTGAACTTCCTATGCCTTGTCACCCTAGATGAAAAACTAGTTAGTACATTAGTATTAACTAGGAATTATATATAAATGCTTAGCCATGCTTAGAATGATTTAGGTTGGGATATCTTTTTCACATAAAATGATAAGCTTTTGAAATGTATTTTTGACTTTGGTGAGTCGAGATGGATTATGAAATGTTTCCAAACAAAATATAAAAACTTGGTTTCGATTTAGGCAAATGATTAGGTGGTGGGTGCTTGCTGGCATGCATTGTTGTTTGGTGACACAATGTTGATTGCCAGGCACAAGGGGTATGTGGTTGGTGCCTAAGTCAAGTTAAGGACCGGTCTGTGAGCTACTATTGCAAAGCCCTAACGTACTACCACAAGTCTGGTATGGGATAGACCTGGCTGAATAATTTGTGAAGTTCCAACTTAATCTCGCTATAGGCTGAATGTGAGCGCGGCGTAGGCCGTAAGAAGTCTCACATGGCACAAGAGGGGGCTCCAACATGTGGATTCATGTTGTGGTGAAACCTTAGTGGTGGCATGATTATGTTGACAACGGATCATTGTAAAGGCCTTGTCATGATCTCCTGGCCGCACACGTAAGGAAGTGTGTTAATCCGGTGGCAAAAAGGGATGATCATGTCTTGTGGGTAAAGCTGTACAACCTCTGCAGAGTGTATAATCTATCTTGGATAGCCGTGCCCACGGTCATGGGCAAGCTGAGTAAAGTTTTTCATGGATTAGACTTTGTTTTTGAAAATGGTTTTACAAACTGCTTACGGATGGATGGAATCCATATGAGATCTTTTTGGAAAAGATGGTCCGGGTGGGATGCCCGTGGATAGGTTAGTGTTTGGTCGGAGCCTGCACTAACGATATTATTTTGTTAAAATCTTGTTTCTATCTATTGTATCAAATTCAGCTTTTGAATCTACTCACAGTATTTACTCAATTTCGCTTTATGCTCAACTAACCTTATTATGCCATCCTTTGTCAATCTATATGCATGCATTAACTCTGTTAAACCTCCTGGTGTAACTTGTTGAGTACTTTATGTGCTCATGTTGCTCAATTCATCATTTTTTTAGAGGACATCTTCGAATTTGGTGAGGATCAGAACGTATAGGCCGCGTCCTACTATCGTTTGCCTGTGGGCTGGCTCAGTGGGCTTCTTCCGCTTCGGTTTTTCCTTCCGCTGCTTATATTTAATTTTGGCTTATGTGCCGTTGATGTAAACTTTGGCCATCAGGCCCATATTAATTTAAATAAAGTTTGTCATTATGCATGATATTTGTCTTTGTTATCACTGTGTGCACTAGCTGATCATGGACTAGTGCGATTTACACAGAGGGTTCTGGAGTTGTTGCTCTGGGTCCCAACAAACGATGACTGTCGGGGCAACCAGCCCAGTCTGCATCAGAGTATGCTATCAGCTGAGTCGAAGGTGAAGAATATAGAGTAAGGCCGTGATCCTGAGTGCCCTGAATATACCGAAGAATACGCTTGAGGAACTGAAGATGAGGTTCCGCGGAGCGTGCATATATTGGCAGACCTGTTGGACAGCATAAGCAATATCAGGCCTGGTGAGGGTGAGGTATTGGAGAGCACTGGCAAGACTCCGAAACTTGGAAGGATCCAAAATAGGAGCACCATCAGAAGCAGACAACTTGGCCCGAGTATCCACTGGAGTGAGACAAGGCTTGCAATCGATCATCTTGGCACGAAGAAGAAGCTCACGAGCATACTTCTGTTGAGAGAGAAACATCCCATCTGCAATGCGGGTGATAGAGATGCCCAAGAAGTAATGAAGATCACCAAGGTCTGTCATAGAGAACTCCCGGCTGAGAGAAACAGTAATACTGCGAAGAAGGGCAGTAGAAGACGCAGTGAGAATGATGTCATCCACATAAAGAAGCAGGTAAGCTGTGTCAGCACCGCGACGAAGAACAAACAAAGAAGTGTCGGACCATGAGGGGGTAAAACCAATAGAACCAGCAAACTGAGCGAACCGCTGGTACCACACTCGAGGGGCCTGCTTGAGACCGTAGAGGGAGCGATGCAAGTGACAAACATGAGAAGGCCGAGATGGATCCACAAAACCAGAGGGCTGCTCACAGAAAACTGTCTCAACAAGGGAGCCGTGGAGAAAAGCATTCTTCACATCCAACTGATGGATAGGCTAGGAGCGAGACATAGTAAGACTGAGAACTGTCCGAATAGGAGCCGGTTTCACCACAGGACTGAAAGTCTCATCAAAGTTGATGCCAGGTTGCTGTGAGTATCCACGGACCACCCATCGTGCTTTGTAGCGAGCAAGACGACCGTCAGAGTGAAACTTGTGTTGTACACCCACTTGCCTATGACAATGTTGGCACCGGCCGGACAAGGGACGAGAGTCCAGGTCTGATTTTTGACAAGAGCATCAAATTCTTCTGTCATGGCCTACCACCAGTTGGGATCCTGAAGAGCAGAATGGTAGGTCTTCGGTACGGGCGAAATCTCTGTTGTGACAGCAGATAAATTCAAGCGGTCAATTGGTTTCACAATCCCCGCTCTGGCCCGCGTGACCATAGCATGCAGCCCAGGAGCAGGACGTGGCGGCGGCTCGATTGATGGTGTGGCAGAATCCTCTAGGAAGAGGACGCGGCTTGGCAGAACAGCTGGTGGACCCGAGAAAAGTGGCCCCGGCTGGACTGCAGAGGAGCCGGAGGAAGATGGCCTGCGTGGCGAGCTAGACGGTCACGGCCTGGAAGTGCCGTTCACCCGGAAAGTCCCAGAAGCGGAGGAGGTTGGCGCGCTTCGAGCGATCGAGACCGGGGAGCCCGCGCGAGTGTTGAGAGTCGGCCCACCAGAGCGCACGGCACTGGGGAGGATCGATGCGTGAGGACGCTCGTCGGTGGTGGGGCCGGTCTGAACAGTAGCATGCAGAGGTGAGCCCGACGTAGAATCCTCCTGTAGAAAATCAAAAGCAGCAGCTGCTGGTCACGGTGACAAACAAGCAAAAGGAAAAATATCCTCATAAAATGAGACATGTCGTGAAATGAGAATTCGTCGGGTGACTGGGTCATAACACCGGAACCCCTTATGATTGCTAGGATAGCCGAGAAAGACACAAGCAACGGATTGCGGGGCTAGCTCATGTGGCGTGGTGGATGATGTGTTGGGGTAGCAGAGGCAACCAAAAATGTGAAGATGGCTATAAGTAGGGGTTTTCTGGTAGAGAGTCTCGAACGGTGTCGAAGACAAAAGTGTGGAGGTTGGACGACGATTGAGAAGGTATGTGGAGGTGGCGAGGGCCTCGGCCCAGAAGGAGGGTGGCATGCTGGCTTGAATGAGGAGAGTGCGGATGACATTATTGATAATACGAAGAAAATGTTCAGCTTTACCATTTTGTGGAGAGGTATGGGGGCAAGAAAGGCGAAGATGAGTCCCATGTGCAGCAAGAAGTGCGGTCATATGGGAACTAGTGAATTCACCACCGTTATCGGCTTGGACAGCGAGTATGTGTTGGTTGAACTGTGTGCGAACGTAGGGAAAGAACAATTGAAAAGTGTCAAAAACTGTGTGCGTCGGAGAGGAAATGTCCAAGTAAAATGAGAGTAATCATCAAGGATAACAAGATAATATTGAAAACCCGAGCAGCTCAATACAGGAGATGTCCACAAATCACAATGTAACAACTCAAAGGGTTGGGAAGAAAGCGATGTACTGCGCTCGAAAGGTAACCTAACATGTTTTCCCAACTGACAAGCATGACAAGGAAGGTGGGACTTATTATATTTTGAGAGCTGAGGAATTAAGGGGACAATGCTGCGCCCGGGGTGCCCAAGACGACGATGCCATAGTTCAGTCGACGCAAGGAAGGAAGCTGGTGTGGAGAGTGTGGAGGGCTGGAAGGTGTAGAGATCTCCCTCACTATTGCAGCGAAAAATCTCGATCCTGGTCAGAAGATCCTTTATGGAGAAACCAAACGGGTCAAAATCAACGTAACAGAGATTATCACGAGTAAATCTTCGAACAGAGAGAAGATTTTTAATAATGTTGGGAACAATTAGGACATCATTAAGAGAAAATTTGTGGTTAGGTGTTGAAAGAGTAGTATGGCCAGTGTATGAAATAGGGAGGGATGAGCCGTTTCCAACAGTGACAGAAAGGGGATGACGAAAGGGTTTCGGAGAAACAAGTGTACCGGCATTGGACGACATGTGGGAAGAGGCTCCGGAATCCATTACCCAATCACCTTCAGAACCTCCCGACTGCTGCATTGACATGGCGTTTAGGGTGGCAATGAGACCAGCCGAGTCCCATGCCCCTGGCACTGGAGCTCCGAGCTGTGTCGCGAGAGGAGCCGGCAGAACGGGTGCGAACACGGTGTAAGCATGCTGCTGTGGCGTCGTGGGTCGTGGCCCAAGGATGCCAGGAGAGCCCCCGCGCCAGGGAGCCCCCCAGCTTGGTGCCCACGTCGGAGCTGGTCCTCCCCACAGAGAGAAGCAAAACCACAGCCCTCCTGGAGCGGGCGCGCGCCAGTTTGCGCCGGAACCGCCGTTGCCGGTGTTGAAGTTGGCACTGCCGCGGCCGTTTCAGCCATAGCCGCCGTTGCCGGTGTTGAAGTTGGCGTTGCCGCGGCTGTTTCCGCCATTGCCACCACCACCCTTCTTGTTATTCCACTTCTTTTCCCCCCGCCAGAGGACCACTTTTCGCCTTGAGAGTTGCTGCTGCCATCACCGACACTTCTCTGTTACTGAAGACTGCCGGTGGTGGAAGATAGAAGTGCTGTGGTGGCCGTTACAGCAGCCTGGTTGGTGGCCTTCGTTTCCGCCATGGTCAAGATCGACCGAGTGCGCAAGAAACTGGGAAAAGGATCCAACAGCGGAATCAATTGAAAAGTGGATTTGAAACGTGGATTCAAACCTCGGAGGGTGTTGAAGACGAGTGCTTTGTCGGAGACTGGTTGGCCGACTTCACGCAGGGCATCAGCTGTCTTTTTCAACTTGCGGCAGTAGTCTTGCACGATCATGTCACCTTGGACAATTGACCGGAACTCTGCTTCGAGGAAGACGGCCCGGCTCTCCTTGTTGTCACGAAATAGATCGTCGATGGCGACCTAGGCTTTTCGTGTAGTCTGATCCTTGTCGACGATGATCTCGAAGATGTCTTCGCAAATGGATCCGTAGATCCACGAATGAACGGCGAAGTCTTGACGACAGTGGAGTTCGTCGAGGTTGGGGTCGGTGGTGCCGTCGATGAAGCCCATCAAGCCGTACTTGCCGACGAAGACAGTGAAGAGGGTACTCCATTGAGAGAAGTTGGAGCCGCTGACGTCGAGCATGATCGGCTCGTGCATTTTGACGCTTGCCACATTGATGACGGAGGCCATGGTGTCCGATGCGATGACGGTGGATGGAGCGGAGGAGAGGGACGGCGAGGTGCCTAAACCCGCTGAGCTGGTGGTGCTCATGATGTCCTGTGATGGCAGGAGAAAGAGAACTGCAGGTGCGCAGGTTAGACCTGCTCTGATACCATGTGATTTGGAAGAAGAAGGAAGCAAGATTGAGAAGACGCCACACAATCGGGGCGCAGACTTCCATTGATATTTGTAGAGATACAATCAACTATACATGGCAATGTTTAAGCTAGGAAAGTCTATACATAGCAAGCTCTATATATGGCAAAGCTATATACGGCAAGAGGAGCCGGTAATGGAAGAACGAGATTGCTTAACACATATCTCCTCTGATCAATGATATGCTACTCCTTTCCTCGCAAGTTCCTCCGTTTCTTCCTCTCCTCTCCTCGCTTCTTCCTATCGCCGCCTCCATTCGCACTGTGCTTGCTTCGTTGCATCTTCTGCCGGCCGTTGTTTTGCTCCTTTGTTTTGATTCATCTCGGCCGCTCCCTTATCAACGTCCCTTCCGCGCTTTTAGGTTCAGTAGCCAGGTCGACCGGCCGGGTTGCTCGCCGTTCGTTTTGGTTCAGGTGCGGCGAAGATGTGCCTGCTGGTTAGTTCGATCCCAGGATTTTATCGCATTTACATTCGATCCATTACCTTCTCATTGCTTTGTTTGGGTGTAGGCCCCTCCGCGGTGTTGACTTGCTGGGAGGAAGGTGTTCCTTCGGTGTGAAAGCTTGGGATTTAGGTGAGGGGAGGGTCTGACAGACGGATCTGGTTTTTTTGCTCGGGTTTGCCCGTTTCCACGTTGGGTGGATCGTGTTGGTTTTATTTTTTTTGCAGCGTGTCTTCGGCCCGTGTTGCCGGTTCTGCCTTTCGATTCGTCGTCGATTGGCGGTTCTGCCTTTCGATTCGTCATCGATTTGCTTTTGGTTCATCTTCCACTCTTTGGGCCCGTCGTTCCCACTCTAGGTTTCAGGAACTCTCTACTTCTTTCCAAGGTTGGCCGTCGGCGCACCCAGTTTAGCCTTTTCTGTGCGTTACTGTGGTAAGTTGTTTTTGGATTGGTAGTGTTGACTGGAAAGAAAGAGTCGAGAGTTGGAGAGTTAAACAGGAGAAAAATATGATACAGATGACCGATAGATATCCAGCAGAAGGGAAAGGGGATATCGAAGGGACTGGCTGAAATGGTGAAGATCTGCAAATGTATGAACTGTGCTACTTGCACCTGTTCTACTTTATTTGCACTACGCATTACCAACAAGGTTGCTACAATTCATCACTTATTATACATGCTATTCCAGATAATGAGGTGATTTGAGTTACTTTTCTCTTCTGCAGGGCTAACGATGCACAACTACCTCTAAGCGGCATAGTGCCTATACCTGCCAATCAGCTTAACCTTTATAGTGTAATGATCATTCTTCGGCTTATCATCTTGTGCCGTTGTTGCAAAGGCAAAAAAAGTACCCGAAGAAGGATGGACCATGCCCAATGGCACTCCTTGGCCTGGGAATAACCCAAGAGATCATCCTGGAATGATTCGGGTGCTTCTTTTACTTTAACACGGGCATTACTGTCAGAAGTTAATTTAATCTGGATCTTATCCTTATCTATTCAACTCTTCTTTTGGACCTCAGGTATTCTTGGGGCATAGTGATGGGCTTGACACAGATGGAAATGAGTTCCCGCGACTTGTTTATGTCTCTCATTAAAAGAGGCCAAGCTTCCAGCATCACAAGAAGGCTGGTGCCATGCATGCTTTGGTGCATGCCTCCTTTAATTATTCAGTTCTGCACGTGACAGTTTGGTTTATCTTTCTCGTTCTAATTTTACTATATATTTCAATCAATGAACAGATTCGCGTGTCCGCTGTCCTAACAAATGGTGCTTACCTTCTTAATGTGGATTGTGATCACTACTTCAATAACAGTAAAGCCCTTTGAGAAGCAATGTGCTTCATGATGGATCCAACACTAGAAAGGAAAACTTGCTATGTCCAGTTTCCACAAAGATTTGATGGTATTGACTTGCATGATTGATATGCTAACCGGAATATTGTCTTCTTTGATGTAACATGTAAGTATGGTAGTGCCTTTGTTTGTCCTATTTTCAAATAATTCATGATTCTTACATGGTTTTCGTGTGCAGATAAACATGAAGGGTTTAGATGGTATTCATGGTCCTGTGTATGTGAGAACAGGGCATTGAAGGTGTGTGCTTATGAAATTATCAGCAACTGTGTGGTTCATTTCCCATTTGCAATTGGCCCATATAGAATTTTCCTATAGATTTATGGTGTACCATGTTGCAGATTGTGTAGGATCGTATGGTACAATCAGAGAAGGGGTAAATGATTGTCTCCGCTTTTTATCACCTGAAACCAAAGCATAACGTAGAGAAACAGAAGCAAAGCAATCTGGATCACGAGCGGAAGTACCAACCGCAGCTGCTTACCAATACGTGGTCGTAAGCCTCTGTCGCTCTGTCGCCCGATTACACATCACGACCAGACGTTATGACCACTCGTCCCGAACAATAGTCCTGACAACTTGCTTGCGACCACATGCTTCCGATTGCTCGCTCCGGTCGCTTGCTTACGAACGCTTGCCTACGAACGCTTGCCTACGAGTACTCGGATCAACTGCCGACTTGCTCCGATCGCTCAGCACGATCTTGGATTAGTCGCTTGATTGTTCCAATCACTCTGTAGGATCTCAGATCAATCGCCTGCTTGTTCTGATCTCTCTGCACGACAACATTGCACATGGTTGTATCCTCCTTTCGCCTGACGTCTCTAGTCGTTCGACCACCGCTTGAATGACTACACGTCGAAGACAACACAGAGCGCAGAAAACAGAGGAAAAACGGCGATGCTCTGGAAGTTACCGGAGATGAACGAAACTAATCTATTATTTCATAAGCAAGTTCTTGGCTACAAAGCGCCTCACGGCACCCCTAAAATCTTCTCCACAAAAGCCCTAAAACCTTCCTTGCTTTTATAGTTAGCGCACAAAGCGTGTTCAACTCAAACACCTTAAAACCCCGTCCGATATCCACTTGGACACGAACTCTATCTCTTTCTTAAATCAAGGGACCTAAAACCCTTCCTAACATAGGTTTTAACCAACTCGTATAAGTTATGGACTCCATCCATAAACTATACGACACACATGATACGGCCTCCAGGATATCCCCTCCTGTATCCCATTGTGCACCAGGGAAAGTACTGTAGCTACGATTACCTGCCGTGGTCGTAAAACCAAAGTTGTACTACCGTGGTCGAAAAGTCGAAGTCGTACTGCCGTGGTCGAAGTCAGGCGTGGTCGTAAACTGAACGTGATTGTAGCATGCTGTGATTGTAAGCTGAACGTGTCGACAACTGCTGTGGTCGTAGCCGTGTTCAAGCTGTGGTTGAAAGATTGTCTGTGTTTTGATGCCGTAGTCATAAGAGTGTCTGAAGACTGTATCATTCGTAACTGAGCAAAAACACTCGAAAGTAAAGACATCAACAGCAAATGACCAAGTTTTTCACAAACGCAAAATCCAAGGCAAATCAAATGTCAATTATTCATCATATCTTAATCTACAACCATCCACATGGTCTAACAATCTCCCCCTTGATGAATACATTGACAACACTTTGAAAAATTCTCAAATGATTTGTGTTGTGAAAGAGAAGCAAAAATATGCCAATTCAAAATCTCCAAATCTCTCCCCCTTTGGCAATGTAATCATCAAGACTTTCAGAGAGAAAGAATAATTCTAAGTGGGAGCAAGGAGAGTAAAGATCAAGAATCTTTGAAGATTATACAAGTCAATTTGTATTAATATTTTGTCCAAGCCATCAGTGTGAGTAGAGCTTCCTAGATCATATAAAGTCATATATCATATAGCTAGACCAGAAACTAGTCTTTTAGCATAATTAGATAATTTAGATCGATGACAAGCATTTCATCAATAACTAGGCCAAACATAAAGAGCACAATGAGATATCACAACGAAAAGTCAAAGCCTAAAAATGAAGCAAACATTAAATCTAGACAGATTAGCAGTCTCATAAACAATCTATTGCTTCACACATGTTTTTTAGGCGTGTGGCATGCTTGTAGCATACTTCTTTTCATAATGCTATCATTTGAATAGTGACATGCTTGAAGCATACTTCTTTTCATTTGTGCATTTTTTCTTCTTTTTCTTTTGTTTAACCATAGCATGCTTGAAGCATACATCTTTTCAATTTTTTTCTTTCAATCCACACTTGATATCATTTGAATGATACCACTTATAGAATTTCTCCTTTTTATATATAAAACATGCCAACTTGAGTGAGCATAAAAAGATTGTGATATGAAACATACAAGCCTCAACGCCAAGATTTTAAAGCAAGATTCATAATCAAACTAATTCTTTTAGATAAACATCACAAAGTGCTATCAATAATCACTAGTCATAGACTTATACCAAGTCATGTTTTACTTCAAGTGTAGCAGATTAATTAAAACTAGTTGTGGTCTAAGCTACACAACATATGAGTAAATATGATAAAGCAAACCTTACTACTCATTTGACTTCAATGGCTCAATCTTCGTGAATTATATGACAGGTATAATAGACAAAGCTCCTGACACCACTTCAATTGACTTACTCCCCCTCAGAATGATCCCATCTTACATAGAAAAAGAGCAAATTGTGAAGAAACAAGAAGCTGAGAGTGAAATCTAGAAAACCAAAAAGGAGTTCAGAGACCACTTGTATAATATCATTACCTCTCCTCATGGTCTAACCTAAAGATAAAGTCTCATGGAAACTCTTAGAGAGTGAAGAGCCATCTAGTGTTCCAATCAAGCAATGATGCAAAAGACTGGAACCAAATCAAGTGCCTGTTCTCCACCCCTGTTTCACTTGTCTCAAATCACGGTAGATGTCGGTTTCACAGTGCTGGGGTTAGTCAAGTAATCTTTAGGAATCCAACACTGTGATACTCGACAAAGAGTCAGTAGTAGGCAATGATAAAAATTTAAGTAAAGATTTAGCCTTTGTCAAATTCTGGTCTGACTGCCGTTGAGGAACCAGTTCGTTCACTGACCTGTCTAAGTGCCTTTGTGTAGCTAGTTGGAACCCATCTGAGTGCCTCTGGGCACCTGGTTGAATCTCTGGTCCGACCACGTTGTAACGACCATGTACATCTGGTCAACACTCTGATCCGACTATGTTGTAACAACCATGTACAGCTGGTCGAAACTCTAGTCTCTGTACACCTGGTTGTAACTCTGGTCTGACCACGAAGAGAAGCTGATCTGAACTTTGGCCTGATCACTCTGTTATGACCATGGACGAAGGCCGGTCTAACTCCCAACTGGTTCTAGCTTACATTGTTTGGCTCAGTTCCTTGCCTATTGGTTTTCAGGTCAATGCCAACTTGAATTCACTAGGACATGGTGAGCCTTAGGGTGGGTATGCAAGAGAGGCTTTCATCATTTAGACGTGCTTGACTTCATATACCTTTGTAGGATCATCGATGGCAATCAGAGGGGGTGAATGATTGCAACGCCTAGCGGAAGCTTTTTATAAAATTTTCTGCCTTTTAATTGTTTAATCTGCAAAAAACAAAAATAATGAAACAAAAAAAACATGATTTGTTTCTGGTTCTACTGCAGCAAAACTGTAGTGATTACTGTAGCAGTTACTGTAGCACGAGAAAAGTTCTGATCAATCAGCAAAACAACATTTTTCCTTCAATCTAGCAATCGATTTTTAATTCAAACTAATTAGTGAATATAAGCACAACAAATATATAGCTATAGATTAATGCATGAAGAATACCTAGAATCAAAAAACTAGGAAAAAGGATAATATATGCGAATTTAAAAACTCACAAACTTTAATTAGAAAATCACGAACACTATTCATCCATCCATCCATCCATCAGCTGTATGCACGCAGTCGTCGCTCGATTTTTTTCACTTCGTTCGGACGACACGCGCTGACCGAGGAGTTGAAGCAACGCCGCACGCAAGACCGAGATGATGAAATTGGGATGCGCTGTCGGAATTTTTCTCGAATAGATCTAGAATTTATTTCTTAATTATAGTGGCTACAAAGTGTCCTCCTGGCACCCCTTAAACCCTAGAACAAAAATTGCATCTCAAAAGTCACCGGGTTAGCCTCTAACCCCACCTCTATTTATAGTCTAAGACCCAAAACCCGCGCTTATTCTAAGCCCACGAGTTCTAATCTAATTCCAACAAATAAGGGACCTGAAACCCTTCCTAACACGGGTTTTCCAAAATTCCAACTACAACTTCTCCAACTCATCACGTGTCGAAGCCTCCAGGACCGCACCTCCTGTATATTCTCCACGCATCATCCACCTTTACTCTCCATGTGCTCCAGCATGAGCCAACCACCTCGTGACATCCTCAACTACCTGGACCTTAGATTTCTCCTTCCTAGTCCCGATCTTCTTCGTCACCGACCATAACCGTCTCCACGCCCAACCTGCATATGCAAAGACCAAAGAACATTCTTTCGGCACAAGTTCTCTCTAACTTGACCAACATCAATCCGTACACACGCGACACAACTCGCATAATAATGCTAAACAAAATTACCAATTATTTATCATCACAAATTAATCATTGTCAATTATTCATCACCAAAATATCCTAGACCTAGCCACATGGTCCAACAACCTTGCTAAGGTAAACAAAATGTTTCCTTTGTCAACGGAAAAAACCTCTCTAATCAAGGTGATATTAAAGATGAATCATGGGAAAAATGACAATTTTTCTTCTCTTTTAGAACTGATGGAGTATGTGTCTAAATAGCTTGATGAACAAAAAACACTCATGGAGCTACACCAAAAAGAATTTTTTTACAAAAAACTAACGTATGCTTTTATCTTTGCATATACTACTACTGCTTATATTCTATATTCTAAATGCTCATGATTGGATGCTGTGTCACCTAAAGCCCTACCCTAGACATGAAAAAAAGAACATCGGTAGCTGCTCCCCATCTGGAATTTAGTTTATAAATATTTCTTTTCCAAGGATGCACCAAGTTTTGTCTTCATCATAGAACTTCATTGTTTGTGTTAGACCATGTGGCTAGGTCTAGGATTTTTATGATGATGAACAATTAACAACATTGTTTATTATTGTTATTTCAGGCGTGTGCGTGTGTGAGAGGATTAATGTTGGTCAAGTTGGTGAGAACTTGTGCCGAAAGAATGTTCTTCAGTGTTTGCATGTGCAGGTTGGGCGTGGACATGATCATGGTCGGTGACGAGGAAGACCAGGACTAGGAAGGGGAAATCTGAGGTCCAGGCGGTCGAGGATGTCACGAGGTGGTCAGGCTCACGCTGGAGCACATGGAGATCAAAGGTGGATGATGCATGGAGAAGATACAGGAGGTGAAGTCCTGGAGGCTTCGGAGGCGTGCAAACCCGTGTTAGGAAGGGTTTCGGGTCCCTTAAAAATTAGTGGGCCAAAAGCCTAATTTAGGTAAAAAGGTCCAGGTCCAATTGGATGAGTTGTTTTAGGGTTTTGAGTAGGAATTGATCTCATATATATGTGCGGAAACCGAGTTGTAAAAAGTGGTTTTTGCCGAGAGATTAAAGAGAAGAATAAAAATTGCGGCGGCACTTTTCATCGGGGGCATCTCTCCACGTTCTCTGTCTTTGACGTACTTTCTCTAGTTCTAGTCCTCCGATTGACATAATTCCAGTTCAGTTAGTTCAATAACTTTCTCTAGTTTGTTCTGACAAAGTTTGAGGTTAATCGGAGTTACGGATTTTTATCGAGATCAGTTTTAGTAAGGATACAGTGTTCTGTCCAGATCTTTAAACAAGGCTTAAATAGGTTTTGTGTTAAAAGGGGAGTGTTGTAGCTAAAGGCTAAACAGGAAGAGAGGGGGATTGATAGGAGAGGAAGAGAGCCAGATCTGGAGAGGTGGTGATAATGAGAGGAGGATGTCCCCCTCCTGCCCCTCCTGGGGGCTTATATATATATGAGAGGGGTAGAATGGGAAATCCCCATTCTACCCCTTAGTATTTACAAAGGATGGGGGTACATTGGTATATTTACACTGGTATGTTCCTCTACACTATTGGGCCTATTACATGTTGGACTAGTTGCACGGCCCATTCACGGGGGGTTGGGCCACCCCTACAATAGTACTCCCTCGACAGCAAGCGCTGAGGTCCCGATGGGCGAGCTGACGCGGTCAACCACCCCAGCCCCCTGTTCCCGGACAGCAAACGCGAGGGTGCCGATGCAACTGGTAGCTCGCAGACCCCAGAGGCAATGTATACGAAGAAATCCGTGAAGTCGGGCGCCGAAGGTGTGCCGCCCCGCCGAGGCGATGCCTATGAGGCGGACAGCGGAGTTGAGCGTCGGAGGCGTGCCGTCGAGTGCCGAAGACGTGCCGTCCCACCGAGGCGAAGCCTACGAGGTGGACAGCGGAGTCGAGCGCCGGAGGTGTGCCGTGGAGCGCCGAAGACGTGCCGTCCCACCGAGGCGAAGCCTACGAGGTGGACAGCGGAGTCGAGCGCCGGAGGCGTGCCATGGAGCGCCGAAGGCGTGCCGTCCCACTGAGGCGATGCCTACGAGGTGGACGGCGGAGTCAAGCGCCGGAGGCGTGCCGTGGAGCGCCGAAGACGTGCCATCCCACCGAGGTGAAGCCTACGAGGTGGACAGCGGAGTCGAGCGCCGGAGACGTGCCGTCCCACCGAGGCGAAGCCTACAAGGTGGACAGCGGAGTCGAGCGCCGGAGGCGTGCCGTGGAGCGCCGAAGACGTGCCGTCCCACCGAGGCGAAGCCTACAAGGTGGACAACGGAGTCGAGCGCCGGAGGCGTGCCGTGGAGTGCCGAAGGCGTGCCGTCGAGCGCCAAAGACGTGCCGTCCCACCGAGGCGATGCCTACGAGGCGGACAGCGGAGTCGAGCGCCGGAGGCGTGCCGTGGAGCGCCGAAGACGTGCCGTCCCACCAAGGCAATGCCTACAAGGCGGACAGCGGGGTCGAGCGCCGGAGACGTGCCGTGGAGCGCCGAAGACGTGCCATCGAGCGCCGAAGACGTGCCATCCCACCGAGGCGATGCCTACGAGGTGGACGGCGGAGTCGAGCGCCGGAGGCATGCCGTGGAGCACCGAAGGCGTGCCGTCGAGCGCCGAAGACGTGCCGTCCCACCGAGGCGAAGCCTACGAGGTGGACAGCGGAGTCGAGTGCCGGAGACGTGCCGTCCCACCGAGGCGAAGCCTACGAGGTGGACAGCGGAGTCGAGTGCTAGAGGCGTGCCGTGGAGCGCCGAAGGCGTGCCGTCGAGCACCGAAGACGTGCCGTCCCACCGAGGCGAAGCCTACGAGGTGGACAGCGGGGTCGAGCGCCGGAGACGTGCCGTCCCACCGAGGCGAAGACTACGAGGTGGACAGCGGAGTCGAGCGCCGGAGGTGTGCCGTGGAGCGCCGAAGGCTTGCCGTCGAGCGCCGAAGACGTGCCGTCCCACCGAGGCAAAGCCTACGAGGTGGACAGCGGAGTCGAGCGTCGGAGGCATGCCGTGGAGCGCCGAAGGCGTGCCGTCCCACCGAGGCGAAGCCTACGAGGTGGACACTTTCTCCTACCTGCAAAAAGAGTGCCCGCGAAGAGCGGGCGCTTGCAGCGTAGGCCGAGGGCGCTACGCACACGGAGGCAGGGAGGCGAGACCACCGTTCCCCTACCTTCAAAACGAGTGCCCGCGAAGAGCGGGCGCTTGCAGCGTAGGCCGAGGGCGCTACGCACACGGAAGCAGGGAGGCGAGACCGCCGTTCCCCTACCTTCAAAAAGTGTGCCCGCGAAGGGCGGGCGCTTGCAGCATAGGCCGAGGGCGCTACGCACACGGAGGCAGGGAGGCGAGACCGCCGTTCCCCTACCTTCAAAAGGAGTGCCCGCGAAGAGCGGGCGCTTGCAGCGTAGGCCGAGGGCGCTACGCACACGGAGGCAGGGAGGCGAGACCGCCGTTCCCCTACCTTCAAAAAGAGTGGCCGCGGAGAGCGGGCGCTTACGGCGTAGGCCGAGGGCACTACGCACACCAAGGTAGAGAGGCGAAGGCGCCGTTCCCCTACCTTCAAAAACAGTGCCCGCGGAGAGCGGGCGCTTACGGCGTAGGCCGAGGGCACTACGCACGCCGAGGTAGAGAGGCGAAGGCGCCGTTCCCCTACCTTCAAAAACCGGCGGTGCACTCCCTGGTGCAACGCGCGCGAGGGCGCGATATCCAAGTGGTGCGCCGCTTAAAGCGAGGCACTCCCTAGTGTCTCGGCCATCGTGTAGTTTTTATACTCCGTAGAGTGCATGGGAACTTCAACCACGTCTATTTATACTCCGGAGAGTACGTGCGGGAGCACGCCCACACGTGCGCGGGACATCCGCGTCTTGTTTATACTCAGTAGAGTGCGCAGGGAAAACATCCGCGTCTTATTGCGCGCGAGGGCGTCCCCCCGCTGCGTCTTATTTATACTCCGTAGAGTGCGTGCGGAGGCGGACCTCGACGCTACATCTTATTTAGAGTTCGTGGACTGGCGCGTGCGGAGGCGACCTCGACGCTACGACTTTCTTTATAGTCCGGAGACTCGTGCGTGCGAAGGCGACCTCGACGCTACGTCTTATTTAGAGTCCGTGGACTGGCGCGTGCGGAGGCGACCTCGACGCTGCGACTTTCTTTATAGTCTGGAGACTCGCGCGTGCGGAGGCGACCTCGACGCTACGTCTTATTTAGAGTCCGTGGACTGGCGCGTGCGGAGGCGACCTCGACGCTACGACTTTCTTTATAGTCTGGAGACTCGCGCGTGCGGAGGCGACCTCAACGCTACGTCTTATTTAGAGTCCGTAGACTGGCGCGTGCGGAGCTAGGCTCAACGCTACGTCTTATTTAGAGTCCGTAGACTAGCGCGTGCGGAGCTAGGCTCAACGCTACGTTTTATTTAGAGTCCGTAGACTGGCGCGTGCGGAGCTAGGCTCAACGCTACGTCTTATTTAGAGTCCGTAGACTGGCGCGTGCGGAGGCGTCCCCCCGCACGTCTTTGGTTTATACTCAGCCCCGTCACCTTTTGGCTATGGCGAGTGCACACGCGAACGTGCGTCTTCGATTTATACTCAGACCTGTACCCCAGGCTACGGCGAGTGCACATGCGAACGTGCGTCTTTGGTTTATACTCAGCCCCGTCACCTTTTGGCTATGGCGAGTGCACACGCGAACGTGCGTCTTCGATTTATACTCAGACCCGTACCCCAGGCTACGGCGAGTCCACACGCGAACGTGCGTGTTTGGTTTATACTCCGTAGAGTACGCCGACGCTCGAGGCAATCGTGCGATTTAAACCAAAAACGAGAACCAAAACAGAGGCAGCGAAGAAATGGCCGAAGACTTGCGACAACAAAAACTCTCCAGAATGCAATGCTGGGAAAGCATTTGGTACGACGGTAGCCCAGAGCAGGCCAAAACCGGAGAAGCAATCACGGCCAAATCAAATGCTCTCAGAATAGAAAAATGCAATGGCGACTGGTAAAGCCTCACAAGTAATTACATGTAGTGCATACCAGGTGGAGCAGTGGTAACGCAGAGTAGACTCCGTAGGTGCGAAGATGCTGTGTGTACAGAGCTCGCCGCAATGAGTCATGCATGCAATGCAGTGCGAGTCTGCTTGCATTCTGCGTTTGCTCATGCATGCACCGGAGCCGAGGCTGGGCGGGGGCTGCTGCGCGGTCGCTTGCTGCCGCCGGCGAAGTCGGCGAAGTGTACCTAGATTTTGGCGAAGCGAAGTTCTGGGGCGCCATCGAAGGAGCAGAGCTTCCCTGCGGGTGGAGCAGACCTTGTCCATGCGTGAAGCCGGTGGCGCAGACGTCACAGGTGCGAAGGCTGATGGGACCGCGCGGAGCCGTGGCGCAGACCTCGAATGCGCGCAGTCGGTGGCGCAGGCCTCGCAGGCGTGGAGGTTTCGCTCGACTCGACTCGGAGGAGACTTCGCAGGCGCGGAGGCTTCGCTCGACTCGACTCGGAGGAGACTTTGCAGGCGCGGAGTAGAGACTGCAGCGCGGAGTGGGAGCTGTGGCCAGCTCGGAGAAGACTTCGCCGGCACGCCGAGGCCTCCGACAACGTGGAGCCGCAGGCTCATCTGCGCGGAGTCCACTTCCTCATCTTCGGCAGCGCGGAGGCACTTGGGCTTTGCCGTGGCCTCCGACGACGTGGAGCTGCGGCCTCGCCTGCGTGAAGTCCACTTCCTCGCCTTCGGCCGCGCGGAGGCTTGGAAGGCGCGAAGACCATAACGCGGAGGCTTGGAAGGCGCGAAGACTATAACGCGGAGGCTTGGAAGGCGCGAAGACTATAACGCGGAGGCTGGCGCAATGCTTCGGAGAAGGGTCGGCTGCTCACACCGTGCGCCTGCAGGCGGAGACCCGCTTCCATACCGGACGTTGGACGAGGCCGTCGCTGCACACGTGAGGCCCGACGCGATGAGTCGCAGCGGGAGCCGCGGCGTGGAGGCCCGACGTAGCTACTTCGCAGCTTGATAATGCAGCTACGAAGGTCGACGCGGAGCTTTGCGGAGCCATCAGGCGAGGTGGCAGCCGGCCCCTCCTCCATGCTCTCGGAGGCGAGGCGCTCGACGAGCCCCTAGGCGCAGACGCCGCTGCACCCATCGCCGTCGGAGTCGAAGACGTGGGGCGCCGCCGTGACCTCGTCGATGCTGCCTCTAGCTCGAGGTCGCTCAGAGTCGGCCGGAGGCTTCCTGCATGCGCGCGCACATACGGTAGGCAAAGTGTTGACGCCGAGGACGCGCCTCGTCAGAGCCTCCTCCGTCAGGGGTCGAAGCCGCCTTGTCGGAGGCCCCTGGAGGCATGGCGTAGACGCCGAGCGCACGGAGGCAAGCGGAGCGCCTAGCGGAGCTTGGCCGGCTGCACGCGACGACGGAAGCCGGGCAAAGTCATGCCTGTAGACAGGTTGCTTCATGCACGCCCGTAGAGCTCACATCATGCACGCCGTAACGTGAATCCATCCACCGCGCGGAGCCGCCGTATACATTGCGTATGCATGCAGAGTTAATAAACCAATGCATGTATATGCTGTGAATTCACGTGGAGTGCATGCCTGGGTGGCTGCATGAAGCATCCGCATGCATGGGATGGATACATGAAGCATACGTACAATGCACGCCCGAAAACCCATCATTGGAAAAAAGGCAAAGGCTTATATATATGACACCGCCGCCGGACATATATATACAACACCACCACCGGCGGCAGCAGCAGCCACGGCTCAGCACAAAGATGTAAATACCTTGGTTTTGGGCGTAGTCGCCAGCCACAACCTGGAGCGACTCCGGCCGGGCACGCAGCATCTGGCGGAGGCAGCAGGCGCAGAGCCGAACCTGGAGGCCGGGGCGACTTTGCGGAGTCGGCAGGCATGGGGCCGAAGCCAAGGACGTCGACGCGAAGGCCACGACGGCGCGGAGAGATGTAGATCGACGCTGCTTTGGCCTTGGGTGCGCGGGGAAGCGCTGGCGAAGTTAACTCCGCTCGGGCGTGGCCGGAGTCCGGGGCTCACGGAGCCGCGCGAAAGTCGGCGGAGACTTCGCATATCCGAGGCTCTGTAGACGCTCGACGACGCAAAAACTTCCGGACGGCGAAGCGTTCGTGGACTTCGGCGGGACTTCGGAGGCAAGGCGGGTGCAGCGCTTGGGGCCCCGCCTTGCGCATGCGAAGCCCAAGCGGAGAGTGCAGCACAGACGAGCCAAAGACGCGCAGGCTAATCCGCACGGACACCAAGATGACATTTCCCCGGGCGAAGACGCCGTCGGCGCTCGACGCAGACTTTGAGGGCAGACGTTATAGCACGCACGATGGGACAAAGCAAGACGATGCTTCGAACAAATTGCCAGGAAAAATCCAAATCTTTTGCAATCTGTTACCTTTTCTTACCCTTTTGTTGAACGCTGGAGAAATCTCTTCCATACGCAACTTCTTGTCGTCCCCACGGACGGCGCCATCTGTTGTAGCTACAGGCTAAACAGGAAGAGAGGGGGATCGATAGGAGAGAAAGAGAGCCAGATCTGGAGAGGTGGTGATAATAAGAGGAGGATGTCCCCCTCCTGCCCCTCCTGGGGGCTTATATATATATGAGAGGGGTAGAATGGAAAATCCCCATTCTACCCCTTAGTTTTTACAAAGGATGGGGGTACATTGGTATATTTACACTGGTATGTTCCTCTACACTATTGGGCCTATTACATGTTGGACTAGTTGCACGGCCCATTCACGGGGGGTTGGGCCACCCCTACAACAGGGAGTATTAAAATTTATTTTTAGCTTCCGCAATCATTCACCCCCCTCTAATTGCCTATCTTAGTGTGAATCGATCCTATAAGTGGTATCAGAGCAGGTTTATTTTTCTAATTGATCTTAACCGGTGATTATAAAACATGTCAACAAATAGGTATTCCACAAAACCTTGTGTTTTCAATGGTGTTGATTTTTAGTATTGTAAAGTGAAGATGGAGGCATACATTCAAGCTCAAGGCTTTGCAATATGGGAGAAGGTCTACAAGCCTTATCAAGTGCCTGAGAATGATGTTGTGTCAGCTGCAAATATAGCACAAGTGGAAGCAAATAGTAAGGCAAGGAACCTGATAATTCAAGGACTAGGAAGGAGTGATTTTGATCGTGTTGTGCATCTTAAATCTACATATGAGGTATGGAAAGCATTATGTGATTATCATAAGGGTTAATCTACTATTAAAGGGTACGTCAAGATATGTACAAAAAAGATTACATGCGTTTTGAGATGAAACCTGGTGAATCAATAGATGATCTCTTTGCCCGCTTTAATAAAATTCTTAGTAACCTATGTGCTGTTAATGTTACTTATACTGATGTTGAAAATGCACGTCAATTACTTGGAGCATTAAATATGTCTATATGGAAGATGAAGGTTACATCCATTAGAGAATCGACAGTCATGAGTACACTTACATTAGATGTACTTTATTCTAAATTGAAAACTCATGAATTAGATATTTTTGCTAGAAAAAATAATGGTAATAAATCAATTGCTTTAGCTTCACAATCTAGCAAGTCTAATGGTGATAATTCTTCTACTAGCTATGTTTTATCTTCCTTGTCTTCACTAATCGATGAACAGCTAGAGCAACTCCCAGAAGATGATTTGGCACTTCTCTCTACACGCTTTACAAGAGATTTGCAGAATGTGAGATCAAGAAAAAGAGAAAATTTTGGTCCTCAAAGGTGCTATGAGTATGGTGATCTCAATCATATTCGTCCCAAATGTCCAAAGTTTCTAGCAAAATTTGCAAGGGAAGAGAATGAGAAGGAAGAAGAGATGGAGAAAGAAAAAAAGAAGAATAAAAAGAAGGGCTATATGAATCGCAAGGTGGTGCATCGTGTTCTTTCGGCTCTTGAGCAAATTAATTTGAGTGATGTGGACACGGAGAGTGAGGATGATACTCCCAAAGGCAAGAGAGATTTAATTGGGTTGTGTCTAATGGCAAGTAGCAAAAGCTCCACTGGCAATGCTGATATTGACAGCGACAACTACAATGAGGTAGAACCTTCTTATGATGATTTAGCTAAAACTGTTGCTAAATTTGGTACTTTGCTAGAAAAGAAAGATAAAAAGATTAAGAAATATGATACTTTGATTGAATCTCTAAATTCTGAAATTGCAAGACTTAGAGTTTTAATTTCTGATGATGAATCTTGTGAGTCTTGTCAAGTTTTACATTCTGAGTTAGAAAATGCTAGGTCACTTAATGCTTTAAACATGGATCAACTTAGAGATGTAACTGCTAAATTTGATGAATTAAGATTAGCACGTGACTCTTGTGATGAAAAATTGAAATATGCAAATGATGAAATTGGAAAGCTCAAGTTTAGTTCTTTTTCATGTTTAGAATCAAGTATTTCAACTATTCATTCTAAAACTTGTTCTAAATGTGAATTATTAGAAGCTAGACTTAACTCATCTCACGAAACAATTCAACAGATGCTTTATCATGAGATATCTACTTGTTATAATTGTCCTAAGCTTAACACAGAAATAGAAGCAATGACAAGACAACTTAATAATTTCGTTGAAAAAGAAAGATTGGCTCAGTCTAGTTCTTCTAAGAATTTTGTGAATGAACTTGTTAAGTGCACAACTTGTCCAACTCTAGCTAAAGAGAATGAGTACCTGAAAGACACTTTAGAGAGATTTTCTTTTGGCAAGAAAAATTTGAATATGATACTAGACAAGTCAAAAATAAGTGTGAAAAATCGTGGTCTAGGATTTAATTTTGTTGAGCATGCCAAGAATAATTCTCCTAAAGTTATTAAGCCTCTTGAACCTAGAAAAATTGAAGTGAAACTTGAACCAAAACAAATTGTGTTTAAATTTGCTGGTATTATGTCATCTACTAATCAAGTGAATGCAAATGTTGCTTCTACTCCTCAAGTTAAACATAAAGTTAAGTACATTTGCAGTCATTGTGCTAAAGATGGACATCTTATGCAATTCTGCTTAGACTAGCCAGACAACAAATGAAAGAAAAGGCTAAGGCTTGGTCTAGTTTGAGGAATGCACATTTTTTGTGACTAGAAACATGAGTAATGCTAAATCTGAATTTTTACATAAGAATACTCGTGTTGCGCCTACTCGTCGTGTGTCTTAGTATTGGATTCCTAAATATTTTATTTCTAACCCCAGTGCTGAGGCCTCGACATCTTCTGTTTCTATGTAGGCTTCTCGCGCAAGGAAGGAGAACATATGGTTAGTGGACTCCGGATGCTCACGCCGCATGTCCGGTGATAAAAGTTGGTTCCCCTTCCTTTCGCATACATCTCGAGCTAAAAGTGTTACTTTTGGAGATCCTACTTCTACATCTGTTTTGGCAAAAGGTACAGTGAAGGTAAATGAAAAGTTTATGTTTAAATATGTGGCTCTTGTTGAGAACTTGAAATTCAACTTGCTTTCTGTCTCACAAATGATTGATGAAGATCTTGAAGTATGTTTTAAGAAAGATGAATGAAAGTGTTAGATGCTTCAGATGATCTAGTCTTTAAAATTTCAAGATTTGGAAGAGTTTTTAAAGCTAACTTTGATGTTTCACATGATGCTAAGTTTAGGTGTCTAGTTTCCAATGTTTATAAAGATTTATTCTTTTGGCATCGTAGACTTGGACATGTTGGTTTTGATCATCTCACGCATATTAGTGGTATGGATCTTATACGTGGTTTGCCTAAACTTAAGAATGAAAGCGATATAGTATGTTCTTCTTGTAGACATGGTAAGATGTGTGCAGGTTCACATCCTCCGCTTACTATGGTCATAACAAATGCACCGGGACAGCTCCTACACCTTGACACAGTTGGACCATCGAGAGTTCAGTCATTTGGTGGTAAGTGGTATGTACTAGTGATTGTTGATAATTTCTCTAGATACTCTTGGGTTTACTTTATAGCATCTAAAGATGAGGCTTTTAGTCATTTTAGAAGTCTTTTTCTTAGATTATCTATCGATCTCCCAGGATCTCTTAGAGCTATTAGAAGTGATAATGGAACTGAATTTAAAAATTCTTCTTTTGATCATTTTTGTGCTGAAAAAAGAATTGATCATCAATTTTCATCACCATCTATTCCACAACAAAATGGTGTAGTTGAAAGGAAAAATAGAACTTTGGTTGTGATGGCTAGAACAATGCTAGATGAATATAAAACTCTAAGGAAATTTTGGGCTGAAGCTATATCTACTGCATGCTATATTTCAAACCGTGTGTTCTTGAGATCTAAACTTGGTAAAACTTCATATGAGCTTCGGTTTGGACATAGGCCTAGTGTATCTCATTTCAGAGTTTTTGGGTGCAAATGCTTTGTGTTAAAATCTGGAATCTTAGATAAATTTGAAGCTAGATCAACTGATGGTATTTTTCTTGGATACCCTGCTCATTCACGTAGCTTTCGTGTGCTTATTTTGGAGACTAACAAAATAATAGAAACCTGTGAAGTTACTTTTGATGAGGCTAGTCCAGGCACTAGTCTAAGTGATGCAGGTACAAGTGCATATGTTCAGGGGGAGAGCATATTTGTTGATAACGATGAGGATGATGAAGATGAGGTTATGGTTCCTACTATTTCTCCACCTGTAGTTTCTTCTACACCTTCTAGTACTGCAGCTACAGTTGGGCATCCTCAAGCTACTACTTCATCTACACATACTGAAAATGAACAAGAAGGTGCTTCAGAAGTTTCTACTCCTCGTCACATTCAAAGGAGACATCCACCTGAACAAATGATTGGAGATTTAAATGAACGAGTAACAAGGTCCAGGTTTATTGATTCTGACTCCCATGCTCATTCTGCTTTTGTTGCTTCTTTTGAGCCCAAAGATGTATCTCATACATTAACTGACGAATCTTGGATCAATGCCATGCATGAAGAATTAGAGAATTTTGAACGTAACAAAGTTTGGAAGCTTGTTTTACCTCCTACTGATCACTCTATAATTGGAACTAAATGGGGGTTTAAAAACAAACAAAATGAGGATGGTGTTGTTGTTAGAAACAAACCTAGGTTGGTTGCTTAAGGTTTTACACAAATAAAAGGTTTAGATTTTGATGAAACCTTTGCTCCTGTTGCTAGATTTGAAGCCATTAGAATTTTGTTAGCCTTTGCTGCATCTAAAGGTTTTAGATTATATCAAATGGATATAAAAAGTGCTTTTCTTAATGGCTATATAAATGAGGAGGTTTATGTTAAGCAACCACCTGGTTTTGAAAATCCACAGTTTCCTAATCATGTTTTCAAATTGTCAAAAGCTTTGTATGGGTTAAAGCAAGCTCCTAGAGCATGGTATGATAGATTGAAAAAATATTTATTAGAAAAGGGTTTTTCCATGGGAAAGGTTGATAAAACTCTCTTTGTACTTAAGCAAGGCAATGATCAATTATTCGTTCAGATTTATGTTGATGATATCATCTTTGGGAGTGCATCTCATGTTTTGGTGACTGAGTTTTCAGCAACGATGAGTAAAGAATTTGAGATGAGTATGATGGGAGAGTTGACTTACTTTTTGGGACTGCAAATAAAACAAACAAATAAGGGAACTTTTGTGCATCAAAGTAAGTATACAAAAGATCTTCTACGTCGTTTTGGGATGGAAAATTGCAAGCCTATTGTGTCACCTATGGGAGCTGCTTCAACACTTGATCCTGATGAAGATGGTGAAGCTGTTGATCAAAAAGAGTATATGAGCATGATTGGCTCACTTTTATATCTTACTGCTTCGAGGCCAGACATACAATTTTCTGTGTGTTTATGTGCTCGTTTTCATGCTTTCCCACATGTTTCATATCTACAAGCTGTCAAACAAATTTTCAAGCATCTACATGGCACTCAAAATTTTGGCATATGGCTTTCTGCTTCTTCATATATTAGTTTAAGATCTTTTTTCTGATGCTGATTTTGGAGATTGTAGAATTGATAGAAAAAGTACATCTGGCTCATGTCACTTTTTGGGTAATTCACTTATTTTATGGTCATATAGAAAACAATCTTCTGTTGCGCAATCCACTACTGAATCTGAATATGTAGTTGCTGCTAGTTGTTGTTCACAAATTCTTTGGATAGTAGCCACACTTAAAGATTATGGGATAATTTTGGATAATGTTCCACTTTTTTGTGAAAATACTAGTGCTATTTGTATTGCTAAGAACCCAGTGCAACATTCAAGAACTAAGCATATTGATATAAGATTTCACTTTCTTCAAGATCATGTGGATAAAGAGAATGTTGTGCTTCATCATATAGATACTGAATATCAGTTGGCAGACATTTTCACGAAACCTTTGGATTCTTCTCGGTTTGTTCGTTTACGAAGTGAGTTGGGTGTGTTGCACCCGATGGGATTATTCTAAGAGGGAGCTTATTATTTAAAATGTTGAACCGAAATGGCAATAGAGGGGGGGTGAATGTCGCCTTATAAAAATTTCCCCCAAAGTACTCACGGAGCGACTCCTCTCCATTAGCTACAAAAACTATGAAGAGAAGGCGTTCTAGAGCTCTTAACACCACAAAAGTGTTCACTCGGAAGCTCTCCTTCAATAGCTAAAAAGCAAAGAAGAAGAAGCATTCATTCTTGCTGGACCTTAGACCACAGAGGAGAGGGCCCAACGCTAAAAACCAGAAAGAGACACCATAGACTGCTTCAAAGCAAGGAGGGCCAGACTGAACCCTTTGCTATGGCCGGTCAGACCGCCATGGCCAGGCCGGTCTGACCGGTCCTCTACCGCCGGTCTGACCGCTGGGTAAACGCCGGTCTGACCGCTGGGTAAAAGCTGGTATGACCGCTGGGTAAACACCGGTCTGACCGCTGGGTAAACGCCGGTCTGACCGGTCTTCTGAATTTCAGGCAACCCGAGAGCAGTCTAGAAAACTGAATTTAGGGCAAACTCTTCAGACCTCCAAAAACTGACAAATTGAGGGTTTTGCTCCTAACCTTTCCACCTCAAAGCATCACAACAATATTCTAAATGGTAAGGGAGGCTTGGAAAACTCAGGAAACCAACTAAAACTCAAGAAATTCAGATTTGAGCCATAAACTAAAAAGCTACATGCAGCAACACTAAAACTCAAATTCCCATCTAACCATTGATCCTCTGGCCACGAAACTTTGCAAATAGGTTAGCAGTAGCTAATGGACTCTGCAAGCCAAGATTCAAGCCATCTTAAGGAGGGAATCAAGAAATACACAAAAACACTAGAAGGCTTGGAGAGTTTCACAGAGGAGCTCAAGAAACCAAAATACTCAAGATTCACAAACCCTCTGCACATGAGATTTTGTAATCAAGATAGTAATAATCTAAGAGCATCCCAGCAAGAATCTCAGGCCATTTCCTCAAGGGAATCAAGAACTTCATCAAAACCCTAGAAGAGGAAATGAAGAACAGAGAACTGGAAAAATGCAAATCCTTGATTCATTCACTTTGCTCTTGGGAGAGTTCGATCAAATGATCTTGGGGCATCATCCCAACCTAGAGCAACCCATTTTGCACCTCAGAAGCAAGAAACAACAAGAAAACAAAAATCTCACAAATCCATCACAGAGAGTATCGAAGGAAACGAAACATAGAAACAAGAACTGAATCAAACTCCATCTCATATTGATAACGAGGAAAGGAGATACATGATTGATACAAGAGGAATGATTACAAGACTCTCAATCCATCTCCAACCTCTCCCCAACACAAGAACACACCCACACTACATGCTTGCTTGGGAGGAACACTCAAGAACACATCGAAGAGGGACAAGCTTCACAACAGAACTCTGCCTCTCCTACCAACTAAAGCCTCACCAACTGAAGCCTAAAGCCAAAACAAACTCACAAAGCTCATTTTGACTAAAGCAAACCCTAGAGACCCTTGGAGTGCATGAGTGGGCATGTAGCCACCAACATCTATTTATAGCCCTTGGCTAACGGGTCTCCAACCCGTTACACCCGCTAAACCCGAACGGAGCCCGCTCCCGCTTTTGTAGCCTCGCAAAATTACCATTTCGCCCCCTCCTGCACCTTCCGGGAAGCTTTCGCGCTCCTTGTCGTCCAAGCCTCGCAACCACATCGAATCTCCGCCGTCTTCGACACATCCAACCGTTCTGACCTCGACACCGCCCGTGTCTAGTCCGATCACCCCGTGTCTCGCTACGACTCCGCCTCGATGTCCTGCAGCCAGCACAGACAAGAAAATACATCAAATAGCACCGCTCGATACATGAAAGCATAAATGCATTAATGAAATAGCCCAAACCTGGCACGTCGACATAATATGCATCCGGTCTGACCACCCCCTGGTTCCAGCAGCCCTAGACAACTCTGAAAAATCTGAAACTTGGGTATAATTTTAGATCTTTGAAAACAAAGGAAAACAGTGGATTTCTTCCAATCTTTTTGGTCCAAGGCAGCACAACAACCAACTAAATATCAAGAGGACTTTGGGAAATAAGAAAACTCAACTCAAAAGCCCAAATTTCAGAAATGGACAAAAACCTGAAAACATACAGAGTGCTGCCCTCAATCTCAAAATGCTCCTCAATCTCAAGTCCTTTGCTCATGATACTTAAGGAATATCAAGGCAATAGCCATGGGACTCTGAGACTCAAATTTGAGCACAACCTCTCAAGGGAAAACAATAATCACCTCAAACCCTAGAAAGGGGTAAAAGCTGAACAGCAACAGAGGCAACACCAAATCCCAAAATACTCACTGGTCTTAGGTCCTTTGCTCATGAGGGTTTGTAGACAAGTTAGCAATAGCTAGATGACTTCCCAGACCAGAAATCAAGCCACCTCCTTAAGGGAATAAAAAATACCTCAAACCCTAGAAAGCAAAAAACAAGAACAGAGGAGCACAAAGACCCAAATCTGAGATTA
This sequence comes from Dendrocalamus latiflorus, assembly GCA_017311315.1. Lineage (NCBI taxonomy): Eukaryota > Viridiplantae > Streptophyta > Magnoliopsida > Poales > Poaceae > Dendrocalamus > Dendrocalamus latiflorus. Next base: position 40,408,233 of record CM029655.1, read on the forward strand.
AACTTGCTTTGCTCTTGGGAAACTCGATCAAATGACCATGAGGCACAATCCCATCATAGAGCAACCCATTTTGGGCCTTCCCAGCAAGAATTAACAAGAAACTCAAAAAGTCAAGAAATCTTGCAAAAGGGAAACGAAGAACAGAGAGGCACACAGAGGATAAAACTTCAGATTTTCATTCATGAAAAGGAGTAAAGAGGAGTCCCGATACGCATGGACATTAGAACAGAGATGATTACAAAGGATCTCCTCTACCTCTCCCTCTCCATCTCAAGAACACACACTACATGCTTGGAAGGAGGAAGAACTCACTTAGGAACACATCGAAGAAGAGTACAAAACACACTCTGTCTCCTCCACCCACTCTCACCAACTGAAGCCTAAAGCAAAAACAACCCTCTAAAGCTCATTTTGACTAAAGCAAACCCTAGAAACCCTTGGAGAGCATCAGTGGGCATGCAGCCACCAACCTCTATTTATAGCCCTTGGCTAACGGGTCTTCAACCCGTTACGCCCGCCAGATCCAACGGAGCCCGCTCCCGCTTTTGCAGCCTTGCGAAATTACCATTTCGCCCCTCCTGCACCTTCCGGGAAGCTTCCGCGCTCCTTGTCGTCCAAGCCTCGCAACCACATCAAATCTCCGCCGTCTTCGACACATCCGACCATTCTGACCTCGACATCGCCCGTGTCTAGTCCGGTCACCCCGTGTCACGCCACGACTCCGCCTCGATGTCCTGCAGCCAACACAGACAAGAAACACATCAAATAGCACCGCTCGATGAAAGCATAAATGCATTAATGAAATAGCCCAAACCTGACAAGTTGACATATTATGCATCCTAACCATTTTGACCAGGTTTGACCAAGTCCGACCGAGCCCGATTGCACCATGCAACATCAAGGACCGAACCAACCAAATCAAACTCATGTAACATCCTGATTTTCAGAGCCTTTTTGAAGTTTTAAAATAAAATTTACCATTTGAATTTTTCTGGAATTAATTAAAGCTTAGTTGGAATTTTTATTAATTAAAAAGATTTAATATGATTAAATTAAATATTAATATTTGTCAAAAATATTTTATTTGTGTTCCTTGTGTCACAAGGGATTTTCCTGTATTTTTGGGATTTTTTCGGAATTTATTTGAGCTCAATTTGAAATTTCCAAAAAAAAAAGAAAGGGAGAGAGAATGAACAGTACCCGCGGGTACTGTTCACTCATCTTCCCAGTCGCCACGCAGAGCTCGATTCCATCTCCTGTACGTGCATATTTCCTTCCTTTTTCTCTCTCTTCATAACTTCCAATTCGGACCTTATCTCAATGTCTTCCCAAAAGGAAAGTTGTGCCAAATCACGCAAGGAATCCATCCCAACTAGTCTCTTTCCGTTTCGTTCATCCGTTTGCCTTTTATCCACAATTTTCTGAAACGGACTCTAAACCGAAATCCGCGGATTGGAGTCGGTTTCTACCTCTTCCAAGCCTATAAATAGGACCCCTTGGCTCTCCTAAACGCATCCCAAGCCGTGCCAAGTCCCCCCAAAGCCCAGGGCGTCGTCGGCACCGAGGCCCTTCGGTACCAAATTTGCTCGTAGTGTCTCGAGCTATTCGGTGAGTTTCTTTGTGATCCTTTCGCGTCACATTGTGCCATCATGTCCCATCTACCTTCTTGCCAAGTTAATTTGGTTTTGGTGCAGCCAATCTCCCGGAATCGAGTTTTTCCCCAATCTAGGTCAAGAGCGCTTCCCGACGTCGATTCGTCGCCTCCGGTAAGCTTTAGCCCTTGCCGTAATTTTTCTTAGACTTGCCTCGTCACGTTCTACGCCGTGCTCACTTCCTTTTTCCCAAAAAGCCTCCACAAATTTTCGCCTCCAAACCTCGCCATATCCGCCAATGGCATCTCGTGTCCCCCATCTACCCGGTGATGTTTTCACCAATCCGTTCGCGTCACATCGTGCCAAACCATCCCAGGTAGCTACCCTCCAAGTGGTTTTAGATTTCGTTCACCGAGCACCAAGATATTAAGTTTTTCCTTTTCCCTTCCCGACGTCGTTCAAACGTCGTTTGCGTCGTCTCCGGTGGGTTTCTGGCCGAGCCGATAATTTTTCTAGCTTTGCCAAGCCGCGTTCTAGCCCGTGCTCACCCTACTTCTCCATGTCCTATGCCCGGATTTTATTCCTCTCCCGTACCCATGTCGTTGTAGCCGCCCGTGCCGTCAACGGTCTCCGTTTGGCGTGCCGTTGCTTCCTATATGTGCCTTAGGTCCCTAGCAACCCATTTTGCTAGTTAGATTCACCTCCCATGCCTCCTCTCGCCGGTGCTAGCCTTCTCTCCAAAAGTGCTCTCGGGTGAACAGTAGCTTTTGTGATTTTCCAGTATTTTCTCCTTCATCCGAAATCCGATCGACCCGATTCTTTTTTCTAAATTCATCTAAAATTGAGCTCTACCTGTTGGTTCTGGTTTTGCAGTTTTTGGAGTTCGTTTGGATGTTATTTGAATTTATTTTGTGCTTCGTTTCGTTTTCTCTCTCGTTAGATCACGCGTTCGAAGGAGCTGAAGCATGATTCGAAGATCAAGAATTCCTAACTGAGCAAGGCCAAGGCAAGTCGTGTCCTTTGATCATGTTGAACCCAGTTTGCAATCTATTATTTAATTATTTTGTTTTAAATTATCTTGCATCACTATTTTTATTCAAACCCTTGTATTGGTAGTTATCGTCCCAATTGGTTATTTCCCTCCTTGATATTTTGGAATACCTTGATGCCATTGTCACCATAGGTTGGGAATTTAATTAGTGATGCTATGTTATTTGTCACATTGGGTTGGTACGATTAGAATGCTTAGCCTTGCTTATTTTGCGAAAGGGTTCATCATCACATGTGATTAATTAATTTGACTTAATGAGATATTGAATTGTGGTTGGTGCCACAGTGAATCATGGTTGGTGCCACTGTTATAAAATTTGTGCCGTGACGTTGGTGCGTCATTGGCGGTGGTTATACAAAATTGGTTTTCACTCGGGCGAATGATCGTGCAGTAAAGGGGGAAGTGTGGATTCACTTCGTGGGATGTGGAAGTCTCGCCCGGGTACACTTAAGGACTTAACTTTGTGCGCCATTGATCTGAGTCTTACCGTGCAAACCACATGTCTGGTATGGGACAGACCTGGCTGATTAATTTGGGATGTTTCAATTTCAATCTCGCTGGGATGAACATGGTTGCTGATTTCCATGAGGCGCAAGGGGGGGGGGGTGTGATGCGAAACCCTAGCGGGCGGGATTGGGTTGGAATTGAACATTGTAAAGGCCTTGTTGTGATTTCCTTAGCGCGAGGCTAATCACATCGTGTGGGTACAGTTGTGCAACCTCTGCAGAGTGTAAAACTTTTCGAATAGCCGCGTCCTCGGTCATGGACAATGCTCGGTGATTTCACACGAGGTATAGTTATTTCTAAAAAGTTTTGGACAGTGGATGGTTACTTCACTGTTGGTTTAGCTTATGGAGGGGAGGTCCATAAGTGGTTGGTTTAGCTTATGGATGGGAGATCCATAAGTGGTTACTTCAATTCCTTTGATTATTGTTTATTATTGTTTTACTTCAAATGCGCCTTCAATCTATTTATTGTATTTGCAAATGCCGTTTTATGCAAATTAACCTTTCAGCCTTCCATTGGTAAGCCTTGCATACTATATTGCATCATTTGTTACAAACGGCTTGCTGAGTACCAATGTACTCACGGCTTTATGCCTATGTTGCTCAGTTGAGGATGAGGAGTATCACCAGCAGGAGGTTCCAGAAGGAGAGTACTTCGACGTCTTCGCGGATTAGGCTTCGTTCTCCACTCGATAGCCTGTGGGCGTGTCGATTGGCTGCTGCACTTTCTTTTGGATTTCCGCTGCTAGTTTTTGTTAAGCCCTTCGGGCTAGTCTATTGTAAGCTTGGCCATAAGGTCGTACTCTGATATTTAATAATATAATTTGAATTTTCTTTAGATTATCGTGATGTGGATGATAGTTATCTTTGTTTACATTGTGTGCACTAGCGTGATCCTGGACTAGTGCAGAATACACAGGAGAATCCGGATTTGCATATTCGGGTCTCGACAACTCGACTTCCTTAAACCGATGTCAATTACTCGTCACACACACGGGATGACCTCCACGTGGTCTCTCACACCAACTAAAGCCTAAAGCCAAAACAAACTCACAAAGCTCATTCTGACTAAAGCAAACCCTAGAGACCCTTGGAGTGCATGAGTGGGCATGCAGCCACCAACATCTATTTATAGCCCTTGGCTAATGGGTCTCCAACCCGTTACACCCGCTAAACCCAAACGGTGCCCGCTCACGCTTTTGCAGCCTCGCGAAATTACCATTTTGCCCGTCCTGCACCTTCCGGGAAGCTTTCGCGCTCCTTGTCGTCCAAGCCTCGCAACCACATCGAATCTCCGCCGTCTTCGACACATCCGACCGTTCTGACCTCGACAGCGCCCGTGTCTAGTCCGATCACCCCGTGTCTCACCACGACTCCGCCTCGATGTCCTGTAGCCAACACAGACAAGAAAACACATCAAATAGCACCGCTCGATACATGAAAGCATAAATGCATTAATAAAATAGCCCAAACCTGGCGAGTCGACATAATATGCATCCTAACCATTTTGACCAGGTTTGACCAAGTCCAACCGAGCCCGATTGCACCACGCAACGTCAAGGTCTGAACCAACCAAATCAAACTCGACTTTCCTAAACCGATGTCAATTACTCATCACACACATGGGATAACCTCCACATAGTCTCTCAATCTCCCCCTTGATGAGTATATTGACAAACCCCGAAAAAGCACAAAGTAGAGTTTGAAATGCAATAAAGAAGTCAAACATGGTCCAAAGGAAGAAAGAGATGCTAATGACCATGTCGACACAAGGAGCAAAAGAAAGAACAAGTTTTCCTCAACGCTCCCAAAATGGCTTTTTCTACCACTAGCTCCCAAAATGGCTTTTTCTACCACTAGCCCCCGAAATGCCTTTTTCTACCACCATTCTCCCCCTTTTGGCAATAAACACATCAAGGATGCAAGGAAGAGAACAAATTATGAAAACGGATGAAATGGCTGAAGTCAGATTATTCTAAGCATTTAGAGCCATGAGAATTATCCAAAATGACCATAATGTATTACATCAAGCCATAACTCAATAGAATGCTATCTAGATCATGACAAGATATATATAAGCCAGCTAAACCAAATAGATGACATTCTAAAATTTACTGCAATATCAAGTCATTCATGATCAAAGTCTAGCTAGAGGTATCCAAGGATGATGCAAACCATGTCAAGAAGCTAAGCGGAACCAAGAAGCTAGTGTTGAGCAAAATAGAGTGCTACAAGTTCTAGAATGAGACATTTGTTTAAGTACTTGTAATCTTTGGAATTTTAGCAAATTGAGAACATTTGATAAGTTTTTCTTTAGAAATCTCATGATTGTTGTCAACCAGATTTTGTTTTATCATGTGCTAGATCTCAAGCCTTATGTGACCACTCCAAGCGAGAAGCTTAAGGAGATGATCTTGGTCATCCAAAACTCCCCCTGAGTTCATGCCGAGTGCAATGGCAAGCCATCTCATGAGAAAGAATTGGTGAGATCAGTTTTTTTCGCACAAAAGAGATCTTTTTGCATTCATATAAGATTGTACTAACTTATGCATCATCAAGAACTAACATAGCTCAATCTAACACTCAACAAAGATTCAAGACTCAACTCAGCCTATTTGACATGGCATGAATCATAAAAGGATAACTAGAGAAAGACTAGTCTCGAATGCTACCATAACAAGTTTTAATTCAAGTTGAGCAATTTTTAATGAACTTATCATGGCAAAAGCCAGTCTACACATATGAAGTCATGATCAATCTAGCAATGAAGCATAAATCATGGCAGGATGTAAAGCAAAGTAAACATGTCATGAAAGGATAATAATCAAGGCTCAATGTAAGTATTTACAATGCAGAATGACATGCAAGAAATCCAGCTCCCCCTCAACATGTGATGCAACTTTTAGTTCAAGTTGAGTTATGTCAATATTAAGCTCTAGAAGCTCCCAAATGAACTCCCTTGAACCAAAGCAATAAAATCAAGAAGCTGGCAAAGAAAACCAAACAGGCAGTCCTTAAATCATAGATAAGTCACAGAGGAAACTATGGCTCAGACTGACTCTCATCTACCCCATATGACTCTAGGACTATCAACTGATTATCTAACTCACTAAAGAGCAAACACGTACCCTGTCTACCCGATGGTGGCCCAACCCTCGCTAGAACCTACAAGAACTGAGTGAGCTCAACCTAGTGAGAACAGAAACAGCTAATAAGCAGCATCCTGGAGGCACAAAATAAGAGCAAGAAGTCTAAGCAGCTAGGCAAGAAAAGCACTCTAACCTATGCTAGATGGACTAACCCCAATGCACCCTGAATGCAATGCAACAGATAGGAGCAAGAGCATAATTAATAAGATAAAGCAGTAAAGCACAAAGCTCCCCCCACAACAGTCTGTAAGGACAAACCACCCAAGCTCTCCCCGCAGAGCTGAAAACCTAGAGCTATCCAAAGGCTTGGTAAAGATGTCAGCCAACTGGTGGTCACTCTCCACAAACTGGAGCACGATGTCACCCTTCTCTACGTGGTCTCGATGGAAGTGATAGCGAATATCAATATGCTTGGTACGAGAGTGCTGCACTGTGTTCTTACAATGTTAATCACAGAAGTGTTATCACAAAAGAGTGGAACACTATCTATGACTAACCCGAAGTCCCATAGAGTCGAGGTCATCCAAAGCACTTGGCTGCAGCAACTAGCAGCAGCAACGTACTCGGCCTCTGCGGTGGACTGTGCAACACCGGACTGCTTCCTCGAGGACCAGGAAACAAGAGAAGTGCAAATAAATTGGCAGGTGCCAGAGGTGCTCTTCCTATCTATCCTACAGCCGGCAAAATCTGCGTCCGAGAAGGCTCTCAAGGAAAGACAGGAAGAGGAAGAGTACCAGATACCATAGTCAATGGTAGCTCGATGGTACCGAAGAATGCGCTTCACCGCCTGGCAGTGAGATACGCGAGGAGAAGCCTGACACCAAGCACAAAGACACACGGAGAAGTGTATGTCCGGTCTCGAGGCAGTGAGGTACAAGAGGGAGCCAATCATGCTGCGATACTCCTTCTGATCAACTGGCCCACCGTCCTCATCTGGGTCTAGTGAAGCTGATGTAGCCATCAGAGTGGACACCGGCTTACCATCACTCATATCGAAGCGCTTCAGGAGGTCTCGAGTGTACTTGCCTTGATGCAAGAAAGTACCCTCCCGAGTCTGCTTAATTTGGAAGCCAAGGAAGAAGCTCAACTCACCCATCATGCTCATCTCAAACTCCGAACTCATGACATCGAAAAACTGGGAAACGAGAGCATGTGAGGAGCCGCCAAAGATAATGTCATCCACATAAATTTGGACAAGCTGAAGGTCAGTGCCATGCCGGCGAATGAACAAGGTCTTGTCTACTTTACCCATCTCAAACCCATGACTCAACAAGTAGGACTTAAGCCTCTCATACCAAGCTCTAGGGGCTTGCTTAAGTCCATACAAAGCTTTGGAAAGCTTGAAGACATGGTTTGGGTATTTGGGGTTCTCGAAACCTGAAGGCTGTCAGACATAGACTTCTTCCTCAATAAAGCCATTGAGAAAGGCACTCTTGACGTCCATCTAGTAAAGCTTGAAACCCTTAGAAGCTGCAAAGGCATGCAGGATTCTAATGCCTTCAAGTCTAGCTACAGGGGCAAAGGTCTCCTCGAAATCGAGACCATCAACCTGAGAGAAGCCCTAAGCTACCAGTCTAGCCTTGTTTCGAACAACCACCCCATCCTCACTCTGCTTGTTCTTGAACACCCACTTAGTCCCAATGACATTGTGACCTCGAGGGGGCTCAACAAGCGACCAGACCTTGTTTCTTTCGAAATTTTCAAGCTCCTCATGCATGGCATTGACCCAAGACTCGTCAGACAGTGCATGACAAACGTCTTTGGGCTCAAAGGAGGCAACAAAGGCAGAATGGAGATGGAAAAGTGACGTGGCAGACTTTGAGCGTGTGACACACTCAAAGAGGTTTCCAATAATCTGCTCAGAAGGATGAGCTTTCTGGATATGTCTAGGAGGTCTAGGATGAGATGAAGAAGTGGCCTCTACCTCATGAGCAGAAGAGGTAGGGACAGAGCCACTAGCTCCAGAAGAAGCAGAAAGCATGGGCTGATCGCCTCGAGGTGCGGTGGAAGAAGGCACCTCAAGGGGTGGATGAGGGACTGGATCGGGTAGACAACCCTCATCTCCATCATCCTCATCATCCACAAAGATGGGATCGAGCTGCTCTAAAGAACATGAGATATCAGGCCTAGTCCCCGGACTGGCCTCGTCAAAGCTCACCTTACAGGTCTCTACCATTTTACTGGACTCGCAGTTCCAAACCCGATAAGCCCGCGAAGAAGTCGAGTAACCTAGAAAGATACCATCACAAGAACGTGACTCGAACTTGTCTAGGTTCCCGGACTTCAGAATAAACCACTTGCAACCAAACACACGAAAATGAGATACACTGGGCTTTCGCCCATATCTCAACTCATAAGAAGTGCGGTGCAAGTGTGCCCTAAGAAAAACTCGATTTGAAACATGGCACACAGTAGCTATAGCCTCAGCCCAAAACTTCCACGGTGTAGAGTACTCATCGTGCATCGTCCTGGCCATCTCGACCAAGGTACGGTTCTTTCTCTCCACGACGCCATTTTTCTATAGGACGTGCGGAGAAGAGAACTGGTGCTCTACACCTGTCTCATCGCAAAACCTCTCAAAGTAGGAATTCTTGAACTCCGTGCCATTGTCACTGCGGATCGCTCGTAAGGCACCCGGAAGCTCAACAGAAAGCCTACTAAGAAGACCTCAAAAATGTGTAAATGTCTCATCCTTCGAGGCTAAGTAAAACACCCAAGAATAACTCGAGAAGTCATCGACCACAACAAGAACATACCACTTCCCTCCTGCTGACTTCACTCGAGCTGGTCCAACTGTGTCCATGTGGAGCAGCTGTCCCATTGCATCGATCATGGTAACTGTGACCGGAGGGTGAGAAGCGACAACCATCTTGCCATGCCAGCATGGAGCACAAACAAGATCTTTGACCATCTTGAGTTTTGGCAGACCACGAATAAGATCGTGGCCGCTAACTCGGGTCAAATGATCAAATCCAATATGACCAAGTCTCCTATGCCAGAAGGAAAGGTCGCGGGACTCAGAAGCAACTAAACACCTGAGAGGATCACCAGAAGACTCAGAAAAATCAGCACGAAAGATCCTCCCAAAACGAGAAATCCCGCAAACCAGACTACCCGAAGAATCAAGAATTTTGCAAGAGTTTTTCTTAAAGCTCACCTCGCCGTCATCGGTAAGCTAAGAAACGGAAAGCAAATTATACTACAGCTTATTAACCAAAGCAACATCTTTTAAAATGAAAGAATCATTAACGCGCACTGTACCTTTGGCGATGACGCGCCCAGATGAAGCGTCTCCGAAGGTGATCGTCTCATCACTTGGAGCACGGGCAAGGGAAGAAAACCAACGGGAGTCTCCGGTCATGTGTCGTGAACACCCGGAGTCTACAAGCCAAACCTTTCTCTTCCCTGCCCGGCGAACCTGAGTCAAACAGAGAGTAAAGTCTCAGTACTGGGTAAATCAAGAGTGATTTTGGCACCCAATACTAAGTAACACGACGAGCAGACGAAGTAGTCAAACACGACTGACCTCTATCTACCCTACGCTCTCCGTTGCTCAAAGAAGCAGAAGGTCTACGTGTAGACCTGAAGCTGTTGTTGGGTCCGACTGCTACGGGAGAGCGAGTCAGAGCACCGGCAACATGCTGATCACGCCGTGGGTAGCCATCTCGACGGGGAAAGCGAGATCTACCCTCAGAATTATGGAAGTCATGACCAAAGGGAGCATGAGGATGAAAACCAGAAAACTCGGAAAAACCAAGTCTTCGATGCTGCCCAAACCCATCAACAGAAGCAAGCCTAGACCTCGTGTCGGTCTTAGGTGCACTCAAGGTCTGGGGCTGACCCTGAATATGCCTAAGATCACAAACAAGGTCTCTACGCGCGATCTTGGCGCGCCTGAAGCATCGATCAATCAGATGTCCATCCTTCTGACAGAAGGTGCAGTGGTACTTCAGCTTCTGAGAGGTAGAAGTAACACGGTGAGGCTTCGCCTTCTGAGAGGCCGAAGCTGCAGGGGGGATCACCTTGCTGTCAGAAATCCCTTGGACAAAGCCCGCTGACTTAAATTCGACTTTCTCGGTCCTGGGCTCAGTCTCGATCACACCTGGTGCTATGGGCCCGAGCATGGCAGGTGGATGCTTCCTCATGTCCTCATAGAAATCATATCCTAGACCCTGATTAAATTTGCAAATCTTGGATTGGTCTAGAATAAGATTGAGCTTCTTCTTGCCTCCTACAAATCTCTTGAGAGTGTTCATAAGGTACTGATATTCCCGAAATAGAGAGGTGCAAGAAGAGCAAGGGGAAGAAGGAGTAGCAGAAGGTAAGGGAGCAGAAGAAGAACCAACAGTAGAGGAGAGAATGGCTTGTGCACGCACAGCCGACTCTGAGGGGATAGTCCTACTACTAGCCAGTTGGTTCACGTTGCTAAGCGTCTCCACCTTACCCTTGGGCTCCTCCCCCTTCTCAGCAATCACATTACAAGCAGAAAGTGGCTTCTCTAAAAGGTCCTTAGTTAGCTTCACACATTTTTCATCCAAAGCAATCAAGTCAGATTTTAGTTTGTTACAATTAATGCATGGTGAGCTAACAGGGTCCTTAGAAGCATTTTGAGCCAATCTATTGTTGCCATCAACTAATTCTTGAAACTATTTGGAGACAGCTTAAAGCTCAGCAGTAGGCTTGGGACAATTCACACAAGAAGCAATAGGCTCAAGAAGAAAAGCTTGTAATTCAGCAATTTTATGATCTACCCGTTTTAGGTTCATCTTCAAATTATTGCAGTTTTCACAAGTCTCGGGCAGATCGAGCAACATGGTATAAAGACCTCTAAATGTGTTGTCCTTATCCTCACATGAGGTGCAAGCACTAGTCTCAACAGTAGTAGATGAAACAGGAACTACCCTACTCATCTCAAGCTCAGCAAGAAGACTAATATTCTCCACCTTAAGTGTATCAAGCTCAGAAGACAAACTATCATGCGAGGTCCTTAGTTTCTCCATGTCACCCAACAGAGCATAGTATGTATCACAATCATCACGGGAGACAGCTCCCGTGATAGTCTATCTACTTCCTTCTCCAACTCAGTACACCTAGCCTAGACTTAGCATGGAATCTACCTAGCTTAAGGAAAGCATCATTAAGCTGGTCGTAGGTGGGGCTTACCTTGTCGGAGTCGGAGTACAACTCGCTGTCACTCAGTTCGCCCTCAAGGGCCATGAAGCACATGCCGGAGAAGTCGTCGCCGCTCTTGGGTTCATGCTTGTCCGTTCCATCGTCGTCGCTTCACCCCTCCACGTCGCTGAGATCGAGGTCATTGAAGGCGGTGAGGACGCGTGGAAGAGCTTCTTGGCCTTCCCGAAGTCGCAGAACTTCTTCTTACCTTGTGCGGGAACTAAGGGCTTCTTGTTGCAGTTTTTGTCGATGTAGTCGTTCTTGCCCGAATCGCCGTAGTCACCTTTGCCCTTCCCCAGCTTGGGGCAGTTTGCCCGAATGTGGTTGGGGCCACCACACTCGAAGCAAATCATGGGTCCTCCTCTCTTTCCATCCCTCCTCCTCTTGTAGGCATTGGAGAATCTCCTAGCCAGGAGGGCTAACTGCTCATCCGCAAGCTGCTCTAACAGATCATCAGTTATGTCACAGAGAGCAGCAAGGGAGAATCCACACGGCAATTTAGAAGAAAGACCAGAAGCCAAACTGGGATCGGTGACTAGAGCCGTCGACTGTGACTTCGACTTGCGAGAGACAATGTCAATCTCGTGAGTCTTGAGGCGTGAGTACAGCGCATCAAGAGTCAAAGTCAAGTGTAGTGAGCATCTTTCGAGCGTTATCCGAGTCGGGGTATGTGAGACCGACCGCACGGAGGTTGCTCAGAATCTTGTGAAAACGCACAAACCACTCATCAAGGGACTCGCCAGCGAGCATTTCAGACTTGTTGTAATCTCGCTTGAACTGGTCCTGTCGCACCGTCTTTATTTGGGTGGTGCCCTCATGGTAAGCATCGAGGGTCTCCCAAATATCGAAGGTGGACGAAAGATGAGATATGCGGTCAAACTCGCTACGACTCAGGCCATGGATAATGATGTTCCTTGCCTTAACGTTTGCCTCAACATCAGCCATATTCCCGGCGTTGATGTTCTCATCGGTAGGAACAACAAACCGGACATTGACCTTTCGCCAGATGGCATACCCCTGAGCCTGGATGTATGTTTCCATTCGGCTCTTCCAGAAGGGGTAATCGATGCCATCGAAAACAGGCGGCTTGGTCGAGTACTTGTCCGTCGCCATGGCTCTAGAGACTGGTTAAGATCTATCGAAAAGAGCTAACCGGCTCTGATACCAATTGTTGGACCGAAATGGCGACAGAGGGGGGTGAATGTCGCCTTATAAAAATTTCCCCCAAAGTACTCACGGAGCGACTCCTCTCCACTAGCTACAAAAACTATGAAGAGAAGGCGTCCTAGAACTCTTAACACCACAAAAGTATTCACTCGGAAGCTCTCCTTCAATAGCTAAAAAGCAAAGAAGAAGAAGCATTCATTCTTGCTGGACCTTAGACCACAGAGGAGAGGGCCCAACCCTAAAAACCAGAAAGAGACACCATAGACTGCATCAAAGTAAGGAGGTCCAGACTGAACCCTTTTGCTATGGCCGGTCAGACCCCTCTGGGCCGGTCAGACCGCCATGGCTAGGCCGGTCTGACCGGTCGTCTGCCGCCGGTCTGACCGCTGGGTAAAAGCCGGTCTGACCGCTGGGTAAATGCCGGTCTTACCGCTGGGTAAATGCCGGTCTGACCGCTGGGTAAATGCCGGTCTGACCGCTGGGTAAACGCCGGTCCGACCGCTCGATAAATGCCGGTCTGACCAGTCATCTGAATTTCAGGCAACCCGAGAGCAGTCTAGAAAACTGAATTTAGGGCAAACTCTTCGGACCTCCAAAAACTGACAAATTGAGGGTTTTGCTCCTAACCTTTCCACCTCAAAGCATCACAACAATATTCTAAATAGCAAGGGAGGCTTGGAAAACTCAGGAAACCAACTAAAACTCAAGAAATTCAGATTTGAGCCATAATCTGAAAAGCTACATGCAGCAACACTAAAACTCAAATTCCCATCAAACCATTGATCCTCTGGCCACGAAACTTTGCAAATAGGTTAGCAGTAGCTAATGGACTCTGCAAGCCAAGATTCAAGCCATCTTAAGGAGGGAATCAAGAAATACACAAAAACACTAGAAGGCTTGGAGAGTTTCAGAGAGGAGCTCAAGAAACCAAAATACTCAAGATTCACAAACCCTCTGCACATGAGATTTTGTAATCAAGATAGTAATAATCTAAGAGCATCCCAGCAAAAATCTCAGGCCATTTCCTCAAGGGAATCAAGAACTTCATCAAAACCCTAGAAGAGGAAATGAAGAACAGAGAACTGGAAAAATGCAAATCCTTGATTCATTCACTTTGCTCTTGGGAGAGTTCGATCAAATGATCTTGGGGCATCATCCCAACCTAGAGCAACCAATTTTGCACCTCACAAGCAAGAAACAACAAGAAAACAAAAATCTCACAAATCCATCACAGAGAGTATCGAAGGAAAAGAAACATAGAAACAAGAACTGAATCAAACTCCATCTCATATTGATAACGAGGAAAGGAGATACATGATTTATATAAGAGGAATGATTACAAGACTCTCAATCCATCTTCAACCTCTCCCCAACACAAGAACACACCCACACTACATGCTTGCTTGGGAGGAACACTCAAGAACACATTGAAGAGGGACAAGCTTCACAACAGAACTCTGCCTCTCCTACCAACTAAAGCCTCACCAACTAAAGCCTAAAGCCAAAACAAACTCACAAAGCTCATTTTGACTAAAGCAAACCCTAGAGACCCTTGGAGTGCATGAGTGGGTATGCAGCCACCAACATCTATTTATAGCCCTTGGCTAACGGGTCTCCAACCCGTTACGCCCGCTAAACCCGAACGGAGCCCGCTCCCGCTTTTGTAGCCTCGCGAAATTACCATTTCGCCCCTCCTGCACCTTCCGGGAAGCTTTCGCGCTCCTTGTCGTCCAAGCCTCGCAACCACATCGAATCTCCGCCGTCTTTGACACATCCGACCGTTCTGACCTCGACACCGCCCGTGTCTAGTCCGATCACCCCGTGTCTCGCCACGACTCCGCCTCGTTGTCCTGCAGCCAACACAGACAAGAAAACACATCAAATAGCACCGCTCGATACATGAAAGCATAAATGCATTAATGAAATAGCCCAAACCTGGCAAGTCGACATAATATGCATCCTAACCATTTTGACCAAGTTTGAACAAGTCTGACCGAGCCTGATTGCACCACGCAACGTCAAGTCCGAACCAACCAAATCAAACTCGACTTTTCTAAACCGATGTCAATTACTCATCATACACATGGGATAACCTCCACATGGTCTCTCATAAAATTTTGGAAGCTTTGTTTATTATACTTGTTAAATAAATCAATCAGTCCAAGCCATTGAAATTAAATGAGTTGTTTTAATAGAGCTGGTGTCTTTATCATATTTACTCATATGTTGTGTAGCTTTGATCACAATTGGTTATAAATAATTTGCTATATTTGAACTAAAACATGACACGGTGGAATACTTTGTCTAGATTAATTATAGATAGTACTTTATGATGTTTATCAAAAAGAATTAGCTTGATTGTGAGTCTTATTTTAAATCTTGGCTATGAGGCTCGTATGTTTCATATTTCAATCCTTTTATGACCACTCAATTTGGCATGTTATAAAAAAAATGAGAAAGACACATTTGAAAAGATAAATGCTTCAAGCATACCATGGTACACAAAAAAAAGCATAAAAAGTGCACAAATAAAAAGAAGTATGCTTCAAGCATGCCACCATGTAAAACAAATATGCTATAAGCATTTTATTATGAAAAGAAGTATGCTACAAGCATGCCACATGCCTATAAATTGAGTGTGGAGCAATAGGTTGTTATATGAGACTACTAGCTCGTCTGGATTTAAAATTTGCTTCAATTTTGGGCTTTGACTTTTTATTATGATATATCATTGTGCTCTTTATAATTGATTTGGTCATTATTGATATGCCTTTTATTAATATAAATTGCTTAATCATGTTCAAGACTGGTTTTTGCATTGCTATATGATATATGACTTTATATGATCTAGATAGCTCTACTCAAAAATGTGGCTTGGTTCTTTTATTTAATCATGGACAATGACTTGTATAATCTACAAAGTTTCTTGATTTTTACTCTCATTGCTCCTTCTTAGAATTGTTCATTTTCTGAATTTTCTTGATGATTACATTGCCAAAGGGGTAGAGATTTGGTGTGTTTTGTGAGACATTGGAGAAATTTGCTAAAACTACATCTCTTGTGTTGAGGGGGGAGAGATTTAAGACTTGTGGCTTAAAATGATTTTCGGTTTCAGTTCTTCACTTATATCTATTTGAAGCTAATTTGTCATGCAATCTTGAGGTGTTGTTAATGTATTTATCAAGGGGGAGATTGTTAGACCATGTGGCTAGGTATAGGATTTTTATGATGATGAATAATTGACAACATTGTTTAGTATTGTTATTTGAGGCGTGTGCGTGTGTGAGAGGATTAATGTTGGTCAAGTTGGTGAGAACTTGTACTAGAAGAATGTTCTTTGGTGTTTGCATGTGCAGGTTGGGCATGGAAAGGGTCATGGTCGGTGACGAGGAAGACCGGGACTAGGAGGGGGAAATCTGAGGTCCAGGCAGTCGAGGATGTCATGAGGTGGTCGGGCTCACGCTGGAGCACATGGTGATCAAAGGTGGATGATGCATGGAGAAGATACAGGAGGTGCGGTCCTGAAGGCTTCGACACACGATGAGTTGAAAAATCGAAAGCGTGCAAACCCGTGTTAGGAAGGGTTTCGGGTCCCTTAAAAATTAGTAGGCCAAAAGCCTAATTTAGGTAAAAAGGTCTAGGTCTAATTGGATGAGTTGTTTTAGGGTTTTGAGTAGGAACTGATCTCATATATATGTGCAGTAACCGAGTTGTAAAAAGTGGTTTTTGCCGAGAGATTAAAGAGAAGAATAAAAATTGCGGCGGCACTTTTCATCGGGGGGCATCTCTCCATGTTCTCTGTCTTCGACGTACTTTCGTCGTCTCGTGTACTCGCCCAAAATTTCATATGGCCGGGCGACTCAGGGCATGAGGCTACTTGCCTCGTTGGCGTCAAGCAGCAGAGTCTACGTTTTGGTTGTTATATACATGCAGTCATCAAGATACAGTAGGCAACGTCAAATTAAGAAATAAAACAAGAAAACAACGAGAAGGCACAGGATTCGAGATTGGATGGAAACACATCTGATGGATTTTTGAAGCTTTGGCCGTGACGTTCATTAGCGGTGAGTGATTAGATAGGTAATTAGTGAGGCTAATTAAGGTTTTTTTATTATCGCATGCATGCATGTTCTTTGGGATCATGAGCCGTGACTGAGTAAAAAAAATCCGAGCGGCGGCTGTTTCAATCGGTAATTAGGTAAGGTTATTTAGATTTTATTTCTCTTCTGTTTTTTTAGCATTAGTTTTTTTTTTTGACTTGTGATTCATGCATGTATCCAAAAAAAAGTTAGGGCATCAAGTTTGTGATCTGAAAAGTTTGGTTGATTAATTCCTTACGGTTTTTGCTTAGTTGCATAATTAGGGCTTAATTTATTTTCGTCACTTTCTGCATCAGCGATCTTGTTTATTTTATACCTCAAGTTCTAGACATCCGATTGATGTAATTCCAATTGGGTTAGTTCAATAACTTTCTCTAGTTTATTCTGACAAAGTTTGAGGTTAATCGGAATTACGGATTTTTATTGAAATCAGTTTTAGTAAAGATACAGTGTTCTGTCCAGAACTTTAAACAAGGCTTAAATAGGTTTTGTATTAAAAGGGGAGTATTAAAATTTATTTTTAGCTTCCGCAATCATTTACCCCCCTCTGATTGCCTATCTTAATGTGAATCGATCCTATAGTTTGCTTTGCATATGATACAAAAGCCCTACTCTAGGCATCAAAGAATAAGCTTAGGCAGCAACTCATTGAACATATAGTTTATGGACACTTCCTTTTCTAGAATGCAGCTAATTTTTAGTTTTCCATATGTATACACCTCCTTTGACATTTTGAAGAAAATTGAAGGTGCTCCTTTTTTTGGTTCTTTTGCAAGTTAAGAATTCCCATAGGCGCTTTAAGCCTGGTTGCAAAGTATTACTAAGATTGCTTCAGCAAATTGCTGTAACTTTGATACTGTCCTCGATCTTTTAGACAGTGTGTAGGCTCAACCTGCCATAACAAAGTACCCGCCATTCATTTGTTTCTTTCATGTACAACATAGCTCATCGCATATTCTGTATACAGTCGATCATGGACTACCTTTGAATTACCCGGATACTAAGACACATCTATTAGTTACAGGGGCAAATTTAGACCATTACTGCTTACTTTCCATTCTCTATATAAAAGTAACCAGATTATCTTTTCCTTATTTTTCCCTCATACAATTTGCTTTCTCTTATCTGCTTCATGTTACTGTGTTTTGCACAATTCAAGAAAAAAAGATTGCTCTGTTATGTAGGATATGACGGTATAAAATTGCAAGGCAAATAGTAGAGACCAAGCATCTTTTCTGTTCCCCATTATTTTAGCTGGTAGTACCGATGCTACAAGTAGCACCACATTCATTTGTATGTACGCTTATACAGATTGATGTCGCTTTACATTCATACAGACAGCATTTGTATTGTAAAGTTGTATATTAATGTACTTATGTTGCGGCACAACGAAGCATGCAATCCATTCTATTTACAGGGCATCCACATTGCTTCCTTGTTCTGTTGCAGTTAGATATCTGTTTACCTGCTGCTGTCCAACATACAGCACATTGAAATACAACAGTATGCTTTCGTATTACATGGTACTCTCTCAAGCACGCCATCTCCCCATCAGAAAAAAAAAACACTACGCACAGCCTGCGCAGCGTAGCGCTATCCTATCTAGTAATAATAATGGATCTTGCAGCGCACGCGCACAGTTTCTCTGTCTCCCCCCGTCTCTACTCTGCGGAGTGATTTGCTCTCGAAGGGTCCGCTTTTAACAGCTTTAGCCTAAAAAAATAGCCTTTTGTTTTTTCACCTTTTTGCCTTTTCCGTTTTTCTTTTTTCATCTTATTTCTTGACACTATCTTAAAAGATATAGTAATATTTTTCAATTTTCA
The DNA here is from genome assembly GCA_017311315.1 of Dendrocalamus latiflorus. Lineage (NCBI taxonomy): Eukaryota > Viridiplantae > Streptophyta > Magnoliopsida > Poales > Poaceae > Dendrocalamus > Dendrocalamus latiflorus. Next base: position 40,426,793 of record CM029655.1, read on the forward strand.
TTATTTTTTAACTTAAAGAGAAACTAACAGCCTTGTAGCTAAAACTCTGTACAAAAACAAAAGGCCACTTTTTTAAGCCTTTTTATAACAGACCCTAAGTCTGGAAGAAAGAGGGAAAAAGCACTTATAGTGTGACTCAACGACTGCTTGTGGTTCCAACTTTTCCTTCCCTCGTTCCAGTGGCGGACCCAAAACGAAAATTTAGGGGGGGCTAGTGGAAGAAAGCTAGCACCTGTCATCAGTACCAGCTCATGAGGCTATAATACACCGAGATGTTCATTAGTAATGGAGATTGAAGAGGATTTGTTTCTCTGAGTGAATAGTAAAAACCAACATATCTGCGCTACCTCCACCTGTGCCAAAAGCATCAGCTACCACTGCATATATTTATCATTGCATCAGGAATGGTCTGTCCCAATCATCCAATTTCACAGGAATTTCATAGGAATCAATATAATTCCAGCAGGATTTGTACTAAATACCCTGCCTTACAAATGGCCTAAGCACGAGGCAATATGATCCTGTTCTGAACTTTAGCTCTTCAGTTTCTACTTTCTACCAGTACCAGAAACATATATTACTATTCAATTAGGGCTAGTGGGATGGACTGCCAAAATCAAACTTGCAAAAACCAAAGCCTCAGTTAACACCTCAAAATAGAAGTGTCAAACAAATCCAAAACTTAAGTCAGTAAGCTCCTTTACTACAAGCAGTAGTTAATCATTCCCAGCACCTGAGACTGAAACGTCTGCACTTAAAGGGCTTCCTTCACCTTTTCCTTTCCAGAAGCCAATTTGTACTTGAACACATGCCTATGATGCCATATAATCATGCCATTGTCATTAGCAGCATCCAAGAACACATAGAACAGCAAGCTACTGCATCAAACTAAACTAATAACTTCTTGAACGCATGGTCCCAAACGCACCGAAACCTCACCGCCGTCCTGCTCTCGATCCGACGGCCGTCGCCCGCCAGCGGTAGAGGGGGGCGCCAGCCCCACCTGACCCACGGGTGGGTCCGCCCCTGCCTCGTTCTCTTTCCGGGTGTGTTGCATGGATGGATGAACACGTCTCTCCCTGTCAGCCCCGCTCAGGCGGGCTGCAGGCTACAGCTTTTTCTACTGTTTGGTAATTAAATTTAAAAATAAAAAGGTTATGTCACAGATAATACGAAGAAATAAAAGAAAAAAGTAAAATATAAAAAACAGCCTAAAATTTAAAAAAAAGAAATTAAAAAGCTAGAAGATTAAGTCCGGTGGAGAAGGGCCACTCATGGCTCTGTTTATACTATCTTCTAAAAATATTTTTTCTATAATATCTTACTTTTAAATAAATGTTTTTTCAAAGTGAGATTTATTAGTCGATTGTAGTATACACTGCAGCGATTTCATTTATATTGGCTAAAATCATATGTAGATACCTTTCTATAATCTTTTCTATGAGTTATTGCTATTCATAAATTAAAACTAAAAATCAAAGTCAAAAAATAATATGAACAGCACAGACGTGGGAATAAAGCAGTCGACTGTAGTTTGCTAACGGGACACCCATGTGAACGTGGGGCAGTGATAAAGCAGAGGTTCAGTGCTCTTTTTAAATGGAAGATAACTAGCGCATTCGGTTGTGGAATGGATATTCCGATATTCCTGTGTGCGCAATATCCATTCCACAATCCTTTTGGATTATCCGTTCTGCACATCACATGCGAGTAGGGGTGAAAAAATAGCTCATGGCTCAACTCGAGCTCGTTACAAGATGAGCCGACTCGGTTCGAGCTCACAAAATTTCGAGCCGAGTCAAGCCTCCTTCGTAGCTTGCAAAAAATTGAGCCAAGTTCAAGCCGCTCGTGTCGGCCCAGCGCCCCAGCCTACTAACCCCATAAGTCTCCCGAGTCCCAACTGTATCTCCCAGAACCCCCAATTCCCATCCTCTCCCGTCCCGCCGCTCTCTTCCCCTTGAAAGCATCTAGACCCCTAAAAATAGTTTGGGTAATTAATGAATTTATGTGAATATGGGATTAATGTGTTTGATAATTGCTTAAAAAGGTCAAATCCTTAAGTGGATGACAAGACGTATGCGAAGGATCAATGTGAAGATCAAAAATGGCTCAAGTCAAGGGTACACTTAGACTATGACCCTCTTTTTATTTTACCGGTCTTAGTTGAAAGGGTGGAAGACCGGATTATAGATTAAATGTCGTACCATAAAGAGGGATCATGGCAAGTAGCTTGATAGCATATTCTTTCTTGTGCTATTTGGATCAAATTAGGATCATGCATTCATTAAAAAAATCAAGTTTAAAAGTTAAATCTGTGCTCTGTCTGGAAAAACGGAAGTACCGGAGTTTTAACGGCGGAACTACCGCAGAGCAGAAGTTCCGCAGTCCTGAGCGGCACATCCGGCGCCCGAGCTCCGAAAATCCGAGCGGAATCTTTTTTTCCAGAGAGCACCCCCCGGAGTGTTCGGTGCCCTTTCCGAACAATCGAAAGTACCGACGTGTAAATTGCGGTACTTCCGCTTGCCGGAAGGTCCGGCATCCGAGCGGAGCCTTTTTTCCAGACCACCCTCTGGGTGATTTTAAAGTTTGCAAAATCCGAAAGTACCGGAGGTTCAATGCCGGAACTACCGTTCGAGCAGTAGTTCCGCTGTCCATAGCGGTATTTCTGGAACACGGAAGCTCCGGTGGCAAGGGCAGAACCTTTTTTTTCCAGAGAGCGCCAACTTTTGGTTCCGGCTTCCCGGAACTACCACAGAGCGGAAGTACCGAATTTATACCGATTGTAGTTCCGCGCCGACTTTCAAACGGCTATTTTAGAGGCTCTGACATAGCCGTTCTACCACGACAGAGCCGGAGCGAAAGTACTGGCCTTTGGCCTGCAGTACTTCCGCTCAACCTGATTTTTTTAATATTGTTCCCAACGGCTAGATTTGGTTGGTAAGGGTATAAATACCCATACTACTACTCAAGGACAGAAGTTAGAGATCTCATTGAACATTCTTGAGCATTGAGCATTATCTCTACACCTCATTTACTCATTGTGCATTCATTTGAGGTGATCGAGCCAAAAAGTGCATTGCATTCAATAGTTTGATCCTTTGGCACTTGTTTGCAATCAAGTGAAGCTGGTTATTTGTTTTTCTTGGTGTTTGCTGACACCTGGACGACTCGGTGGAGGTTGACCGGTGATCTTCTCAAAGAAACTTGTGAGAAGGCCCGGTGTGCGTGTGAAGGTTGGTGCTCACCTACCCGCAGCGGGGAAAAGCTGCCACTAGTGGATTAGAGGTGTTTTGACTTAATTCGTGGAGCCGGTCTAATTGGTTTGGGCTAACCTCAACGTGGATTAGGGGAAACCGGCAAGTTTTCAAACACCACGGTAAAACATCGAGTGTACTTGTTTCTCTCTTGATTCCATTAGCTCTTGTTTATTAATCTTATTGCGATCATTTATTTGAGTTAGAGCTAGTGTTGATTCTCAACTTGACTAGAATTGTGTAGGAATAAAGTGTTTTACACTCTTGATATTTTAGAATTGTAAAGAATTAATTAAAAGATAAGAAAATTTAAAAACCTCCTATTCACCCCACCTCTAGTCGGTTATCCTTGATCTTACAAGTGGTATCAGAGCTTGGTCTCTCATTTGTTAGACTTAACCGTCTAGAGAGAAAGGATAGCTAGCGAGGGGTTTGCTATAGGAAAGGCACATTTCTTTGATGGATCAAATTATGCTTATTGAAAAATTAGAATGTCAATATATCTTAAGGCCATGAGTCTGAATATTTGGAAAATCGTAAATGAGAGCTATGTCATGCCTCTTGATCCATTGCACTTTGCGGAACAAGACGGGCGTAACGCTCATTTAGATGCCCAAGTCATGAATGCATTATTTGTAGCTTTAAACGCGGACAAGTTCAATAGGGTGAGCAATTTGGAAACTGCTCATGCTATTTGGCAAACCCTTTCTGAAATTCATGAAGGGACGTCCACGATTAAAGAAGCCAAATTGCATAGGCTTCGGATTAAATATGAGACATTTACTATGTTGCTTCATGAGGACTTCAACGAAATATACTCACGACTCAACAACATCGTAAATGAACTCAAGGGCCTCGGTACTAACCTTTCAGATGCTAATGTTGTAAGGAAAATGCTTCGGGTGTTGCTAGAAAAATATGAAATGTTGGTGACCGTCCTCCTCAACTCACCCGAGTTGACCAGAATGACACCTACGCAACTATTGGGCAACCTTATCACGAACGAGTTGTATAAGAAAGACAAGGAGGAGCTCTTGGAGTAATCCTCCTCAAAAGGTAAGAAGATTACCGCCTTCAAGGCCAAAGCCGTTGCAAGCGAGGAGTACGAAAATGATAAGGAGGACTTCGAGGAGTTGGCTCTTCTAGTAAAAAGAATGAACAAGTTCATGAAGAGGTACTCAAACCGAAGCGCGAATCATGAAAAAGCAAATAAGGGGCACTCCTACACCAACAAGCGCTATAGCAACATTCGTTGCTATGAGTGTGATGAGAATGGGCACATTGCCTCTCAATGCCCTTCCAAAAGGGATGATAAGGAGAAGTCATCCAAAAAGAAGAGTTATAATGGTAAGAAGAAGCTTTTCAAGAGGCTTCAAAAGAATGTCAAGAATGAAGCCGACATTGGAGAGTGGGATTCCAAAAAGGAGTACTCTGATTCCAACTCAAGTAAAGATGAGTCTCCCAAGAAAAAGGAGTTCGTTGGCATTGCTATCAAGGAAGCTCCATCGCTCTTTTCATCTCCAACATGCCTTATGGAAAAAGGAGAGAAGGCAAAATTTTTTTATGATGATGAACCTTCCAATGATGATCTTATGGATATGCTTATAGAGTTAAATGAATTTCTTGGAAAAGAAAAGCCAAAATATAAGGTCTTGAAGAGAGAGCATATATCTCTACAAGCATCTTATGAGGAGCTAAAGGAAGCTCATGACTTGCTTATCCAAGAAAATCAAAATAAATATTGCACTAGCATTGGCATTACTTGTGATATTCTAAATGAAATGCCTAGTATAGAAATTTCAAAATCAGCATATCTACTTCTTGCGATGATTTACTTGCTATGCCATGCTCTTCAAATATGGATTCTAAAAGTGCATTAGGCATGACTCATGATGTTAAACTTGTTAATGAAAACAAAAATCTAAAAGAACAAGTAGTAAAATTGAACAAAAATTTGAAAAGAGCTTTCAAGGGGAAGGCTACCCTTGATAAATTATTGAGTGTCCAAAGGTGTTCATTCAACAAAGAAGGACTTGGGTATATACCTAAAAGAGGTAGGAAACCGGCAAACAAGCCCACAAGATTTGTGAGGGAAAATGGTAAGTATTGTACAAAATGCCGGGAAATAGGACCTGAACAACAAAATTGTCCTAAAGGTAAGATTCAACCCATTAGCTATATGATTCACATTACATCCTTAAAAGTCCAACAATGGTAAAGTTATTGCTATATTTGTTGGCACCTCAATTTTAGGTGCTAAAAAGAATGCCATTTAGGTGCCTTGTAACATCCCAAAAATCCGCTTCCCGTAAATTTAATTTAAATTAATTATTTTAAAGTATTTGAGCTTTATTTGGATTTATCTAAATTTTATTTCAAAATCTAAAGCAAGAAAAGGTATTTTAAATATTTTATTACAGCCAAAAAGAGTTTATTTTATTTTCTCAACCATCCCAGAATTTTATATAATTTGTGAGAATTTTTTGGAATAAAAAAATCAATTTTAAAAGTTGAAAACGTATTTTATAAAATTATTAAAAGTAAAAAAATATTTTTCTTAAGTATAAGATAGCTCCATGAATATTCTATGCATTTTCTGGAATTTTTAGACATTATTTACTATTTTCTAAGCAATTACAATGTTTCTAGTATTTTCTGAAAAACTAATCCGAAAATTAAAATCAATTTAATCTCAGGCTGCCACGTGGCGCTCTCATATTTAATCCATCTCTCTTTGATCTAATCCAAGCCGTCCATAGCCACTTACCCCTTCATTCAAATCCAATGGCCTTGATTCTTTCACTCGCCACGTGTCATCAAGCCGACCGCGCGTACCCCTTCAACTCTCCCTCTCTCACCGACGCGCAGGCCCCACCCGTCATCTCTTTCTTCTTCCTTCCTTTCTTCTTCCTCTAGCTCTCTCTCCTCCTCCATTGAAGCCGCACAAAAGCTCATAAAACCGGTCGTTTCTTCCTCCTTAACTCCCGTGTGAGTGCGCTAATGAATGCCTCTCATCACTCCTCCTCCCTCCGGCCGTTTCTCGCTCCTTTAAACCCCGCAAACCGCCGGCCCCCATTTAATCCGGCGAACTCAAACCGCCGGCCATTACCTCCCTTCTCCACCTATAAATCTCTCTCCGTGCGCCGGTTTCCCCTCCTTTCGCCTCTCCCGTGCGTCGAAGCCTTCTTCTCCTTCCTCCCCGTGCCCGAACTCCCCGTGCCGAGCTCTCTTTCCCCACTTCCCGAAGGTGCTCCGACGAGCAATTGCCGCTGGAGCCGTCCGCTTCGCGCCTCACAGACGCTGCCGACGCCTTCCCTATGTGCCGGCGACCGCCCGTTGCTCTTCGGCCGAGTCTCCCGCCTTCTCCCTCGCCGTCGCACCGAGCGCCACCCCGTCGCCCTCTCTCTCCTCCAGCCACCTTGGGCCCCGCCGCTGGTAAGAGCTGCACCGCTGCCGCCTCCTCTACCCCGCCGCCCCTCGCCGATCGCCGTCGGGCGCCCGTGCGCCGGTGAGCGCGCCGCCTCGTGCCGCCCGGTGCGCCGCCCGCCCGACCGACCATGTTGAACGGCCCGCAACCGCGTGGCCTCCGCGTCTGCGCCGCGTGGCGCCACGTCGGCCGTGAGTGCCACCTCGGCCACCGCCGCGGTTCGTGGACCCGGTCCACGGTAGACCGGGCCCACATGTCCGAAAATTTGAAATTTAAAATATCGCTGACGTCATATATCATCTTTTTCAGTATAAAAATAAATCAGCAAATTTGTCTTTTTCTTTTTCTTCTATTTAAACTTCTAGAAGCCATAACTTTCTCATTTTAACTCCAAATTGAGCTGTTCAAATTTCTAAATTTTTCTAAAATCATAAACTACCAAAATATACATTTTATTTGTTCAAATTTTTCATTTTGTATTTTTGAATTTTATTTGTATTTATTTATTCGTTTGTTTTGTCGTTTCGCGCGTAGAACCCGACGTCACCGAAGAATTTCCCGATCCGCAGCAAGAAGGTCCAGACAGCGTGCAATAAGGCAAGTCTCCTTTGAACATTTTGTACCTATGTTTGAGAAATGCTTTTTATTAATTTAAATTTAATTGCATTGCTATTTACATAGAACACTAGTTTCTGTCTTAAGGTATTAGTTAACCCAAATATCGTTATGCCCTCGATTGAAGTTGAATGCCATGTACCTTTGTAACCTTAGGACTTCCTTTGTCTCAGTAATGAGAGTATTATAATTCTTTGCTAAATATTAGAACGGTAGTAAATGCTTAGTCAAGCTACTCAACCTTTGTAACCTTGAGCATTACCGTACAACCCCGAGTCTATATGGGTATGACCTAGCTGATTAAATCATGATAGTTTAGTTTAGGTGCCACCAGTGCAAAGTGGGTGCCGGGGATTTACTAGTTGCTCATAGTGAGGGACAGGGATTTACTGTACTCATATGGCCCAAGAGGGGGCTTCGGATTGGGTGGATGGAACCCTTCTGCGGTGAAACCTCAGCGGGTGGTGTCTAGCTAGACTAAAGTGAGGATAAGGCTTTGTGATATTTTATCCGTGTCTCATGCCAAAGGAAGCGTGCTGACTATTAAGGTAATTTATCTCTTGGGGGTAAAGTTGTACAACCTCTGCAGAGTGTTAAACTATTCGAATAGCCGTGCCCACGGTCAAGGGCAGTCAAGGAATGCATTCACATGGTAGATCTTTGGTTTTGATTTCTAAACTAAAAGTTTTGGAAAACTCGAGAGTGGATGGAACTCTTGGAAGGGTGTCCTGGTGGTGGAGCCAGTGTGGGTGGATGGAACCCGTAGTCTTGAACCTTGGCGGTTAGAGCCAGTTAACTAGTGTTGGTGGTTAGAACCTTCACTATAAAAATTCTTAATAGTTTCAGTTAAAACAATTACTTTTTTAAATTAATGCCTTTGAAAATATTTAATAGTATTTGAAATAAAATATTTCTTTGTGCAAAAGAGCCATATAACCCTTCTTTGTTAAGCCTTGCATCTATTGCATTTTTCCCAAGACTTGTGGAGTACTTTATGTACTCACATGCTGAACTCAAAATAAAACTAAGAGGAATGTGAAGCTCAAGACGGAGATTATGACTACTTCGTGTGTGGATTCGACGAAGGCTTTCCAGAGTTCTAGGCTATGTTTCCCCAGTCAATTGCCTGTGGCGTATTGATGGGTCTTCACTAGACTTACCTTTCGTTTCCGCTGTGTTTTGTGAGTTTGTGAGGTCTTGGAACCTAAGTTGTAATAAAGAGGCCCTTTGGTCTGTACTCTTTACTATTGTAATAAAGCATTGCTAGTTATGTATCATCACTGTTTGACTGTGTGCACTAGCTTTGATCTGGGACTAGTGCTGTAATACACAGATGGTCCGGATTCAAAAATCCGGGGTCCCGACATGCCCAAAGCCTTGGTTACCAACCTCTAAGGCCCCAAACAAATTTGGGTACCTAAAAGAACTTGATTTCTTTTTGATGGATCATGTGGAGGTGACCACATGCTTGTGATGAGTAATTGACAAGTAGTTTGGAAAGATTGAGTTTGGTTTGTGCGTTTAGTGCAATGATGGTTTTTGGCTCAGTCGGGGTTGGTTAGTCAGACTGGAGGTATATTCTTCTTCCCGATTAGTCGTTTGGGCCATTTTATGCTTGAGTATGATTAATTGATGCTAATTGTGATTACGTGTGTCAAGCGGTGTTATATGATGTGTTTCTTGTCTGTGATGGCTGCAGGACTTCGAGGCGGAGTCGTGGCGAGGCACGGAGGACCAGACTAGGCGCAGGTGGTGCCGAGGTCAGAACGGTCGAGGTGTGTCGAAGACGGCGAGGACTCGAGGTGGTTGCGAGGCTTGGACGACAAGAGACGAGGATGCTTCCCGGAAGGTGCAGGAGGGGCGTTTCGGTAAAAGCGCAAAGCTGCATAGGTGGAGGTGGTTCCGTTCTGGATTTAGCGGGTATAACGGGTTGGAGATTCGTTAGCCAAATGCTATAAATAGGGGAGAATTCCTGGTGTATGCGTGGATTCTAGGGGTTGTTAGGGTTTTGCTTTAGTCAAAATGGCCTTTGGAGAGGTTGTTTTGCTTTAGGGCTTTAGTGGTTGAAAGAGGCAAAGTGCTGTTGGCGTGTGTCTCCTCTCTGTGTGTTTTCCCGTGCTCCTCTCCAAGCATGTAGCGTTCTCAAGTTCTTGATCTTGTGAGAGGGAGGGGATGAGTTGATGCCCATATCAAGCGCGTATGGGGACGTAGAGATTGTAATCCTTTGTAATCGTGTATCTCTCATCCTCAATATCAATCTGAGATGGCTTTGTTTGAGTTTGATTGAGTTCCTGTCTCTCTGTTGGTTTTTGTCTCTCGATGCTCTCTCTGCTTGATTTCTTAGATTTATGTTTTTGGGTTGTTTCTTGCTAAGGAGGTGCAAAATGGATTGCTCTGTGATGGAATTGTATTTCTAGACCCTTTGGTCAACTAGTTCCAAGAGCAGAATGATTGAATCGGGAGAATCCATTTCTTTTCAGCATGTGCCCTGTTCTTCCTCTATGTTCTTGTTCTAGGGTTTAGTGCTATTTTCGTTTTCCCTTGGAAGATTATGCCCAAATTTGATTCTCAGAATCCCAAGGCTATTCCCTTGCTAATCCTTGAGTTTCATGATCAAAGAATCAAAGGTTAGGTGGGAATTTGGTTTTTGGTGCAACTCTCTGTACTTTTTCAGTTTTGGGCACAAATCTGAAATTCTTGTTTTTGAGTTGGTTTCCCTCGTTCCCCGGGGCTCTATTTGCTATTTAGGTCATAATCTTGCAGTTCTGGGCTGAGAAAAACTAGTGGCAAATCCCAATTTCTCAACTGTGCAAAGATTACAGTTTTTTTTTTCTGTTTTCGGGCTCTGTTGGTTCTGCTGTCGGTCAGGCTAATCGGTCAGACCAGCTACCTGAGACCGGTCAGACCGGACCTGGCCGGTCAGACCGGCCCACACATGGCGGTCAGATCGATGGTGTGCAGGCGGTCAGACCGGCCATAGCACACCGGTCAGATCGGCCAGGTAATTTTGCAGCCAATGCTCTTTGTTCATTAAGTTGTCTTGGTGTTTTGGTTTAGCAGATATTGCCTCTTTCTCTAAAAATTTGAGTGTCTAGTGTGCCTAACTTGTTTCTTCATAGCATTTGTTGCTATCGGAGAAGAATTTCTTTTTGGGTACTTGAGGGGGGAAAATTGATTTGACGACATTCACCCCCCTCTGTCGTCGAGTTCGATACAACACTTTTATAGGTGAACTATAAAACCGGTGGATGGCATTAGGTGCTTGATAGTGGGTGTACTCAACACATGATCGGAGACCAGAAGATGTTCACCACATTTGAAAGCAGGAGCAATGAAAGAATCACATTTGAAGACAATAGCAAAGGAAAGGTACTTAGATTGGGTAAAATTGCTATCTCCAATAATCTTTCTATTTCAAATGTATCTCTAGTAGAAACGTTACATTTTAACTTGCTATCCGTTGCTCAATTATGTGATTTAGGCTTAACTTTCTCCTTCTCTAAAGATGTATCTATTTCAAAAGAAAATGAAAATGAACTTGTTTTCAAAGGTTTTAGATTTGGAAATCTTTATTTAGTAGATTTCTCTTCTAGTGAGTCTTGCTTGAAAACTTATTTAATGGCAAAAACATCTTTGGGTTGATTATAGCATAGAAGGCTAGGTCATGTGGGTATAAGTCAACTTAAAAAAGATTTTCAAACATGACTTAGTTGTTGGCTTGAAAGATGTGAAGTTTGAGAAAAATAGACTTTGTAGTGCGTGCCAAGCCGGTAAGCAAGTTGCAAACTCTCATCCTTCTAAAAGTATTATATCATCTTCTAAGCCATTAGAGCTCTTACACATAGATTTGTTTGGGCCAACAACCTATAAGAGCATCGGGGGCAATAGTTATTGTCTAGTCATTGTAGATGATTACTCGAGATATACATGGGTATTCTTCTTAAATGACAAAAGCGAAGTCTCCGGCATTTTCAAAAGTTTTGCAAAAAGGGCCCAAAATGAGTTTGATTTCAAAATAAAGAAAATTAGAAGTGACAATGGTTCCAAGTTCAAAAACACTAAAATTGAAGATTTTTTGTGATGAACTTGGAATAAAGCATGAGTTTTCCACTACCTACACTCCCGAGCAAAATGGAGTTGTAGAAAGGAAAAATTGAACATTAATTGACATGGCTAGGACAATTGTTGATGAATATAATAGTTTCAATAAATTTTGGGCAGAATCTATTAACACCGCTTGTCATGCCATAAATCGCCTTTACTTGCATCGTCTCTTGAAAAAGACTTCCTATGAGCTTCTCATTGGAAGAAAACCGAACATAACCTACTTTAGAGTATTTGGTTGCAAATGCTATATCTTGAGAAAGGGTGTTCGGCTCTCAAAATTTCAAATTCGATGTGATGAATGATTTTTGTTAGGTTATTCTTCGAATTGTAAAGCATATAGAGTTTTTAATAAAAATTCTGGTTTAGTTGAAGAATCTTGTGTGTTCAATTTGATGAAACTAATGGCTCTTAAGAAGAGCAAGAAAATTTGGATGATGTAGGAAATAAAGAATTACGCAAAGCCATGGAAAATATGTAAATTGGTGATGTCAAGCCAAAGGATGATCCAAATTTACCTCCCTCATCCAAACAAGTTGAAGCCTCCATTTCATCCACAACAAACAATGTTGTTCAAAGTGTAGATGATGAAGCAAACGACCAACAAATTCCAACTTTCAAGGTTCACAACGTAATTGTTAAAGATCATCTAATAGACCAATATTAGGTGATGTGAGTAAGGGAGTTCAAACTAGATCTAGAGTAGCTTCTTTTTGTGAACATTACTGTTTTGTGTCTTCTCTTGAACCAAAAATTGTAGAAGAAGCTCTAGATGACCTGGATTGAATAAATGCCATGTATGAAGAATTGAACAACTTTGCTCAAAACAATGTTTGGACTTTGGTGGAAAGACCCAAGGAGCACAATGTAATTGGGACAAAATGGGTCTTCCGAAACAAGCAAGATGAAAATAGAATTGTGGTAAGAAATAAGGCAAGGTTAGTTGCTCAAGGCTATACGTATGTTGAGGGATTAGATTATGATGAAACATTTGCACCCGTAGCTAGACTTGAGTCAATTAAAATTTTACATGCCTTTGCTTCTAGCTTTGACATTAAATTATTTCAAATGGATGTTAAAAGTGCTTTTCTAAATGGAACAATCTTCGAACTAGTTTATGTCGAACAACCTCTAGGGTTCGAAGATTCAAGATATCCCAATCATGTATATAAGCTCTCAAAGGCGCTATATGGCTTAAAACAAGCTCCTAGAGCATGGTATGAGCGCCTTTGAGATTTTCTTATTTCAAAAGGATTTAAAATTGGAAAAGTACATACAACTCTATTCACAAAAATCATTGATGATGATTTCTTTGTATGTCAAATTCATGTTGATAACATTATACTTGGATCTACTAACCAAGATTTTTGCAAAGAATTTGGTGAAATGATATCAAGGGAATTTGAGATGTCAATGATAGGTGAATTAAGCTATTTTCTTGGACTACATATCAAGCAACTTAAAGATGGGACATTTACAAGCCAAGCAAAGTACGTGAAAGATCTTTTAAAGAAGTTTGGCATAGAAGATGCAAAACCCATCAAGACACCTATGGCAACAAACGAGCATCTAGACTTCGATGAGGGAGGTAAGTCGGTAGATACAAAACGTTATAGATCTATGGTTGGTAATTTGCTTTATCTTACCACATCTAGACCCGATATCATGTTTAGTGTGTGCATGTGTGCTCGCTTTCAAGCTTCTCCAAAAGAATTTTAAGATACTTAAAATATTCCTATAACATAGGGCTTTGGTATCTAAAAGGTGCTAAATTTGAATTAATTGGATATTCAGATTCCGATTATGCGGGTTGTAAAGTGGATAGAAAAAGCACCTCAGGAAGTTGTCAATTTTTAGGAAGGTCTTTAGTATCTTGGTCTTCTAAGAAATAAAATTCCGTAGCACTATCAACCGCCGAAGCTGAATATGTTTCCACCGGAAGTTGTGGTGCTCAATTACTATGAATGAGGCAAACCTTGATAGATTATGGAATTAATTTTGATAAAGTGCCTCTTTTGTGTGACAATGATAGTGCAGTTAAAATTTCAAATAATTCGGTCCAACACTCAAGAACCAAGCATATAGATATTCGCCACCATTTCTTGAGGGACCATGTAAGCAAACAGATATTTGTATTAGCCACATGCGGCCCAAGACCAATTAGCGGATATCTTCACCAAACCTTTAGATGAAAGTCATTTTTGTAGATTAAGGAATGAATTAAATGTCAAAGATTATTCCAATATTGCTTAATTTCACAGCACATTTATTTTATGCTCACTTGGAGTAGCTTGAGAGCTTTGTGCAAAAGATTTTTTTGTGTGTGCAAAAATATTTAAAGCTATTATTTAAATGGTATATATAATGCATAATGATCCTTAATTATTTTTATTTGAGTGTAGAAACTAGGGATCATTTGCATATAATCTTATTCCAATCCCTGCTCTTCAAGTTCCAGAATAATCAGAACTACCGTTGTTATTTTTGCGGTACTTCCGTCAGTTGGAACTACCGCTTGTGTCTACAGTACTTCCATTTTTCGGAACTACCAATAGTAAAACTGCAGTACTTCCGCATTTGCTTTGAGAGGGCAGTAACCGTAAAATCTCAAGGTTCTTACTACGGGCGGCCGTACCTCCTCCGGTTATTCTGCTACTACATTCGCCTGTGCCCGTACCCTTCCTCTCTCTCTTCTCCTGAAGAACCTGCAAAACCGCCTCCTAGATCCTCAAATCTAGCAAGTTTCTCCTTTGGTTCTCGAGTTTCCTCACTTTCTAAGGGTTCACCTCCTCCGATCCTCAAGGTAATTCGGATCAAATCCTCCTCTTTGCCCTCGTTTTGAACCCTAGGTCATAGATTGAATTGATTAGAATGTGGATGATTTTAAGTGGTTAATCTAGGGCAAATAGTTGATTTTGGTGACTTGTGGTGCTTACACACCCATTCCATGGATGCAATCCAAGAAAAACACCAAAATTTTACATGCATTGCCTTGCCCTAGAATCGGGCAGGGAGAGCAGAACTACCGCTCGATAGGAGCGGTACTACCTTAGAGCAGTATTATCGACCTCAGAACAGCGGTACTTCTGATCCCCCTGATAAAATAGCAACTTCATTCCATTCCTTTTCAATCCTGTTTGACCTATTTCCTTTTGACTCTAACATCTTTTCTCCTTGCTCTTAGATGCCTAAGACAAGGAATGCCGGTCGCAAACTCTATTCCTCTTCAGCTGCTTCTGGAGATTCTTCAGATGCTTCGACCTTTCCTCCTACAGCACCATCCACTTCTGAGGCATCCCAAAAGGCTCAGCAGGATAAAGGAAAGGGACCTGCCTCAGATTCAGAGATAGAATTTGAACAACCGGTCAGTTCTCCCATGGAAGAATCAAAAGAGGACATGGTTGACAGAGAGGACCCTTAGATTGATCTATGGAAAATATCTGCAGATGAGTATGCCAGGCTAAGGCATACGAACCAGTTTGAGCTGCCTTGCAACTCCATAAACCCAAGGTTCCATACCAAGTTCCAGGAACAGGTCTATGAGCAGCTTTATGGGAAGTCCAGATTATTCACTGACCACAAGTACATTGATTGGGACCACTTGGACTCAATTGATAAGTACGATGGGACCTATAAACTTCTCCAGAGGGCTGGGATATAGAACTTGGTGGCACTAAAGTCAGATTACAATGAGGACATTATCCGACAATTCTACACCACAGTGTACATCTCTCCTGACTTTCAGCAGTTAGCCTGGATGATAGTGTGCCAGCCTCTAGAAGTAAACAAGCACGACTATGAGTTGGCCATGAGGATAGAGTCCAGTGCTTATGAGAAGGTGTACGACAGGCCAGCCGTTGAGCTTCCTACACTATCACACTACTATGACCAGGGCTCTAGGTTCATCCCAGGGAAGCTAGTAGGGCTCCTCCCTATTTCCATTCTGGTAAACAGGATCATCAACCACACTATTCTTCCAAGAGTGGGAATTATGATGCTATCCGTGGTCATGCATGGAACCTCATCAACTATGTTATGGAAGGTCGCCGATTTGATGTGGTTGACTTGATCATCAGGGAGATAGCCTCCTCAAAGAATGATAGGATTAAGTGCATAAATTATGCTCCCTACATCGTGGCTTTGATCCAAAAGAAGACTGAATTTAGAGGCGGCCTGGGTGGAGTTCATAAGCCTTACAAGCCGAGGGCAGTAGGAGCAGCAACAGTAGTAGGGGCAGCAACAGCAGCACAACCTGAGGAGGCAGGCCAGGTCTCACTTTCCCAGATCTACTCGGCCATTCTCCAGCTTCGTGATTCCCAGGCCGAGGGGTTCGCATCTCTCTCCTCCAGGATGGATTCCCTTGATGGGAGGGTTGCAGCTATTGAGTAGGCCATGGCTCAACCTCCCTCCCCTATTCGCTATGCTCGCCGCTGTCGACGTGACCCTTCTCCTCCAGGATCTCAGGAGTAGCCTTTTTAGTCATTTTATGCCAAAGGGGGAGAAGACACATGAAGATGAAGGCCTGAAGATGATGAATTTGCTAGCTCAAATTTACCTTTTTATATGATCTTTAGTGTATTGAACTTTGGGATGTATCGATCTTTGTGGTTGAGATGTAATGAACTCTTGTGCTTAATGCTTATGCTATGATAAATTTGAGTTGCATGCATCTTGTTCCCTTGTGATGAAATTATTTTTTTACATATGCACATGTTTAGGGGGAGTTTCTCCCCATCTTGAGTTTAAAAAGAGATAATTCACCAAAAGGCTAAAATAAAATTTTATTGCAAGAATTTTTCTCATTTAAAATCACAATGGAATATACGACTAGTTGTCCAAACAAGTGGTATATTCAAAACTTCATTTCTCACATAAAACTTATGTTGTCATCAATTACCAAAAAGGTGGAGATTGAAAGCATCTAGGCCCGTAAAAATGGTTTTGGTAATTAATTAATTTATGTGAATATGGGACTAATGTGTTTGATAAGTGTTTAAAAAGGTCAAATACTTAAGTGGATGACAAGACATATGCGAAGGATCAATGTGAAGGTCAAAAATGGCTCAAGACAAGGTACACGTAGACTAGGACCCTCTTCTTATTTTTACCTGTCTTAGGTGAAAAGGTGGAAGACCAGATTATAGGTTAAATGTCATACCATAAAGAGGGATCATAGTAAGTAGCTTGATAGCATAATTCTTGTGCCATTTGGATCAAATTAGGATGATGCATTCATTAAAAAAATCAAGTTTAAAAGTTAAATTTGTGCTCTGTCTGGAAAAACGGAAGTACCGGAGTTTTAACAGCGGAGCTACCGTAGAGCGGAAGTTCCGTAGTCCTGAACGGTACTTCCGGGGCCCAAGATCCAAAAATCCGAGCGGAACCTTTTTTCCAGAGAGCACCCCCCGGAGTGTTCGGTGCCCTATCCAGACAATCGGAAGTACCGGCGTGTAAATTGCGGTACTTCCGCTTGTCGGAAGGTCCAGCATCCGTGCGGACCCTTTTTTCAAGAGCGCCCTCTGAGTTATTTTAAAGTTTGTGGAATCCGGAAGTACTGGAGGTTCAATGCCGGAACTACGGTTCGAGTGGTATTTCCACTGTCCAAAGCGGTATTTTCGGAGCACGGAAGCTCTGGTGGCAAGGGCGGAACCTTTTTTTCCAAGAGCGCCAACTTTTGGTTCTGGCCCAAGCGGTACTACCACGCCAACTTCCCAGAACTACCGCAGAGCGGAAGCACCGGATTTATACCGGCGGTAGTTCCGCGTCGACATTCAAATGGCTAATTCAAAGGCTCTGACATAGCCGTTCTACCACGACAGAGCCGAAGTAGAAGTACCGGCCTTTGGCTTGCAGTACTTCCACTCACCCTGATTTTTTCTAAATATTGCTCCCAACGGCTAGATTTGGTTGGTAAGGGTATAAATACCCATACCATTGCTCAAGGACAGAAGTTAGAGACCCCATTGAACATTCTTGAGCATTGAGCATTCTCTCCACACCTCATTTACTCCTTGTGCATTCATTTGAGGTGGTTGAGCCAAAAAGTGCACTGCATTCAATAGTTTGATCCTTTGGCACTTGTTTGCAATCAAGTGAAGCTGGTTATTTGTTTCTCTTGGTGTTTGCCGACACCTGGACGACTCAGTGGAGGTTGACTGGTGATCTTCTCAAAGAAGCTTGTGAGAAGGCTTGGTGTGCGTGTGAAGGTTGGAGCTCACCTACCCAGAGCGGGGAAGAGCTACCACTAGTGGATTAGAGATGTATCGGCTTAATTCGTGGAGCCGGTGCAATTGGTTTGGGCTAACCTCAACATGGAATAGGGAAAACTGGCAAGTTTCCGAACACCATGGTAAAACATCGAGTATACTTGTTTCTCTCTTGATTCCTTTAGCTCTTGTTTCTTAATCTCATTGTCATTTATTTGAGATAGAGCTAGTGTTGACTCTCAACTTGACTAGAATTGTGTAGGAATAAAGTGTTTTACACTCTTGCTATATTAGAATTGTAAAGAATTAACTAAAAGATAAGAAAATTTAAAAACCTCCTATTCACCTCCTCTAGTCGGTTATCCTTGATCCTAGAAGTGGTATCAGAGCTTGGTCTCTCATTTGTTAGACTTAACCATCTAGAGAGAAAGGATGGCTAGCGAGGGGTTTGCTATCGGAAAGGCACCTTTCTTTGATGGATCAAATTATGCTTATTGGAAAAATTAGAATGTCAATATATCTTAAGGCCATGAGTCCGAATATTTGGAAAATCATAAATGAGGGCTATGTCATGCCTCTTGATCCATTGCACCTTACGGAACAAGATGGGCGTAACGCTCATTTAGATGCCCAAGCCATGAATGCATTATTTGGAGCTTTTAACGTGGATGAGTTCAATAGTGTGAGCAATTTGGAAACTGCTCATGCTATTTGGAAAACCCTTTCTGAAATTCATGAAGGGACGTCCACGGTTAAAAAAGCCAAATTGCATAGGCTTTGGATTAAATATAAGACATTTACTATGTTGCCTCATGAGGACATCAACGAAATGTACTCACGACTCAACAGCATCATAAATGAACTCAAGGGCCTCGGTACTAACCTTTCAGATGCTGATGTTGTAAGGAAAATGCTTCGGGAGTTGCCGGAAAAATATTAAATGTTGGTGACTCTCCTCCTCAGCTCACTCGAGTTCACAAGAATGACACCGACACAACTATTGGGCAACCTCATCACGAACGAGTTGTACAAGAAAGACAAGGAGGAGCTCTTGGAGCAATCCTCCTCAAAAGTTAAGAAGATCACCGCCTTCAAGGCCAAAGCTGTGGCAAGTGAGGAGTCTAAAAATGATGAGGAGAACTCTGAGGAGGAGTTGGCTCTTCCAGTGAAAAGAATGAACAAGTTCATGAAGAGACATTCAAACTGAAGCGCGAATCATGAAAAAGCAAAGAAGGGGTAATCCTACACCAATAAGCGCTATAGCAACATTCGTTGCTATGAGTGTGATGAGAAGGGGCACATCGCCTCTCAATGCCCTACCAAAAGGGATGACAAGGAGAAGTCATCCAAAAACAAAGATCAGATTGTTGGAAGTTCAAGGTGGTGACTATTCCATCGAAGTCAAAGAAAGGGGAGATCGATACAAAGGCAAAGTGTAGGTTTTGTTGCAAGCTCATGCCTTACAAACAAGGGGGGTGCTACTTCACATTTGACAAGGTGCATACCAAAGTGCACAGCATATATGAACAAGGTGGCTAAGATGAAAGCTCAAGTTAAGCTCAACTTTGGTCCTACCATGGTAGGTGAGACTGGTTTACCCCTTATTGCCACTCATAGGGAATATGATCAAGATGAAACTCATATAACTATTCCTAACATGATAATTGTCCATGAGTATCCTTTTAGGATGGTCGAGCACACTTGGTTTAATGTTTTGATGAATTACTTAAATCCATCATATCAATTCATCGGTAGAAAGACAATAAAAAGTGAATGCATCAAGATTTATGAATCAGAGAAGGAAGTCCTTAGGAAGAGTCTTAGAAGTGTGTCCCATATAAGTTTAACTTGTGATTTGTGGACCACTAATCAAAACCTTTGCTACATGAGTTTGGTAGCACATTATATATATATAAATTGGGTTATGCAATGCCGTGTATTGAACTTTATTGAGTTGGATCCTCCACACAGCGGGGTTTTCATAGCTCAGGCTATCTTTGAGTGCATTGCTGAATGGAAGATAGAAGATAATTGTTGATGTTTTAATATCGATCTTACGTATGATTTGTTTGGATTTGGGGAAACTCTTAGAAGACCTGGTGGGATGCACATGCAGAGTAAGGACACAGGAATTTTTATCCAGGTTCAAGCCTTCTCCTGAGAGAATAACAGCCCTACATCCTGTGTGATTGCTAATCACCAGAAAAGGTTTACAACTGAGAGTAATGCAAAAGCCTAGCACTATAGCTGGTGAAGTGACGGATGTTGTTTCATGCTGGAAGACGCCTTAACGCTTCGGGAGACAACTGTTCGATGGAAGTTATTGTCAGTGAGGCGTAGTGGCTGTTCACCATGTTGCAGTTGTTGTCAGAGAGAGATCGTGTGTAATTATTGGATAAATGCATATTCTAACTGCCTTGCCAGATGAATCCTAGAAGCAATTGGTCATTGTAGACAAGTTGGTTGAAGATATGTTAGTTGCAGGAATGTCCATGACCATCGGGTGATCGTAGGACGATTTATGACTGTGTGGTCATAGGAGGACTTATGACCAAGGTATAGTCGTAGTAAGACTTACGACCATGTGGTCGTAGAAGGGCTTACGACCATGTGGTCGTAGCAGGACTTACAACTAGGTGGTCGTAGAAGGACATACGACCATACGGTCGTAGCAGAGCTTATGACTATTATGTGAAGCTTTCCCCTTATCAAAAAGGGGTATATCCAAGGAAATATGGTGTCATAATAATTTGAGGATTATTTTATCCTCGATATCTAGCCCCCCAACTTACTCGAGCAAGCAATGTCGTAGATAAGGGATGTGGTATAAAGCAGAGCTTTTTTGACCTTTTCAACCAAGAATAGGCTTGGTCAATTTGGTAATTTCGCTTGAGTTGTAAAGACAGATAGACATTAGGGAGAGGAAGTCCGATTGTCATCGTTCTATCCATCAATTCAGTTACCAAGGCGAATGTTTGGCTCTCGAGATAAGTAATCAATGCATTAGTTACAAAGACTTACCGGGGGGTGACTTCTACTCTCTTACTTTCCCTATCTACTCCAATTTGTTCAAGCTTTCCGCCTCCAATCAATCTTCGTATTCTTCCTCAATCTCGCACACATCCATTCTAATCACCCAAAAGAATGATGAAATCATCATTAACCTGGGCTGAATAAGAGATAGATCATGCC
Organism: Dendrocalamus latiflorus; assembly: GCA_017311315.1. Classification (NCBI taxonomy): domain Eukaryota; kingdom Viridiplantae; phylum Streptophyta; class Magnoliopsida; order Poales; family Poaceae; genus Dendrocalamus; species Dendrocalamus latiflorus. The sequence continues at coordinate 40,447,591 of CM029655.1, forward strand.
AAGTTGAAGACATTAGAGATTGCAGAGAAGATCCCACTGTGGCAACTCGTCTGATGGATTGAAGCCGTCGGGCAACGCTAGCCTTTCAGACAAATCAGAGAGATTCCGGTGTTCCAGGCGTACTATGAGTGTGATCTCCGTCTTCCTGCTCATCCCTTTCTCACGACTATTCTGGAGTATTTCGAGACTGAATCAGTGAACTTGGTCCCCAACTCAATCACAATGCTCAGTGTCTTCATATATTTATGCGAAGCATACTTCGGCATCTCAGTAGATCTTGAGCTTTTTCGGTATTATTATGAGATGAGTTGATAAACGGGAATCGCTGGGAGTTGTTGTTTGAAGCTCCACGATGGTACGATAGAACTATACATCCCAACGTTTACAAGGTCTTCATTGCCGGGGTGGAAGAAGAAATGGTTCTACTGGGAGACGACTAGAGAAGACAACCCTTCTTTCGTCAGGAAGGCCGCCAAAAAGAAGTCTTTGGATCTCGGCTCCCAGTGACCTTACAAGAATAGCCCCTTCATCTCAGCCATCGAGGCGTAGATGGACAAAGGGCTCATGGGCTGACACGTGGTGAAGGAATTCATCACGCACCGAATTAGCCCCCTAAAGCGTCAAGTACATCCCGTGTGGATGCACTTGGAAGTCTCGGATCCAACCAAGGACTATGAGAATTGTAAATGATACTCGTACTCGATTTCATAACTAGTTATGTTTTTTGAGTACTGTTTATTAATTACTATATCTATTTATTCAAACCTTGATTTGGAGGAAATCAATTCTTGAGTCAAGACCATTTGCGAGAAGGCTACATTACTTGAGGTGGAGGCTCCTAGTATTCTGGCGGATGTTTCTGCTGAAGAAAAAGAGGAACGCTTAAAGGTAATCGAAAGATTGACTTCATCTTTAAGACTACTTAGTCATAGAACATGACCAAGTGGTGTCCTTCTCCTTTTCAGAGCGTTGGTATGAATTTCCGTCAAGATGACTAAGGGGTCGAATTGATGGTGGTCGCAGGAGAAGTGGAGAAGGTGAAGACTCCTCTGGCTAAAATACGTCGACTAGTTAAGTCAATTGATAAGGACAAGGGGAGCACAGGTGTTGCTGCCCCCTTAAAGTTCTTCCTCTTACTACCTCGAGCACTCCCATTCAGCAATTTATTGCGGACTTAAGCACCGCAAGTGAGATAGGGGCAACTGTATTGAAGCATCCGACACCTAGGATCAAGGTACCCTTCTATTATGACATCAAAACTGACTTAGTTGGCTCTTCCCAAGGCTTTATCAAGCGAATTAAAAAGAAAAATTGGAATAGTTTGGTATCTTTTGTGAATGAGACTGCCATGTTGGCAGAACCTGTGATCAAGAAGGAGGCTGTCCTGATGAGCGAAACTAGTTTCGACCATCAGGAGGGACAGGAAAGAGAAAAAATAGCAACTCTTGTTGTAGATCTTCGACTAGACGTGGTCGAAGGGGCTCTCATTCCCCCACAACCAGACGTGGTTGTGGGAAGGAAGCCAAAGGAACCACTCTCTAGGAGGGTTTCCTCTATGTTCACGCTAAAAACAATGACACCAAGTGTAACATCCCAAATTTGGCTTCCTGGAAAAATTTAAATTCAAATTAATTATTTTAAAGTAATTGGATTTTACTTGGCTTTTATTTGATTTTCTGGATTTTCTAGAATTTAAAACCTATTTTTAGAATTTAAAAAGTAATTTAAAATATTAAAATTAAATACCAACAGTAGTTGCAAATAATTTCAGTAAGTCCAAAATATGTCTAGAAGTTTCTGTGAATTTTTTTGAAATTTTTGGAGGTATTTTCATATTTTTCTGAGGCCTAAATAATTTCCTAGCCTTTTCTGTAAATAAAAATCAATTTCTAAAAATAAAAATCCAACTCTTCCCCTCCGGCCGACGCGTGGACGGCCCAGGACCGCCCACGTCGCCGCTCGGCCCGGTCCAGGCCGCTCTCTCCCTCTCCCACCGCCAAGCGGGCCAGGCCCGTCAGCCTCCCCGCCTAACCCTCCTCCTCGCCCGATGCGTGGACGGCCCGGATGAGCCACGTCCCCGCGCCCGGCCCCGATCCACCGCTCCCTCCCACTTAACCGCGTCCACCACCCGATCTCTTCCCCTGCCACACTCCTGCATCCTAGCCGCCGAGCCGCCCGCTCTCCTCTTCCCGCTGCCACCCGGGTCCCACCTGTCGGCCCCCGCCCCCGCTCCCGCTGACGCCCGGCCCCGCCTGTCAGGCCCTTCGTCCCCGCGGAGCGCCACCTTCCTTTCTTCCTCCCCTCTTTCCTTCTTTGCGCCGGCGACCGAATCCGCGCCGTACCCGGCCATTCCTTACCCGGCTCTCCCCGGTTTTGGAATCCCCGAGCCCCCCGCGCGACCGAATCCCGAACGCCCGCACCTCGCTTCCTTCTCCGGCCCCCTATTTCCTTTTTCCCCCAAACCTTCCTCTCTCTGGCCGCCAGCATCGGAGAGAAATCCCCGCACCCCTGTTCCCCCTCCGCCCCTATAAATACTCCCTCGGCCTCGCCTCCCTCCGCCCAACACCTAGACGCGCTCCACCTCCCTTCCCGAGTACCGAAGCACCTCGCCGTTGAGCTTCATCTTCCCCGAGGCTCGCCGCACTCCGGCGCGCCTTCCCCGCCGCCTCGGTCATCCCCGGAACCCGCCGCCGCCGCCCTGAGCTTCCTCACAACCATGCGAATCTCCCCGACCCCTCGGCCACCCCTCCCCGCCGCCGTCGCGCCGGAGGACCCGAGCCCGCTCCGCCACTCCCTCGTCGCCGGCCACCTCCGCTCGTCCCCAAGCCTCGCCGACCCCTCCGTTGGACTCGCCTCCGCTCAAGGACCGCATTTTGGCAATCCACCGGACCTCCCCGGCCACCTCTCGCCGCCGGCACCGTCGCCTCCGTCGCTGCTGCCCGGCTCCCTCTCCAGCAGGTACCTCAAGAGGGTTACCTACCCTTATTGGGTAGGCAACACCTCCCCGCCCGACTGGTTACCAGTGCTCTCTCTTCTCCCCCTTGACTCCCTCGGCGCGCGTTCAAGCCCCTGGCTCCGCACGCTGAGGTTGAGTTTTCTCTCATTTAATCGCGCTGACAAGTGGGCCCCACACGTCAGCGGCAGCCGTCCGCGCGGGCCACTATCGTCTGGGCCCCACCCCTCTGCGCTGGTCACAGACAAGTGGGCCCTGAGTCCAGTGGGTCCCACATGTCAGAGGCTAAGCCGGCGGTCTCACTGTCCAGTGGGTCCCACATGTTACAGGCTGATCCCGTGGGCTCACTGACCAGTGGGTCCCACCTGTCATAATCTCAGGATGAAAATAAAAGATTAAAATCAATAATTCCAGTGGGCCCCACCTGTCAGAAATTTCTTAATTTCTGGATTTAAACAAACTGAGATTTTCAAATGAGCATAACTTTCTCATTTTAACTCCAAATTCAGCCATTCAAATTTCTAAATTCATCTAAAATCATGATCTATCCAACTATGGCCTTTATTTGAATTTTTGAGTTTATTTGAATTTTTGTTTGTATTTATTTGCTTTGTTGCTCTGTCTTTTCGTGCGTAGAATCCAACGTTGACGAAGACCTCTCCACTCCTCAGCAGGAAGACCCAGAGACCCTGCAAGAAGGCAAATCTCATTTGATCATCTTGAACCTATGATTTTGAAATGCTTTAATTATTTTAAATTATGTGCATTGCTATTTACATAAAATGATAATTCAATCTTAAGGCATTAGCTATATCCAATCCTTGTTATGCCCTCATTTGAAGTTGATTGCCATGTACCTTTGCAACCCTAGAAATTCCTTTGACTCATTAATGAGAGTAATATATTTAATTGTTGGTATTAGAATGGTAGTACAATGCTCAGCCATGCTATTGAATACCTCCTAAATCTTGAAAATGGGAAATTATGAGTTATTGTAATAACCTTGTGTTTATAAAGTTAGTGGTAATTGGAATTGCCACTGAGTCTTTAAAAATAAAATAAAATGTGGAAATTGGTTTAGATTAGGGTGGATGGTTGGTTTGGGTTGGTGCAGGAAGCACGAGATCTTGTAAAGAGTATGTTCCACCCTAGTCAATTAAGGACCGACGCTTGTGTTTGTCCAGACTAAGCACTACCGTACAACCCTAAGTCTATATGGGTACGACCTAGCTGACTAACCCAGGATAGTCTAGTTTAGGTGCCACCAGTGGAAAGTGGGTGCCAGGGTTACTGGTTATTCACAGTGAGGGACAGGGATTTACTGTACTCATATGGCGCAAGAGGGGGCTTCGGAGTGGGCAGATTTAACCATTCTGCGGTGAAACCTCAGCGGGTGGTGCTAGTCTAGAGTGGGGTAAAGGCTTTGTGATGAATATCTGTGTCTCATGCCAAAGGAAGCATGGTGACTGTTAAGATAATTTGTCTCTTAGGGGTAAAGTTGTACAACCTCTGCATAGTGTCAAACTATTCGAATAGCCGTGCCCACGGTCAAGGGCGGGCAAGGAATGCATTCATATGGTAGATTTCTGGTTTTGGTTTTAAAATCAAAATTTTGTATTCCGAGAGTGGAGGGAACTCTCGGAAGGGTATCCTGGCAGTTGGAGCCAGAGAGGGTGGATGGAACCCGAAACTTTAAAATTGGTTATCTAGTGTTGGTGGATGGAACCTTCACTATAGAATTAATGATAATTCTGTTTAAACATTTACTTTATGAAACTGATGCCTTCGAAGATAATTAGTAATAATTGAAATTTAAAATATTGCTTTATGCAAAAGAACCATATAGCCTTCCTTTGTCAAAGCCTTGCATCTATTGCATTTTCCCAAGACTTGCGGAGTACTTTATGTACTCACATAATACACTTAAAAAATAAATCTCAGAAGATTGCGAAGCTCAAGAAGGTGACTACGACTACTGCTTCGCCTAAGGCTGTGACGGATTCTTCCCGGAGAACTAGGTCGCACTTCCCCAGTCAATTGCCTGTGGCGTATTGATGGGTCTTCATCGAGTTTACCTTTTGCTTCCGCTTTATTTCATGTGTGCGAGGCCTTGAAACCTCAATTGTAATAATGAGACCTTTCGGTCAGTACTCTCAATTATTGTAATAACACGATGCTGGTGATGTATTCATTTCTGTTTAACTGTGTGCACTAGCTTTGATCTGGGACTAATGCAGTAATACACAGAGGGTCCGGGTTCGGAAATCCGGGGTCCCGACAGAGATGGTATCAGAGCCAAGTTGACTGTAGGACATGACCTAGATTAGGAATGGTAAACAATAAGGACTTATGTTTATAAAAAGAGTATATTAAAAATATATAAGCCTCTTTGCTTCTACTCTCTTCTTACTTAGTATCTTGTTCTTGTCTTTAAACTCTCTTGTTAAAATCTTTTTACTAATCTTCTCTTTTATTTCAACTTTGTAGATGGCCGGTTCAACCTCTGCTGCCCCGTGGGACTACTACTCACATGAAGAGGATGCTGGAGCTTTCGCTAGCCTTCTCTGGCAGCTGATGCAGTGCTTGGAGTACCGTCAGTCGCCCATTTTCAGGGGGCGGAAGACGCAGATCCTGGATAGAGATTCTTGGACCATGGAGGTATTCCTGTATGCACGGGAAGGGGAATTCAACTCCCACAAATACCCCATCAAGCATCCTCGGTCCCGCTGCTTCGATGCCGTCCAGGATGCAGCACGCCTGGCCATTGATGAATTGTGTCATATGCACAAGGATGCTGTGCACTAGTCTCCTTTCTGCTTCTTCATCAACCCCAGGGCAGGACAGAGGTATCCAGATCCCTTTGATATTCCAGCTGACGATCCTCGACTGTCACACCAGGTGCAGCTCACACAGGCGATGGCAGTCACTTATGCTAGAGCCTTGGAGGAGATTGGACAGCTACGGATGCTTCTCACTTCCAGCTATCAGCACTCCGACACTCTCCGTGCACAACTTCTCCAGAGCCAGGCAGCAGAGTTCGAGTTGGGACGTCTCAAAGCTGCAGCTGACTACACGCCATCTTCTCCCGCACCAGTTGTCGTCCCCAACAACCCCGCTCCTGCTCGACTTTTGGGACTCCGCACCAGTTTCACCGCACGCAAGAAGGTGCGACGTCCGAGTCCTCTACCCAACATCAACATCGGTGAACCCAGCAAGAGGCGTAAGCTTTTCCACTCTCGCTCTCGGTCGACTGCCTCCAGTCGTAACCGGGCCTCGGCCGAGTGTGATTGTTCGAGACATCATGTGAAGGAGCGCCAGGAAGATCCGGAGGAAGATCCGGAAGAGGACCCATAGGAGGACCCCGAGGAAGATCCAGAGGAGCGTATCATTGTGGAGGATGAGTAGTTAGTTGAGTCAGTAGTACCCAAATAAAGGTCCACATTTTTAGAACGCTTATTTTGTTTGGTGTGCTAGATGGACTGTACCAGGCCTATGTGCACTTGTGGTACAGCCATTCATAAGTTTATCTTGATTTTAATAAAAGTTTCCCCTTAGTGGTTGCTGGTTTCTTCTTGTGTGTTGGTTTGGGATGTTATTTAGTTCCCCTAACCTCTTATCTATGCTAGTTCCCTCTTACCTATTGCTAACCCTGGAAACCGCTCCAGATGGTGAATACGAGAAGCAACCCTGGCAACAGCCGTGACGCCAACAAGCAGCCGGACAACATTCCACCACCTCCTGCTCAAGCCCCCAACTTGGAGCAAATGATGGCCATGCAGCTACAATTACTATAGGCCCTAGCTCAGAATCAAGTGCAGCAAGCTCCGCAGGCACCCAACCAAGCCCCTCAGTCTAAGTTGGGAGAATTCATGAGAACAAGACCTCCCACTTTTGCTGGTTCTATAGATCCCTTGGAGGCAGACGATTGGATCAAGGATGTGGAGAGGAAATTGGTCCTAGCTCAGTGCAACGACAACGAGAAAGTGTTGTATGCTGCTCACCAGCTCAAGGGAATTGCTGCTAACTGGTGGGATAACTACCGCGCCGCCCATCAGAACGCACAAACCATCACTTGGGATGAGTCTGTGGAGGCTTTCCGCACTGCCCATATTCCTACGGGAATAATGGAAATGAAGAAAAGAGAATTCTACCTGCTGCAGCAAGGAAACCTCAGTGTTTCCGAGTACCTGAACAAATTCACCCAACTGTTCAGGTATGCATCTGAAGAAGTCACCTCAGAGGCAACAAAGATTTGGAGGTTCACGCAGGGACTTGATCCCAACCTCAAGGTGCAGCTAGTGTCCAATGATTACCCGACCTTCCAGCACCTAGTGAACAAGGCTTTTGTACAGGAAGATACTCAGCGTCAACTATATGAAACTCGGAAGAGGAAGTTCCAAGCTCAGCAGGGAGCAAGCAGCTCTCGATTTCGCCCCAACACACCTCATTTTCACAAACCCTTAGAGTCAAGCGTGCCAAGGACTCCATTTTTAGGACCCCGCCCAAATCCACAACCTCCCCGGGCAAGCAATGGTGGCCAACCCCAGCAGAACAAGACTTCAGCCGCAGGGGTGCAGTGTTTCAACTGCAAGAACATGGGGCATTATGCCAGCAACTGTTCCCAGAAGCGCCCAGCTATAACTCCCGTTCGTTTCAACCTGGGGACCACGCCAGCAAGAGCTCCAATTGCAGGTCAGGGCCGTGGGGCACCGCAAACTCCAAGGACTCCGCAAACAATGAGCCGAGGACATCTTAACCATGTCACTGCGGAGGCAGCCCAGGATGCACCCGACGTAGTTCTGGGTAAGTTTCTTGTCAACTCAGTACTTGCATCAGCATTATTTGATTCTGGAGCTTCGCATTCTTTTGTGTCAAAAGATTTTGTCGAAAGATATAATTGGGATGTGCGTAAACTGAAGAATCCTATGCTAGTCCAATCCCCTGGAAAGGAAATGAGAACTAACACAGTTTGCCCTAGCGCAACTGTAGATATAAATGGGGTAAAGTTCTTAGTGAATCTTATTATAATAGATTCCAAGGGCCTAGATGTCATACTTGGTATGGATTGGTTATCCAAGTATAAAGGACAGATAGATTGTGCCGATCGTGCGGTCACTATTACTAACTCGGATGGAATTCAAGTAAGATATAAGTCAAACACATTTCCCCAGACTAGGTGTGGATTGAACAATTTGAAGGAAGTAACTTTGGATAAGGTGCCTATAGTATGTGAATACCTAGATGTATTTCCTTAAGATTTACCCGGAATGCCGCCAGACAGGGAAATTAAGTTTGTCATCAACCTGGTACTCGGTACAGCACCAATATCCAAGAGACCTTATCGTATGCCTGCAAATGACTTGGCAGAAGTTAAGAAGCAAATTGAAGAATTACAAGATAAAGGTTTTGTGAAACCAAGCTCGTCGCCCTGGGGAGCACCAGTACTGTTAGTGAAGAAGAAGGATGGTAGTCTTCGTATGTGTATGGATTATCGATCTTTGAACGATGTGACGATCAAGAACAAGTACCCTTTGCCTAGAATAGATGATCTGTTTGATCAAATAAAAGGATCATGTGTCTTCTCTAAGATTGATCTTCGATCAGGTTATCACCAATTGAAGATAAGACCAGAAGACATACCCAAGACAGCATTTGCTACTCGTTATGGATTATATGAGTATACCATGATGTCTTTTGGTCTAACCAATGCCCCCGCATATTTCATGAATCTGATGAATAAGGTGTTCATGGAATATTTGGATAAGTTTGTGGTTGTATTCATTGATGATATTTTAATATATTCTAAGAATGAGGAAGAGCATGCAGAACATTTGAGGATAGTTTTGGAAAAGCTCAGAGAGCACCAGTTGTATGCCAAGTTCAGCAAGTGTGAGTTTTGGTTGAAGAAAGTGGCTTTCTTGGGTCACGTGATTTCGGCAGGAGGAGTGTCCGTAGACCCCGATAAAGTAAATGATGTGCTCAATTGGACACAACCTAAATCAGTATCCGAGATCAGAAGCTTTTTGGGATTGGCTGGTTACTATCATCGCTTTATTGAAGGTTTCTCCAAGCTTGCCAGACCTCTCACTTAGTTGCTAAAGAAGGAAAAGAAGTTTGAATGGAGTAAGTCGTGTGAGGATAGCTTTCAAGAGCTAAAGAAGAGGTTAACTTCTGCACCAGTGTTAACACTCCCGGATATTAGAAAGGATTTTGAAGTCTTCTGTGATGCGTCAAGGCAAGGACTAGGCTGTGTGCTGATGCAAGAGGGAAAGGTAGTAGCTTATGCTTCAAGGCAACTACGACCCCATGAAGGAAACTATCCAACCCATGATTTAGAGCTTGCTGCCGTTGTGCACGCTCTAAAAATATGGAGGCATTATTTGATCGGTAACCGCTGTGAGATCTACACGGATCACAGAAGTTTGAAGTATATATTCACTCAACCTGATCTCAACATGAGGCAAAGGAGATGGCTTGAGCTAATAAAGGATTATGATGTGGGAATACATTACCATCTGGGAAAAGCCAATGTAGTAGCTGATGCATTGAGCAGAAAGAGTTACTGCAATAAGCTGTGGATCAAGGCAGTATGCCTGCACTTCAAGCAGAATTTCAGCGGCTCAATTTGGAAGTGGTAGAGAAAGGATTCCTGGCTACCTTGGAGATTCAACCAACTCTAGTGGACCAGATCAAGGCAACTCAAGGAGAGGATAAGTATGTCAAGGAAATTAAAGAAAACATGAAGAAAGGGAAGGCACCAGGATTTTCAGAGGATGAAGAAGGTATCATTTGGTTTGGAAAAAGAATTATGGTACCCGAAAAGGAAGAGATAAAGGAGTTAATTCTGAAAGAAGCCCATGAATCTAGATATTCAATTCGCCCTGGGAGTACAAAGATGTACCAAGATCTCAAGGAAAGGTATTGGTGGTCAAGTATGAAAAGAGAGATTGCAGAGTATGTAGCTTTGTGTGATGTGTGCCAGCGAATTAAAGCGGAACATCAGAGACTGCTGGACTTTTGCAACCTTTGCAGATACCTGAGTGGAAATGGGAAGAAATTGGAATGGACTTCATAACCGGGTTACCGAGAACAAAATCAGGGCATGATTCGATTTGGGTTATTGTGGATCATCTGACAAAAGTCGCCCATTTCATTCCAGTAAAGACCACCTACTCTGGAGATAAACTCGCCGAGTTGTATATGTCCAGAATCGTGTGTTTGCATGGATTTCCAAAGAAGATTGTGTCAGATCGAGGGACTCAATTCACCTCAAGATTTTGGCATAAGTTACATGGACTTTTGGGCACAAATCTAAATTTTAGCACAGCATATCATCCACAGACCGATGGTCAAACAGAAAGGGTAAATCAAATTTTGGAAGATATGTTGAGGGCTTGTGTTCTAGCAAACAAGGCTAATTGGGATCAAAGTTTGCCCTATGCGGAGTTTTCCTATAACAACAGTTATCAATCCAGCTTATAGATGTCTCCATTTGAAGCTTTGTATGGCAGAAAATGCAGGACACTGCTGTATTGGAAAGAAATCGTAGAAGGGCAAGTGTTCAGACCAGATGTATTGAAACAGGCAGAGGAACAAGTTCGCCTAATCCAGGACAGATTAAAGATAGCTCAAACCAGACAGAAGAGCTATGCGGACAACCGTCGAAGAACATTAGGGTTTATACTTGGGGATTATGTGTATCTAAAAGTTTCACCTCTCAAGGGAATGCGACGTTTTGGAGTTAGTGGAAAGCTTGCTCCTAGATTCATTGGACCATTCCCTGTTAGAGAAAAAAGGGGAGAAGTTGCTTACCAGCTATAACTTCCCCCTCAATTGTCCAAAGTGCACGACGTGTTCCATGTATCTCAACTAAGGAAATGTCTCAGAGTGCCAGAAGAACAGATGTCACTAGATGAAGTGAACTTGAACGAGGACCTAACCTATCTAGAGTATCCTGTGAAGATATTGGAAGAAGCAGAGCGTCGTACGCAAAGCAAGGTCATCAAGTTCTGTAAAGTGCAGTGGAGCAACCATTCGGAGTCAGAAGCGACTTGGGAGCGTGAAGAAGATTTAAGAGCAGAGTTCCCTGATCTTTTTCCCAGTCCGTCCGAATCTCGAGGTCGAGATTCTTTCTAAGGGGGTAGGTTTGTAACATCCCAAGTTTAGCTTTCTGGAAAAATTTAAATTCAAATTAATTAGATTTTACTTGGCTTTTATTTGATTTTTTGGATTTTCTGGAATTTAAAACCTATTTTTAGAATTTAAAAAGTAATTTAAAATATGAAATTAAATACCAACAGTAGTTGGAAATAATTTCAGTAAGTCGAAAATATGTCCAGAAGTTTCTGTGAATTTTTCTGGAATTTTTGGAGGTATTTTCATATTTTCCTGAGGCCTAAATAATTTCCTAGCATTTTCTGTAAATAAAAATCAATTTCTAAAAATAAAAATCCAACTCTTCCCCTCCGGCCGACGCGTGGACGGCCCAGGACCGCCCACGTCGCCGCTCGGCCTGATCCAGGCCGCTCTCTCCCTCTCCCACCGCCAAGCGGGCCAGGCCTGTCTGCCTCCCCGCCTAACCCTCCTCGCCCGACGCGTGGACAGCCCGGATGAGCCGCGTCCCCGCGCCCGGCCCCGATCCACCGCTCCCTCCCACTTAACCGCGTCCACCACCCGATCTCTTCCCCTGCCACGCGCCTCCATCCTAGCCGTCGAGCCGCCCGCTCTCCTCTTCCCGCTGCCACCCGGGCCCCACCTGTCGACCGCCCCGCTCCCGCTGACGCCCGGCCCCGCCTGTCAGGCCCTTCGTCCCCGCGGAGCGCCACCTTCCTTTCTTCCTCCCCTCTTTTCTTCTTTCCGCCGGCGATCGAATCCGCGCCATACCCGGCCATTCCTTACCCGGCTCTCCCCGGTTTTGGAATCCCCGAGCTCCCCGCGCGACCAAATCCCGAACGCCCGCGCCTTCCTTCGTTCTCCAGCCCCTTATTTCCTTTTTCCCCCAAACCTTCCTCTATCCGGCCGCCAGCACCGGCGAGACTCCGGCCCCTTATTTCCTTTTTCCCCCAAACCTTCCTCTCTCCAGCCGCCAGCACCGGCGAGAAATCCCCGCGCCCCTGTTCCCCCTCCGTCCCTATAAATACTCCCTCGGACTCGCCTCCCTCCGCCCAACACCCAGACGCGCTCCACCTCCCTTCCTGAGTATCGAAGCACCCCGCCGTCGAGCTTCCTCTTCCCCGCCGCCTCGGTCATCCCCGGAACCCACCGCCGCCGCCCTGAGCTTCCTCACATCCATGCGAATCTCCCTGACCCCTCGGCCACCCCTCCCCGCCGCCGTCGCGCCAGAGGACCCGAGCCCGCTCCGCCACTCCCTCGCCGTCGGCCACCTCCGCTCATCCCCGAGCCTCAACGACCCCTCCGTTGGACTCGCCTCCGCTCAAGGACCGCATTTTGGCACTCCACTGCACCTCCCCGGCCACCTCTCGCCGCCGGCACCGTCGCCTCTGTCGCTGCTGCCCGGCTCCCTCTCCAGCAGGTACCTCAAGAGGGTTACCTACCCTTATTGGGTAGGCAACGCCTCCTCGCCCGACTGGTTACCAGTGCTCTCTCTTCTCCCCCTTGACTCCCTCGGCGCGCGTTCGAGCCCCCGGCTCCGCATGCTGAGGTTGAGTTTTCTCTCATTTAATCGCGCTGACAAGTGGGCCCCACACGTCAGCGGCAGCCGTCCGCGCGGGCCACTATCGTCTGGGCCCCACCCCTCTGCGCTGGTCACAGACAAGTGGGCCCTGAGTCCAGTGGGTCCCACATGTCAGAGGCTGATCCCGTGGGCTCACTGACCAGTGGGTTCCACCTGTCATAATCTCAGGATGAAAATAAAAGATTAAAATCAATAATTCCAGTGGGCCCCACCTGTCAGAAATTTCTTAATTTCTGGATTTAAACAAACTGAGATTTTCAAATGAGCATAACTTTCTCATTTTAACTCCAAATTCAGCCATTCAAATTTCTAAATTCATGTAAAATCATGATCTATCCAACTATGGCATTTATTTGAATTTTTGAGTTATTTGAATTTTTGTTTGTATTTATTTGCTTTGTTGCTCTGTCTTTTCGTGCGTAGAATCCAACGTCGACGAAGACCTCTCCACTCCTCAGCAGGAAGACCCAGAGACCCTGCAAGAAGGCAAGTCTCATTTGATCATCTTGAACCTATGATTTTGAAATTCTTTAATTATTTTAAATTATGTGCATTGCTATTTACATAAAATGATAATTCAATCTTAAGGCATTAGCTATATCCAATCCTTGTTATGCCCTCATTTGAAGTTGATTGCCATGCACCTTTGCAACCCTAGAAATTCCTTTGACTCATTAATGAGAGTAATATATTTAATTGTTGGTATTAGAATGGTAGTACAATGTTTAGCCATGCTATTGAATACCTCCTAAATCTTGAAATATGGGAAATTATGAGTTATTGTAATAACCTTGTGTTTATAAAGTTAGTGGTAATTGGAATTGCCACTGAGTCTTTAAAAATAAAATAAAATATGGAAATGGTTTAGATTAGGGTGGATGGTTGGTTTGGGTTGGTGCAGGAAGCACGAGATCTTGTAAAGAGTATGTTCCACCCTAATCAATTAAGGACCGACTCTTGTGTTTGTCCAGACTAAGCACTACCGTACAACCCTAAGTCTATATGGGTACAACCTAGCTGACTAACCCAGGATAGTCTAGTTTAGGTGCCACCAGTGGAAAGTGGGTGCCAGGGTTACTGGTTATTCACAGTGAGGGACAGGGATTTACTGTACTCATATGGCGCAAGAGGGGGCTTCGGATTGGGCAGATTTAACCCTTCTGCGGTGAAACCTCAGCGGGTGGTGTCTAGCTAGTCTAGAGTGGGGTAAAGGCTTTGTGACGAATATTTGTGTCTCATGCCAAAGGAAGCATGGTGACTGTTAAGATAATTTGTCTCTTAGGGTAAAGTTGTACAACCTCTGCAGAGTGTCAAACTATTCGAATAGCTGTGCCCACGGTCAAGGGCGGGCAAGGAATGCATTCACATGGTAGATTTCTGGTTTTGGTTTTAAAATCAAAATTTTGTATTCCGAGAGTGGAGGGAACACTCGGAAGGGTATCCTGGCAGTTGGAGCCAGAGAGGGTGGATGGAACCCGAAACTTTAAAATTGGTTATCTAGTGTTGGTAGATGGAACCTTCACTATAGAATTAATGATAATTCTGTTTAAACATTTACTTTATGAAACTGATGCCTTCGAAGATAATTAGTAATAATTGAAATTTAAAATATTGCTTTATGCAAAAGAACCATATAGCCTTCCTTTGTGAAAGCCTTGCATCTATTGCATTTTTCCCAAGACTTGCAGAGTACTTTATGTACTCACATACTACACTTAAAAATAAATCTCAGAAGATTGCGAAGCTCAAGAAGGTGACTACGACTACTGCTTCGCCTGCGGCTGTGATGGATTCTTCACGGAGAACTAGGTCGCGCTTCCCCAGTCAATTGCCTGTGGCGTATTGATGGGTCTTCATCGAGTTTACCTTTTGCTTCCGCTTTATTTCATGTGTGCGAGGTCTTGAAACCTCAATTGTAATAATGAGACCTTTCAGTCAGTACTCTCAATTATTGTAATAACACGATGCTGGTGATGTATTCATTTCTGTTTAACTGTGTGCACTAGCTTTGCTCTGGGACTAGTGCAGTAATACACAGAGGGTCCCGGTTCGAAAATCCGGGGTCCCGACACCAAGCTATAAAATAACAAGTACGTATACTGTATTTTACCTTTATCTTTTCGAATGTTGATTCACTTCTTGCAATTGTAGTTCAGCCTCTCCATCACTTAAGGATGCTTCTCATGAGAAGCCCCCCGCTGTTCTACCCGTAATTGAAAGGACGATGGAGAAGGTGTTCGAGGAAATGACCACTGTAGCAGCATAAGCTGTAGTCGATACTGCAAAGGCTATGACCACTGAAGTGGTCGTAGGTAGTGAAGGTGCTGGAAGAAGAATAACTTAATTTCTTCTCTTCATTTTTAATCCTTCTTTTGTGGTAGGATCATTTTCTAGTCGAGCTTTGAACCATGTTCCGCATCCCAAAGATCTTTCAAATAAGGTGTACATCTTTGATGATGAACGTCTTGAGAAGGTATGGTGGAACAAGGTCAAAGAGCTCGACCAACTAAGAGATTCCAGGTGAGTGCTTGGAAATTTTGCTCACAGGAGTATGAATGTGAGTATTGACAACTCAAATATTCATACTTTGTCCTTTCTTATTTCTCACTGTCTTTCCTTATCCAGAGAGGATTAGAAGACATGGCAACCGTGGCTGATTACCACAGATAGCTTATGCTCCTACAACAAGAGAATGTTAAACTCTCTAAGAAAGCAGCGGCATTGTAAGTCACTTGACTTACGTAGTCAAATTCCATCTTGACCACACAGCCAGAATTTTAGGTCTACCTTTAACCTTTACAGGTCTAGGGTAGATGCAGAGTTATTAGCTGCTGTGCTTGAGAACGAGAAGGCTGATATTCTGACACTAAAGGAAAAAAATGCTAATTTATCAATAAGCCTCATAAAAGCCAACTCAAATGCCAAAACTTTAGAAGAGAAAATAAATAGTAAGCTTTGAAGCTTAAGACTATTTATGTATCTTTTTGGTCTTTCTTTAATCCTTTTCTTTTTAACAGAAAAAGAAACTGAATCGAGTAAGCAGCTCATTGAGGTTAGAGAGAAAACCAAAGTGATGGGAGAGCTTACTTGTATTAATAAAGAGAAAGACGAGAGAATAAAGTTTCTTGATTCTTAATTATTAGGTAAGAAAAAGCTTTACCTTCAACTAGTTTTCTCAACAAGTCTTGTAATGTGTTTCGTCTTGACTAAACTTAACTCTTCTGCAGAGTGTATGGTCAAAACAAAACGTTTTTGTAAAGCAATGACTCATAGTAAGGAAGAAGCGAAGTCGATTAAGGCAAGCCTTCAAGACTGCGGTATTCTTCAGAACAATCTACTCGGTGAGTTTGGTGCGGAAAAGATGATTCCCTCTGAAGAGACTATATCTGCTCACACGAGTATGATTGTACTACAAGCCAAAACTTTGGAAAAGCACTTTGCCACTCTAAAGGCTGATCAGGTGAAGTCGATATGGGATGCAGTCAGGGGCGCTGTGAACTATGCCTTGGCAAACCTCAAGGCATGTGAGCGAAACCTTAACTTACATCCCATCGAGCATGACTTCACCTGCTCTTTAAAGGAGGCGTCTCGCCTGATCGAAGAAGTAGATCAATTTGGACGAAAAGTGTCCGAAGAAATGGAAATTGGCTCTTCTTCTCCTCTAGAGTAGAGTAGTTTATAATAACAACTCTGTAAAGACTTACCTTTGGATGATGAATAAACTTCTTTCTTTTCCTGCGATTCATCTCATTGAGTGGTTAGTACTCATAAGACAAAATTGAAAAATAAAAGAGAACAGAGCTGCGGTTAAGAAAAAAAGTTATGAACTATGCTGATAACTCTATCCTAGCCCCCGACTATTTGCTTCGTTTATGCAAATAAACAAAGTAAATAGTACAGAGTATTGTATGTAAAGAGCTGAGTGACTCATTTGACCATCGTTATCAAATTCGATTACATGTTCTAGCAACAAAGAAGAAGAACAAGTCGACTCTAGAAAATTCCTTCTATTGGGCAGGACCACATGCAGAGAGGAAAGACTTCAACTAGGAGTTGTTACTTCTCTTCGACCAGGTGAATGAAATCGAGGATGAATGATAAGAGGATAAATACTCATGATTTCTTCTTGAATGTTCATTCAACATTTTCATAGACAACTCAATTGTTGTGTGCTGATAGTAGGAGTTAGGAACGGATCGGCACTAGGAAGCTCCTTCTAGTGGGCAGGACCACATGTAGAGAGGAGAGACCTCGACTAGTAGTGTTCCCTTCTCCGACTAGTTAAACAAATTGGATGTACTAGAAGTGGTAAAAAAACAAATAAGAAGCTCTATCGAACATACAACAATAAAAATTTGCACAAATTGACATTTTTATTGAAAAAGGAAGAAATGTTTACACATAGAATTTGTGTAATTGATCAGTATTCCACAAATTTGAGAGAATACGACCATCTTCTATAGCAAGTCATACCGAGCCAGGGCATGTGATTACGACCACAGTGTAAGGACCTTCTTACTTGGGGGAAAGCTTGTTCTAATTTGCTTGGGATTGGATTTTCCTCAATACCAAGTCACCTACAGCAAGGTAGCAATGCCGGACCTTACGATCGTAGTGCTTACGCATGACCTGTTGATAGACTGCTGATCGGATTAAAGCTTGATTTCTCTTTTCTTCGAGCAGGTTGATATTGTCCGCTCAAAGCTGTTCTTGGTTAGAGTCACTGAAAGTCTTGACTCTTGCCGATCAATTCTTTAGCTCTAGAGGAAGCATGGCCTCTGCTCCGAAAACTAAGAAAAAAGGAGTTTCTCCGGTCGCTCGACTAGGATTCGTGTGAATTGCCCATAATACTTAAGGTACTTCTTGAACTCAAGCCCCTGAGCCCTTTAGAAGCTGGTCGAAGACTCGAGTTTTAATTCCTTGCATTATTTGGCCATTCGTGTGCTCAACTGCCCCATTGCTCTGGGGATGGGCGACTGAAGCGAAACATAATTTGGTGCCTAGTTCATTGCAAAATTATTGGAATTTCACGCTCAAAAATTGCTTACCGTTGTTTGTAATTATCTGATTTGGGACTCCAAATCGAGTAATTATGCTTGTCCTCAAGAACCTTTTTGCTGCTTCCGTTGTTATCCCAGCTACTGGTTCGGCTTCGATCCACTTCATGAATGTATCAATAGCTACGAAGATGAACTTGAAGCCCCCCGACACTCTTGGAAACGGCCCCAGGATATCGAGAATCTAGGTTGTAAAAGGCCAAGATAGAGAGATTCTCTGAAGAACCTAGGCTGGTTGGTGTATTTGCCGGCTATGAAACTGGCATTGTACACATATCTTAACCAGATCCTTGGCATCACTGAGAGCTGTTGGTCAGTAGAAACCTTATTGAAAGGCCTTACTGACCAGTGTTCTATAGGAAGCATGTGCTCCATAGATGCCCCGTGTATATCGTTAAGGAGTTTTAATCCTTATTTCTACGATATACATCGCATGAGAACTCTTTAAGTACTCCGTTTATAGAGTACTCCATCGACCAAGGTATGCATCCTGGTCTTGTGGGCAAGATGATCTACTTCAAAATCGTCGTCGGGTATTGAACCCTTCTAAAGGTAATCATAGATGGGATCCATCCATGTCTCTTTGTACTCTAGAGATGATGTCTCATTAGGAGTTGTCTCTGGTGTTTCGACTAGAAACATCTTCTGGAGTTGCTCCAGGAAGACCCTCGGAGGTACTTGCAATCGAGAGGAAGCTATGTGATCTAACTGGTCCGGAGAAAGTTATCCTTCTAAGGGATATACTATAACTCAAAACCAAAAAAGTGCTTTTCAAGCTTCCGTACTTCCGACAAGTACTGAGACATGGTCATACTAGAGCATCAATACTATTTTATGATCTGATTTGCGACTAGTTGAGAGTGTCCTCTCACGAGTAATCGACGAATCCTAAGTGCTTTAGCAGCTTATATGCTAGCCAACAAACCTTCATAGTCAGCCACATTGTTAGTAGTTGGAAAGAGTAATTGGATGACATACTTTAAGTTCTCTCCCACGGGAGATTCCATAATCACCCCAGCCCCTGAGCCACTTAATGTAAGCGACCCATCGAAGTATATCGTCCACTGCTCATGGGAATCATACTATTGAGGATCCTAAACAGGTTTAGGGTTTATCCATTCGGCGACAAAGTCTGCCAAGATCTGGGATTTAATGGTCATTTGGGACACGAAATGGAGGTCGAACTCCCCAAGTTCCACTGACCATTTTGTCTTGCGCCTCACTATTTCCTTATTCTAGAGGGTCTCTCCTAAAGGAAACTCAGATGACACAATTATCTTGTGCGCCTGAAAATAATGCCTCAACTTCCTCGAAGACATGAGGAGGGCATAGAGAAGTTTTTGGACCTGAGGTTAACGCTCCTTAGGACCATGCAAAACTTCACTTACATAGTATACTGGTCGTTGAATGCCCTCGTGTTATGTGACCAGTAAACACTTACTGCCTGTGGCATGGGAGATAGATACACTAAGAGGGTATCACCTGGTTTTGGAGAAACCAGGACAGGAGCACTTGTAAGGTATCTCTTGACATCCTCGAAAGCGTCATTGGCCTTTTTCGACCACTCGAAACCTTCGTGTTTCCATAGAAGCATAAAGAAAGGAAGGCCTTCTCCCAAATGTGCAATGAAACAACTTAAAGCCGTCATGCACCTGGTGAGTTTCTGGACTTCTTTCTTCGTGGTCAGAGGATGCATTTATTCAATGGCCTTGATCTTCTTAGGATTTGCGTCAATGCTTCTTGCCAAAACAGAGAATCCAAGCAACTATCATGAGGAGACTCCGAACACGCACTTCTCAGGGTTGAGCTTCAAGCGATGCTTTCTTATATTATCAAAAAGTCTCATATAGGTCTGAAATGTGATTAAGCTGTTTGACACTTTTTATGACCAAATCATGATCATAGGCTTCTAAATTTCTACCCATTTGATGTATAAAGGTAAATTGCATCAAAAACTAAAAAGTCGGACCATCATTCTTCAAGCCAAATGGCATTTTGACATAGCAAAATACTCCAAATAGGGTGATGAATGTGGTCTTCTCTTCATTTTTTTTGAAGACATACTGATATGGGGATAACCAAAGTATGCATCTAGAAAACTTAACATTTCACAATTAGCAGTAGAATTAACCGATTGATCAATGCGAGGAAGCGGAAGATCCTCTTTCAGACAAGCTTTATTTAAATCAGTATAGACTATACACATATGCCACTTACCGTAAGATTTAAATTAGTGCTGACGCAAGTGGGCGTGGGGACCGAGGAGTCACGCGGCGACTGAGGTGGCTCCGTGGGCTCCGAGAGCAGCGCACGGCAGGGCAACGACTGGCTCCGAGAGCAGGACAGACGACGGCAACCCACTGGCGGTAAGGGAGCGGTGGTGAATGGCGAAGATGACACTGGCGCCGAAGGGGATGGCGGCCGTGAGAGTAGATGAACCAGAGACGATGGCGGAGCACTCGATGGTGAAGGCGGCGACTCATGATGTGAGGAACGAGGGGCGGTGCGACTATTTAAGGCACGGACGCCGAGGCCGACTCGGAGGTGGTGGAGAGTCCAGCTCGAGCATGAAGTTCGAAACAGAGATGGCGGCAGCGAAAGGAACTCATAGACAGAGAGTCCTGACCGGAGACGTTGGGTCTGATAGGTGGGCCCCTCTTGTCAGTAGTATGGAACGGGTGAAGCGGATGCTCTGGATAGGTGACACGTGTCGATCATCCAGCGGGCGTGCGCGAGCGCGAATGCGCGCCGCGTGGCCTAGGGCGGGGCAACCTGGGTCGACTGGCGGGCTGGTTTGGTGGCTTCGGCCCACCTGGCCTTTTAGGGATTTTTGTGGTTTTTCTTTTTTTAGAAATTCAAATAAATCCTTTTGAGCTCTAGAAAATAGCAAATAAACCTAGAAAAATCAAAGAAAATTCTAGAAAATTCCTTGATACTCAAGGAACTTAGATAAAATACTTTTGACAAATGTTAAATGTTTAGTTTAATCATATGAAATCCTTTTAATTAATAAAAATTCTAATTAAGCTTTAATTAATTTTAGAAAAATCCAAATGGTGAATTTTATTTTAAGAGCTTTAACAAGGCTCTGAAAATCAAGATGTGACAAACCTCCCCCTTTAAACAGAATCTCGACCCCAAGATTCAGTCTTACTAAAGGAATAGGTTACCAGTTGCGACATTGGAGACGACGTTGTTGAGGCTTCCCCTTGTAGCGCTCTGAGATATCTGGCCTCCCCGACCTGACGATGCTCCATGGCTTGCTCCTAGTCTTGGCAGGGGTACTTCCAAGGTGGAGTGAAATTGGCTTGACTGCTTGATGCTTCTATGGACACTTGTTGGTGTAATGCCCCATATTCTGGCAGTTAAAGCATTGCATGCCTTCTTTTGATGTCTTGGTCTGTTAAGGGTGGCCAACATTGCTATCACCATATCCGTGCATCATTGGGGGTGGTGCTGATCCTAGGGTCAAATTTATGGAAACTGCTTGTACTCTATTGGTTCAGCTCACCCAAGCCCTGGGGCTACGGTCATCATACTGCTCTGGGTATAACATCTTCCTCCTACGGGAATGAATTACACCTAGAAGAAGTATCTTATCTGATGGGGCCATGCAATTGTCTTGGTTGGATTGTTGTGCCTCGGCTTCTGATGGTATCTTGGTACATGTAGCTGTAGCCCTGCCTTCTTTTGTCAATGCATGCATGGTAGTAGCTCAGAGTTTCTCTCGTTGCTGCTGCAATACTGAGGCCAATAACAAATCTAGTGGGCATTGCGTTGGGTTATGGTCCTGGCCATCACATAGGTAACAAGTAATCTTGCTCATAGGATCCGAGGCACTGTTGTCCGGTTCTGAAGGCAATTGATTGTGATCAGCTGAACCTCATGCATCCACCATCTAACAGGATGACACCCTAGCTAACAAGGAAAGAGGGAATACCAAAGACAAGAGGTAAACTCGTCTAAGGGGGATAACTAATGGCAACCTAAACTAAGCAAACACAGCCGAAGAGGCTAACAAAAGAAGCAATAAACTCCGCAAAAAGATTTTTGACATGACTGCATCATAATGCTAGAAGCAAAATTGCGGCTCACATCACACACAACAGCAAATAAGAAGCAAGACGATCTACTCAATGCTAAAACTATAACAGGGTTCAAATCTAACGGCTCCTAATCTTCACGGTAATCTTCAACCTTGTCTTGAAATATTGGGTGCTTCCTTGATCCAAACTTCACAGCACAGCTTGAAGTATTCCATACCAACTTTCACTTTGATTGAGGGACACTCGAGACATCTATAGACATTACGGGGATAAGAAGTCATATTACATTTGGAAAACAATATTTTAGAGGAGGCAAAGAGTAAGAATCCTAAGAATGAGGTAAGAATAAAGAATTACTAGACAATCATTTGTTTGATTTGATTTAGAAATTAAAATTTGAAATCTTGCTAATTCGACCACTCTAACTAGGGCGTCATCCTACAGTCAATATAGCTTTGATACCACCTCTATAGAGACCTAAATATGCAAATCCGGTCTCTCCTATGTATTCTGCACTAGTCCAGGATCACGCTAGTGCACACAGTATAAACAAAGATGAAATATCATCCATATCATGATTTACTAAGAAAAGACTCAAATATTATTAATAATTATCATAGTGCGACCTTATGGCCAAGCTTACAATTAATAGCCTGAAAGACTTAAAGAAACTAGCAGTAGCAAATAGAAATAAGCGTAGTAGCCACTCGATATGCCCAGATGCAATCAACTGGGGAGCGAAGTCTTAATCCGTGAAGTCATCGAAGTATCCTCCTTCTAGAAGCTCCTATTGATCTGGTCCTTTCTCAACTGAGCAAATATGGATGAAGCCATGAGTACATAGAGTACTTAGCAAGTCGTTTGTAAGAAAAATGCAATATAGTATGCAAGGCTTGCCAATGGATGGCTAAAAGGTTAATTTTTGCAGAAAGCACAATTTAAAGTAAATACAATAAATAGATTGAAATGCAATCTTTGAAAACAATAATAAATAAGTAATCAAAGGAATTGAGACGAACCATAAGTGAACTGACCCTTCACTCCAACGAATCACCCGTGACCCAAGATTCACGAAATGAACCACCAATGAACTAGCCATTCACTCTCCCAACTTAACCCCAACCCAATTTTTATGACAACTTTACCCCTCATGTGAAATCACTGAGCATTGTCCATGACCGAGGAAATGGCTATTCGAATAGTTTTACACTCTGCAGAGGTTGCACAACTGTACCCACACGATGTGATAATCTTCACGTTAAAGAAAATCACAACAAGGCTTTTACAATGCTCCATCTAAACCTGATCCCACTCGCTAAGGTTTCGCCGTCGAGTAGGCTACCACCTAGTCGATAATTGCCCCCTTGCGCCATAACAACATCAATAGTGAAACCAAAGTTGAGACTTCACAAATTATTATGCCAAGTCTATCCATACTAGACATATGGTTTGCGTGGTAAGGCTTAGATCAATGGTGCACAAAGTTAAGTCCTTATATTTACCCAGGTGAAACATCCCCATCCCAATGTGCAAATTGCACCCCTTTACTGCACGATCATTCGCCTAAGTAAAAGCCATTTTTTATCACCAACACCAATGACACCCTAATGTCATGGCACACAAATTTTATCAATGTGGCTACCACCACGATTCAATATCTCATTAAGTCAAAATTAATTATTTGATCACATGTGATGATAAACCCAATGTTACTATAAGCATGGCTAAACAATTTAAACGTACAACCCATGTGACAACTAATATTATATCACTAAATAATTTCCACCCTATGGTGACAATGGAATCACGATATTCAAATTATCAAGGAGGAATAATCAAATTGGACAATAGCTACCAATACAAGGTTTGTATAAAAAGAGCAATGCATGATAATTAATAGATTTAAAAATTGGGTTCAACATGATCAAAGAATACAACTTGCCTTGGCCTTGCTTAGTTAATGGCTCTTGATCTTCGAATCCTACTTTAGCTCCTTCGAATGCGTGATCTAACGAGAGAGAAAAGGAAACTTAACACAAAAATAAATTCAAACAAAATTCAAATGAACTCCAAAAACTTCGAAATGAGAACCAAAAGATAGAGCTCAATTTTAGATGAATTTAAGAAAAATAATCGGTTCAATCGGAGATATGATGAAGGAGAACGGGCCCTCGGAAAATCTAATCTAAAGGAAAAGGCTGAAAATCAGAAAAAGGTATTATGCTGTAGACTCGGCTCATGGAAAAGCTGGTCTACGGTGGACCCAGTTCACAGAATAGTGCACTGGTCGACTGGGCTTGCTGACGTGGCAGACAGGGCTGACGTGGTAGTGCGCAACAGGACATGTGTGCACTAGGGCTGACGTGGCATGCTGACATGGCATGACATGTGGCTAATGATGTGGCATGCTAACGTGGCACATGAGTGGGCTCGGCTGCTGTCAGACCCAGATTTTACCATCTAGAATCCTTTGTGATTCCACTGCACTATTCCCCGGTTCAGTAGATACTGCTCACAGATACAGTTCTGAATATCAAAATTCATATCATGCGGAAGCGTAAATATAATAATAGACTTACTCATGGGCCGATTAGGCTGAAATCAATAAAATGCAGCAGCGGAAACAAATCATACAGGTGGGACCCTTAGGGCATGCCCACAAACAGCCAACTGGAGGTTCACAGCCTAGTTCTTGACACCTCATCATTTTCGTCATCATGTCCAGTTGTATTGCCGAAGCGTAGTGACTTGAATCCTGATTCTGGATTAGTTGTAAGAGCGAGGGTGAGCACAAACCACCGTGCTCTGCGAGCCAATACACAGAATGCAAATAGATAATATGCATGGCTTATCAAGGAAAGGCTCGAGTTATTTCATTTGCCATAAATTGCTTTCGAAATATAATACATAGAAATGCTCTGAGACCTAGCAGTTTGAACTGAAACATAATATGTGAAAGAATGCAATAGTAATAGCGATCCAGATTCCATCCACCGTTACATGGCCTCTACACCATATGCTTAATCCTTCAGTGTCATAACTGCTTAACTTATCATTGGGGCGACACCTAGGGCAACACAAATCCGGGCCTTTCTCTGCCCTCCACTTTACCAATTCCAACACAAATCGATTTGGCTCTGATACCATCTCTGTCGAGACCCGAATATGCAAATCCGGACTCTCTGTGTATACTGCACTAGTCCAGGATCACGCTAATGCACACAGTCAAACATAGAGGTAATCATCACCACAATCACGATATTAAATAAGGGAAACTCAAATTATTAATCAATATCCAAAAGTTAGACCTTATGGTCAAGCTTACAATCTCAATAGCCTTAGGGGCTTAACAAAACTTAGCAGCGGAAATCCAAAATAAATCGTAGTGGCCAATCGACATGCCCACGGGCAATCGAGTAGGGAGCGAAGCCTAGAACTCGTAGTCGTCGAAATACTCGCCTCCTGGAACCTCCTGCTGGTAGAACTCCTCATCCTCAACTGAGCAACATAGGCGTAAAGCCGTGAGTACATTGGTACTCAGCAAGTCGTTTGTAACAAATGATGCAATATAGTATGCAAGGCTTACCAAATGGAAGGCTGAAAGGGTTAATTTGCATAAAACAGCATTGGAAATACCATAAATAGATTGAAGGCAAATTGTAAATTAGAACAATAATTAATAATCAAAGGAATTGAAGTAAGCTACTTATGGACCTCCCATCCACAAGCTAAACCAACAGTGAATTAACCATCCACTGACCAGCTACAGATTTTCCAAGAGTAACTATACCTCGTGTGAAATCTCCGAGCATTGTCCATGACCGAGGACGCGGCTATTCGAATAGTTTTACACTCTACAGAGGTTGCACAACTGTACCCACACGATGTGATTAGCCTCGCGCTAAGGAAATCACAACAAGGCTTTTACAATGATCCATCTCAACCCGATCCCACTCGCTAAGGTTTCGCCGTCGAATAGGGTAACCCCCTAGTCGATAATTGCCCCCTCTTGCGCCACAACAACATCGGTAGTGAAAACCAAAGTTGAGACTTCACAAATTATTATGCCAGGTCTATCCCATACTAGACATGTGGTTTGCACGGTAAAGCTCAGATCAATGGCGCACAAAGTTAAGTCCTTAAGTATTCCCGGGCGAGACTACCACATCCCTCGAAGTGCTCCAACACTTCCCCCTTTACTGCACGATCACTCGCCCGAGTGAAAACCAATTTTGTATAACCACGCCAATGACACACCAATGCCATGGCACAAATTTTATATTGGTGGCACCAACCACGATTCGATATATCATTAAGTCAAATTAATTAATCACATGTGATGATGATCCCAAACGTTAATAAAAGCATGGATAAGCATACTAATTGTACCGTCCCAAATGTGATCGTAACATAGTATCACTAATAAGTTCCCCAACCTATGGTGACAATGGAATCATGGCAAGCGAATTATCAAGGGGGAATTAACCAATTTGGACAGTAACTACCAATACAAGGGTTTGAATAAAAGTAGCGATGCAATGTAATTTAAAACAAAATATTTAAATAATAGATTGCAAACTGGGTTCAACATGATCAAAGGACACGACTTGCCTTGGCCTTGCTCAGTTGACAGCTCTTGAACTTCAAATCCAACTTCTGCTCCTTCGAACGCGCGATCTAACGGGAGAGAAAACAGACGAAGAGACAAAATAAATTCAAATAAACTCCAAAAATTCTCAAACCTAAACCAAAAGATAGAGCTCAATTTTAGATGAATTTAGGAAGAAGAATCGGGTCAATTGGAGCTAGGACGAGGGAGAACGGGGCTCTGGAAAATTAAATCTACAGAAATTCGGGGGAAAATAGAAAAGTGCACTCTGCTGTGGACCGGGCGCACGGGAGAACAGGTCCACGGTGAACCCGGCGCACGAAACAGTGCGGCTGACTGGGCTGCTGGCGCAAGCGGCTAGGGCTGACGTGGCGCTTGCGTGGCGGCTGACGGGCTGCTGACGTGGCCAGATCGGCTCACGGGTCCACGGGGTTCCGCTGTCATGCGGGGCCCACATGGCGGCGGCGGGGTGCACGGTGGACGGCGTCCACGGGAAGGCGAAGGGTCGCGCGGCGCGGGAACCGAGGCGAGGCAGTGGCGGCTTGGGCGGCGGGGTGTCCGGGACGGCGGCGGCCTGGTCGGCGGCGGCCGAGCGACGGGGGAAACGGGCGGCGGTCCTGGCCGGCGACGACCGAGCGGCGGGGAACGGGCGGCGGCGGCGGCTGGCGGAGGCTCGCGGCGGACTGGCGACGGTGACTCGGGACGGCGGCGGGGCTCACCGGCGACGGACGATGACGAGCGTCGGCGATGGCAGACGGCGGCGCACGGGCGACGACGTGCGGCGGCAGACGGCGACGGAGGAGGCGGCGATGCACGGCGGCGAAGGCGGCGAACCTCGGGACGGCGGCGGAGGCGGCGAACCTCGGGGGTCGAGCCATTAAATACCCCCGGGGCGGCGGCGGCGGCGGGCCGAGTGGGCTCGGCCCACTAGGGTTAGGGCAGCGGGACGCGCGCGGGCGCTGACAGGCGGGCCCCACCTGTCGGTGGCACGGGAGAGGGAGCGGTCGGGATGCGGGGGCGCGGACGGCGGGCGGCCGAGATGACGACACGCGGCGGCCATCCAGCGGGGCAGTGCGGGCGCGGGCGCGGGCGGATGCGCGCCGCGTGGCGAGGCGTGGCGCGGCTGGGCCGCGGTCGGACCGGGCCGGTTCGGTGGGTTTCGGCCCACCGGCCGGTTTGGTTTTTCTTTTTCTTTTCTTTTTCCAAAAATTCAAATAATTCTTTTTGAGCTCTAGAAAATAGCAAATAAATCCAGAAAAATCCAGAAAAATACCAATAAATTCCTTGAGACACCAGGAACTCAAATAAAATAACTTTGGTAAATGTTAATGTTTAACTTAGTCATATTAAATCCTTTTTAATTCATCAAAATTTCATGTAAGCTTTACTTAATTCCAGAAAAATTCAAATGGTGAATTTTATTCTAAAAACTTCAAAAAGGCTCTGAAAATCAGGATGTTTCAAACCTTACCCCCTTAAACGGGATCTCGACCCCGAGATCCGGGCTCACTACTAGAATAGGTTCGAAAACTCTGCCTTGAGATCCTCTTCGCGCTCCCAGGTGGCTTCCTCCTCGGAGTGGTTGCTCCACTGAACTTTGCAAAAGCGAACAACTTTATTCCGGGTGACTCGCTCTGACACATCCAAGATTTTGACAGGACGCTCTTTGTATGACAGATCCTCCTGAAGATCAATTGCCTCAACTGGTACGGCCTCCTCTGGCACTCTCAAACACTTCTTCAGCTGGGACACATGGAAAACATCATGAACCCCACCGAAAGACGCAGGTAGCTCCAATTGATAAGCAACCTCTCCCCAGCGTTTCAGAATTCTGAACGGACCGACATACCTCGGTGCAAGCTTTCCTTTTTGCTGAAACCTCTTCACACCTTTGAATGGTGTGATCCTGAGATACACAAAATCATCTGGCTCAAAACTCAGCTCTCGGCGTCTGGTATCCACATAGCTCTTTTGCCTGGCCTGGGCAGTCCTCAACCTCTCCTGAATCAAACGGACCTTGTCCTCAGCCTCTTTTAAACAATCTGGACCAAACACCTGACCTTCCCCTGTCTCTTTCCAATTGAGAGGGGTCCTGCATTTCTTGCCATAGAGTGCTTCAAATGGTGACATCTGCAAACTTGCCTGATAACTATTGTTGTAGGAAAACTCTGCAAAAGGCAAACAGCTATCCCATTTAAGTCCATAATCTAGCACACATGCTCTCAACATATCCTCAAGAATCTGATTGACTCGCTCTGTCTGACCATCTGTCTGGGGATGGTATGCGGTGCTGAAATTCAGGTGCGTTCCCATAGCCTCATGGAAACTACCCCAAAACCGAGAAGTGAACTGGGACCCTCGATCTGACACTATTTTCTTGGGCACTCCATGCAAACTGACAATCCTCGACATATACAGCTCTGCCAATCTGTCACCAGTGTAGGTTGTCTTCATTGGAATGAAGTGAGCAACCTTGGTCAATCGGTCTACGATGACCCAAATCGAATCATAGCCCTCTTTGGTCTTAGGCAGCCCGACTATGAAGTCCATACCAATCTCTTCCCATTTCCACTCAGGGATTTTCAACGGCTGGAGCAAACCTGCTGGCCTCTGATGCTCTGCCTTAACTCTCTGACAGACATCACAAAGTGCCACATACTCAGCGATCTCACGCTTCATACTAGGCCACCAATATTTTTCCTTAATGTCCTGATACATCTTGGTACTGCCAGGGTGTATCGAGTATAACGACTCGTGAGCTTCCTTTAGCAACAGATCCTTTAGTTCCTTCTTATTGGGCACACACAAACGTTGCTTGAACCACAGGGTTCCTTGGGCATCCTCTGAAAATCCTGACTCTTTTCCTTCACTCATACTCTGTCTGATACGCTGAAATGCCTCATCATCTGTCTGAGCCTGATGAATCTGACCATCCAAAGTGGGCTGCAACTCCATTGCTGCCAGAAATCCTTCTTCAACCAATTCCAAACTGAGCCTTTGGAATTCCTCATGCAAAGCTGGCTGACTCTCCCTGACCATCACTGAATTACAATAAACCTTCCTGCTCAGAGCATCTGCGACCACATTGGCCTTCCCTAGGTGATAATGGATTCCGACATCGTAATCCTTTATCAACTCCAACCACCTCCTCTGCCTGAGGTTAAGCTCAGACTGGGTAAAGATGTATTTCAAGCTCTTGTGATCCATATAAATCTCACACCTATTACCCAAGAGATAGTGCCTCCAAATTTTCAAAGCATGCACCACGGCTGCTAGCTCTAAGTCATGGGTAGGGTAATTCTCCTCATGCGGTCTCAACTGGCGCGAGGCATACGCTACCACTCTCTTTTCCTGCATCAGTACACAACCCAAACCCTTGCGTGAGGCGTTGCAATAAATCTCAAAATCCTTGTTTAAATCTGGCAATACTAGCACTGGGGCTGTGGTCAAATTCTCCTTCAACTTCTGAAAGCTTTTCTCGCACTCGGGCGTCCAAACAAATTTCTTTTCCTTTTTGAGCAATTGGGTAAGTGGCTTGGCTACACTGGAAAATCCCTCGATGAAACGACGGTAATAACCAGCCATACCCAGAAAACTCCTGACCTGAGTCACCGAAGAAGGTGACTGCCAATCCAAAACATCCTTGACCTTCCCGGGGTCAACAGCAACTCCCGCTGCGGACATCACATGGCCTAGGAAGGCGACTTCCTTCATCCAAAACTCACATTTGCTAAACTTGGCATACAACTGATGGTCCCTTAATTTCTGCAATACCAATCTCAGATGTTCCTCATGCTCTCTCTCATCCTTGGAGTAGATCAGAATATCGTCAATGAACACAACGACAAACTTATCCAATTATTCCATGAACACTTTATTCATCAGGTACATAAAATAGGCTGGAGCATTGGTCAAACCAAAAGACATCACTGTGAACTCGTACAAGCCGTAACGAGTTGAAAATGCTGTCTTAGGTATGTCCTCCTATCGAATCCTCATCCGGTGGTATCCTGACCTCAAGTCAATCTTGGAGAAAACTCCTGCTCCCCTGAGCTGATCAAACAAGTCATCAATCCTGGGCAACGGGTACTTGTTCTTGATGGTGACCTCATTAAGTGCTCGGTAGTCCACGCACATGCGCTGGCTGCCATCCTTCTTCTTCACAAACAAGACTGGCGCTCCCCACGGGGACGAACTGGGCCTGACATAACCTTTGTCCAAAAGCTCCTGAATCTGCTTCTTGAGTTCTGCTAACTCATTTGCTGGCATCCGATAGGGTCTTTTGGAAATCGGAGCGGTACCGGGTACCAACTCGATCAGAAACTCAACTTCTCGCTCTGGTGGCATCTCTGGAAGGTCATCTGGAAACACATCGGGGTACTCCCTGACAATCGGCACATCCTCCAACTGAATTCCCTTGATCTGACAGACCATTACCTGCTCTGCCTGGTTCATGCTAGCTGAAAACTGCACTTTCCTCCCATCGGAGCTGGTCAAGGTCACTGCTCTGCTCCCACAATCCAAAACTGCTTGGTGCTTTTTGAGCCAATCCATACCCAAGATCACATCTAGGGACTGGATATCCAAGATAATCAAGTCTACTCTGAACTCAACTCCCTGGATGTCTATCTGAACTTCGGGACAGCCTAGGTTGGTGCTCAACTCCGCACCGGGGGATTGGATCAAATGAATAGATCCCAGAGTAACAATTTTCAACTGATGCTTTAAAGCAAAACTCCGAGAAACAAACGAATGGGAAGCTCCAGAATCAAATAAAACTGTGGCAGATGCTGAATGGACTAGGAACTTACCGACCACAACCTCTGGTGCTGCCTGAGCCTCCTCTGTAGTGACGTGGTTCACCTGGCCTCTCACCACCTGTGAAGTCCTGCTGGCCTGACCTGGCGCCTGGGGTGCTCCACGCCCTGCTCCTGGGGTAGATGTCCGTCCTGGTGTGGCTCCCAAGTCGAAGCGAACTGGAGTGGGGGCCTGCCTCTGGGGACACTTGCTAGCATAGTGTCCCGGCTCATGACACTTGAAGCAAGTAACAGATGCTGCTGGGTTGGTGTTCCTTTGCTGCTGACCACCGGATCCACTGGGTCTCTGCCCTGACTGCTGGGGACGTGGCGCTGGAGCCGGTGTCCTGAAGACTGACTGCTGTTGCTGCTGCTGAGGCACTCGAGCGGGCTGGTAAGTGCTGAAACGCTGCCTCTGAGTCTGATGTGACTGCAATCCCTGCTGAGCCATCCTCCTCTTGCGAGACTCCTCGAGCTCACGGCGACTGTCCTCAATCAGGATGACCTTATCCACCATCTGCTGAAAGCTGGCATAGTCGTTGCCCACTACCTGCACCTTCAATCCTGGGTTCAAGCCTTTCCGGAACCTCTTCTGACGGGCTTCATCTGTGGCTACATCCTCGGGTGCGTAGTGAGCTAGCTGAGTGAATTTATTGAGGTATTCACTCACTGACATGTTCTTCTGCTGCAGCTCACGGAACTCCTCCTTCTTCATGTCCATCACCCCATCCAGGACATGTGCGTTACGGAAAGCGGTGGAGAACACGTCCCAAGTAATGCTATCCTGGTCCTCGTGGGCGTCACAGTAGTTCTCCCACCACTCTGCTGCAGGTCCCTCTAGCTGATGTGCTGCATACAACACTCTCTCCTTGTCTGTGCACTGGGCCAAGTTCAGCTTTTTCCCTACTGAACGGATCCAGTCGTCTGCCTCCATAGGCTCTGAAGAACTGGAGTAGGTAGGCAGCCTCGTCCTCATAAACTCTGCAAAGCGGGACTGATGGTGGGCGGTCTGAGGTGCTGCTACCCCTGGGTGCTGACGCTGAGCCATATTGTTCATATTCTGCATCATTGCTTGCATCATTTGAGTCTGGGCCATCAGGAACTGACTGAGAGCGGGGTCCAGGGTCGGCGGAACTGCCTGGGGTGGCTGAGTGGAACTGCTCCCTGGGTTCTGGTTTGCCTGCTCACGACCTGCGGAGTTCCTGGTTTCAACCATCTTGCTGCTGCTCTGAAAAAGAAAGACCATTTGCTGAGAACTGACTTCTGAAGGCTCAAAAAGGTAAAGGGAAAAGCAAAGGTACGCGGTAAACTCGTCTAAGGGGAATAACTAATGGCAACCTAAACTAAGCAAACACTTAGCTCGAAGGCTAACAACAAAACTGGCAAAAGATAACTCCAATAAAAGATGGATATGATTGCAATATAATGCTTTTAAAAGCAAAATTTACAGCTCACATCCCAAACAACTGCAAATAAGATCCAACGCTCTACTCGTACTCCTAATCTAGTGGCTCCCACTCTGGGCCTGACAGATAGGGTTCGCTATCCTCATCCTCAGCATCACTATAGAAGACCCACGAGTTGCGGACTGGCGGCGATGCTGGCGGCGTCTGCTCTCTGGCGGGGGCGGGGGTGAAACGTCGAAGGTACGCCTGAGGGTCTCCGGTGATGCGTTGTCCCACCTCCGGGCTCGGCGGTGTAGGCGTCGGTAGAGGTACTGGCGACTGTGGTCGAGGCTCCTTCCTGACTGGGTCTGACAAGCTGAGGGTGTCCTCATATTGCTTCTTGAACCTCCGAATGAGTCTGGCCATGTTGATCTTGTATAATTTGCAAAGCTGTCGGATGGCTTTGTTTGCGGCTGCTTGTACAGAACATCCTCCGCATGATCCGGTGCCCTTGAAACTATGATGTAGAATCTGCTTGCCGACTCTCGTGGTGAAGTACAACCTGGTGATGCTTCCAATACGTTGCGCTCCATCTTTCTCATCCTTGGTGAAGTAGACGGGCGATCTCTTCAATCCGAGGCTTCGCAACAGAACGCGGAGAAGGGCTCTCCAACCTCCCGCTTGGTTGAAAGAAGCTTGAGACATCTAATGCATTTTTCAAAAGAAAGATTAGTATAAAATTTACGAAAATAAATCGTGAGAGAACGGGGTAAAGAGCAGAATTTCTAAAGAGAAGATAAGAAAGTATAGATATTACTATTCATCAAATTTAGTTGGTTTGATTTAGAAAATAAATTTTTTTTTCGACCACTCTAACTAGGGCTTCGTCCTACAGTCGATTTGGCTCTGATACCATCTCTGTCGAGACCCGAATATGCAAATCCGGACTCTCTGTGTATACTGCACTAGTCCAGGATCACGCTAGTGCACACAGTCAAACATAGAGGTAATCATCACCACAATCATGATATTAAATAAGGGAAACTCAAATTATTAATCAATATCCAAAAGTTAGACCTTATGGTCAAGCTTACAATCTCAATAGCCTTAGGGGCTTAACAAAACTTAGCAGCGGAAATCCAAAATAAAACGTAGTGGCCAATCGACATGCCCACGGGCAATCGAGTGGGGAGCGAAGCCTAGAACTCGTAGTCGTCGAAGTACTCGCCTCCTGGAACCTCCTGCTGGTAGAACTCCTCATCCTCAACTGAGCAACATAGGCGTAAAGCCGTGAGTACATTGGTACTCAGCAAGTCGTTTGTAACAAATGATGCAATATAGTATGCAAGGCTTACCAAATGGAAGGCTGAAAGGGTTAATTTGCATAAAACAGCATTGGAAATACCATAAATAGATTGAAGGCGAATTGTAAATTAGAACAATAATTAATAATCAAAGGAATTGAAGTAAACTACTTATGGACCTCCCATCCACAAGCTAAACCAACAGTGAATTAACCATCCACTGACCAGCTACAGATTTTCCAAGAGTAACTATACCTCGTGTGAAATCTCCGAGCATTGTCCATGACCGAGGACGCGGCTATTCGAATAGTTTTACACTCTGCAGAGGTTGCACAACTGTACCCACACGATGTGATTAGCCTCGCGCTAAGGAAATCACAACAAGGCTTTTACAATGATCCATCTCAACCCGATCCCACTCGCTAAGGTTTCGCCGTCGAATAGGGTAACCCCCTAGTCGATAATTGCCCCCTCTTGCGCCACAACAACATCGGTAGTGAAAACCAAAGTTGAGACTTCACAAATTATTATGCCAGGTCTATCCCATACTAGACATGTGGTTTGCACGGTAAAGCTCAGATCAATGGCGCACAAAGTTAAGTTCTTAAGTATTCCCGGGCGAGACTACCACATCCCTCGAAGTGCTCCAACACTTCCCCCTTTACTGCACGATCACTCGCCCGAGTGAAAACTAATTTTGTATAACCACGCCAATGACACACCAATGCCATGGCACAAATTTTATATTGGTGGCACCAACCACGATTCGATATATCATTAAGTCAAATTAATTAATCACATGTGATGATGATCCCAAACGTTAATAAAAGCATGGATAAGCATACTAATCGTACCGTCCCAAATGTGATCGTAACATAGTATCACTAATAAGTTCCCCAACCTATGGTGACAATGGAATCATGGCAAGCGAATTATCAAGGGGGAATTAACCAATTTGGACAGTAACTACCAATACAAGGGTTTGAATAAAAGTAGCGATGCAATGTAATTTAAAACAAAATATTTAAATAATAGATTGAAAACTGGGTTCAACATGATCAAAGGACACGACTTGCCTTGGCCTTGCTCAGTTGACAGCTCTTGAACTTCAAATCCAACTTCTGCTCCTTCGAACGCGCGATCTAACGGGAGAGAAAACAGACGAAGAGACAAAATAAATTCAAATAAACTCCAAAAATTCTCAAACCTAAACCAAAAGATAGAGCTCAATTTTAGATGAATTTAGGAAGAAGAATCGGGTCAATTGGAGCTAGGACGAGGGAGAACGGGGCTCTGGAAAATTAAATCTACAGAAATTCGGGGGAAAATAGAAAAGTGCACTCTGCTGTGGACCGGGCGCACGGGAGAACAGGTCCACGGTGAACCCGGCGCACGAAACAGTGCGGCTGACTGGGCTGCTGGCGCAAGCGGCTAGGGCTGACGTGGCGCTTGCGTGGCGGCTGACGGGCTGCTGACGTGGCCAGATCGGCTCACGGGTCCACGGGGTTCCGCTGTCATGCGGGGCCCACATGGCAGCGGTGGGGTGCACGGTGGACGGCGTCCACGGGAAGGCGAAGGGTCGCGCGGCGCGGGAACCGAGGCGGGGCGGCGGCGGCTTGGGCGGCGGGGTGTCCGGGACGGCGGCGGCCTGGCCGGCGGCGGCCGAGCGGCGGGGGAAACGGGCGGCGGTCCTGGCCGGCGGCGACCGAGCGGCGGGGAACGGGCGGCGGCGGCGGCGGCTGGCGGAGGCTCGCGGCGGACTGGCGGCGGCGACTCGGGACGGCGGCGGGGCTCACCGGCGGCGGACGACGACGAGCGGCGGCGACGGCAGACGGCGGCGCACGAACGACGACGTGCGGCGGCGGACGGAGACGGAGGAGGCAGCGACGCACGGCGGCGAAGGCGGCGAACCTCGGGACGGCGGCGGAGGCGGCGAACCTCGAGGGTCGAGCCATTAAATCCCCCCGGGGCGGCGGCGGCGGCGGGCCGAGTGGGCTCGGCCCACTAGGGTTAGGGCAGCGGGACGCGCGCGGGCGCTGACAGGCGGGCCCCACCTGTCGGTGGCACAGGAGAGGGAGCGGTCGGGATGCGGGGGCGCGGACGGCGGGCGGCCGAGATGACGACACGCGACGGCCATCCGGCGGGGCAGTGCGGGCGCGGGCGGATGCGCGCCGCGTGGCGAGGCGGGGCGCGGCTGGGCCGGCGGTTGGACCGGGCCGGTTCGGTGGGTTTCGGCACACCGGCCGGTTTGGTTTTTCTTTTTCTTTTCTTTTTCCAGAAATTCAAATAATTCTTTTTGAGCTCTAAAAAATAGCAAATAAATCCAAAAAATCCAGAAAAATACCAATAAATTCCTTGACACACCAGGAACTCAAATAAAATAACTTTGGTAAATGTTAATGTTTAACGTAGTCATATTAAATCCTTTTTAATTCATCAAAATTTCATTTAAGCTTTAATTAATTCCAGAAAAATTGAAATGGTGAATTTTATTCTAAAAACTTCAAAAAGGCTCTGAAAATCAGGATGTTACAGCGGGGATGATACCATCCATCCCTTTGCTCGTGGTCAAACCTTCACGTAACCACCTTAGAGCCACACAAATTAGTTAACCCTGCCTACATTTTGCCAGCTTGTGGTTGTACTGTTGTACACTGGGAGATCATCACAAGATTCGGTCCTTAGGGTTACCTGGGCGGTTCTACCACTAACCACTTTGTGCTTCCACTGCACCACTCACACACCCTCGAACCATTCACCCAGATATTTTAGCAAGTAGGGTTTTGGGATCATAAAATAATCATACCAATATATACCAGTCATTACCACCATGAATTCCCAAACTAGTTTCTCATAGTTGAAAGTGATGTTTTGGGGCATTATTGGTGCCCCGAATATCTAAGCATTACTAAGCATGGCGTATAGCTGTAGACTTATTTTCGAAACTTCTAACATTATAATTTTTGCTAAGGTGACAAGGCTTAGATATTCAAGGGTTTCAATGAGAGTAATAGTAACAAGTCCATTAATGGGTATATGACTAGCGTCTTAAAATCGAACATAAATTTGCGTATAAAATAACAGCATGCAACTTAATAATTTAAATAAAAGTAATTTGCAGAAAATGTATTGACTTTCCTTGCGCGGTTTACCGCGGTCGATCTTCACCTCGATCTTGGTCTCGCGTGTCCCATTGAATCTTTAGAACTCCAATTTCTAACTACGCGTTAAACAGCTAAATCCAAATAAAGGCAAGCAACTCAAAAGATCCAAACAACTCCAAATAAACTCAATTTTAGCTTTATTATGAGTTAGTGGGTGATTTGGGGTGACTCGAGGCAAGGTTGATGGGGTGTGGAGTATTGACGGAGTCAAACGAAGTTGGAGCAAAGTGAGAGATGATAGGGAGATTCGATGAGATGGATGTTAAGGAAAGTTCATGATAAAGGAGTATTCACAAGAATATCCTGTTTAGAACTTGGAGATGGCTTGGTATAGCCAATGATAAAATGTCATATCTTGATCCTTTAAGAATTAGGTTATGAGTTTCGCTCATGGTGTATATCAATTTAACTTATCAAATTAATCTCAGAGTTTGCTTTTGTAGTATTTCACACTGTGATATTTTGTGTGAGTTTCACTGTCAATTAATCAAATGATTAACACCCTAATTTATCATAACATGTATCCATTTATTTCGTCACTATTATTTAAATGGTTAACACTAGCTGATTTCTATTTTTCATTGACCCGTGACTACTGAGCTATTCTAGGGTGACCTACTGAACTATTCTAGGCTCTGATTATAACTCGGATATAATTACCAATCCTACCTATGCCTAGTATCCTTGGACTTCAGGTTACATATTAGCGAGATTATTTTTAATTACTAATGACCCAAGGCTATTATATTATAATACTATACACTAATATGGCCTTTTAATTAGAATCTTTGTGACATCGACCTCTTTATCCTCTTACTTAGTGCTTGGCATAATTTAATCGTAATTACACTCTTATGTACTTGAGGTCAAGCTCGCTATACAGGGTTATATTTTAATATTATTATTTAATTAAACTTACTACTTGAGAATTGCTTAATGGCAGTATTTTAATGTTAGGACATATATTTTAATTACAATTAAGGGTAATCTTTTGTCTAAAGCCTTGCTTTTATAGCTAAACATGATATCCAATATCTTTATGAAATTTTGGAAAATTAACCAAAGTCATCTTCTATTAATACCTTTAATTAAAATTTAGATTTTAGTTAAATGTTCCAAACTATATTAGCTACTTATATATAACATTTAATCTCAAGTAATCTTATTTTATATCCTAATTAAATTTGTTATCTTCCCTAGATTATTCCCTAATTTTCCATAATTTTTCTGGATTTATTTCCTAATTAAAATGGGCTAAAGAAAACAAAACTAGAAATGAGCATGGGCAGGGAGGTGATTCGAACTCGAGACCTAACCAGAGAACCGTGCGCTAAGAGTGGCTCGGCTGACCAACTGGGCACTTGCCCGCTTGGTGATATTGGGAGTGGTTAAATTTGATGAAGCAACTGCTGGAACAGAGCTCAAAACAGAGAGCACTCAGCCGGCCGAACAGGGGAAGTGGCGGCGCGCAGCCAGCGACGACGTCGCCGACACCAGGAGGCCAGAGAGGCGGTGGTGATGGATAAAATGGGGTCCCGGGAGGCCGGAGATCTCACCGGGTGTAGCGGTGGGAGCTGTGGTGAAGT
The DNA here is from genome assembly GCA_017311315.1 of Dendrocalamus latiflorus. Taxonomy (NCBI): domain Eukaryota; kingdom Viridiplantae; phylum Streptophyta; class Magnoliopsida; order Poales; family Poaceae; genus Dendrocalamus; species Dendrocalamus latiflorus. The sequence continues at coordinate 40,486,185 of CM029655.1, forward strand.
AGGGCGGCTCGGCACGGTTCTCACCGACGGGGGCACGGTGGTGGTATGGTGTGGCGGCGCCAGCGTGGGGAAGAGGCAAAATTGATGCGGGCGTGAGCACTAGGGGTACAGGGGGAGCTCACCAATGGATTAGCCGAGCGGGGGAGGTGCCGAGGGAAGCTGTCGGCGGAGGCCGATGGTGGCACAGGGAGGTCACCATGGAGGAGGACCTCCAGCGATGGGGAGCATGGTCGGTGGTTGAGGAAGATTCCTGGCATCGTGGAGATGCTCCCAAAGTGTGGAATTGGCCAGAGGAGCCTTGAGGGGGCAATGGCGGCCGTGGTGGTGGCAGTGGCCGATGTTGGGGGAGATGACCGGTGTGCGAGCTCTGGTGAACCAATTCTCGATTAACATGAAGAGGGGGCAGAGGAGAGGTGCAAACACGAGGTGACGCGGTCCAACGGCCGTGGTATTTGCCGGAGCAACCAGGGCGGCGTGAGGCGGTGGCGACCGTCTCTCGAGCGCACAGCTCTGCAATGGAGGGAGCAAGGAGAGGGGTGAAAAGCAAAAGGGTAGCAGCCGGGGCTACTTATAGCGGCGAGGTGCCACTGTTGCCGATGACCGAGGGGGAGGCGTGGCGTGGGCGATGGCATGGCGCCAATGGACGGCGACGCAATGGGGTAGATGGTGCCAGGGGCGTGCGAGGCGCAGGGGTGTGACGCAGTGGTGATGGATGAACAGGGCGAAAGCAGAGCTGGCTGACAAAGTTGGAGTAGGTGCAGTTGTGACAGGTGAACAGGGGAGGCAGAATCAGCTGGTCGGACGGAGCAAATGTGGCGGGAGAAGAAAAAGAAAGGAGTAGGAGGAGGATAGGAAGAAAAGGAAAGAGGGGCCCGGTTGGCAGGGAGGAAAAGAGAGAAAGGAGGAGCGAGCCCGCTGGAGGGGAGAGAAAAATAAGAGAAAAGGGAAGAAAAAGAGAACAGAAAGGCTTAAGCCAAACCTTGTAATTTGGATTTTTAATTTAGATTTTTATCTTACATTAGTATTTATTTATTTTGATTTTTGCACGATTCTAAAATTTGAATTTTTAATATAAATTTCTACTTATGTTTAAGATTATTGATTTCAATTTTTGAACTTTTAATTCAAATCTTGGTTCAAATATCTAGACACAAAATCTACTATTTCTCTATTTTCCACTTTATTTAATTTTTGCCCTTGGATTTCGATTTTGTTATAAATTGCACATATAAATTTTGAATATTCAACCTTGGATTTTGGTTTGCTAATTGAATTAAAAGAAGGAATTTTTGGTTTAATTATTTAGGGGTATATTCTAATATCCTTTTTTATTCATTTTATTAACCTGAATTTGAAGTCAAGATGTTGGTATTTTGAATTCATGATCTGTAATGCCATTCTCCATTTTTATAATTTACATTATTATTATTTGCATTTGGGAGTATTCTTGATTATTAATTTGTATGCCACAAAACTCAAAAAGATTTCAAATAAGTATTCAGAAGAAATTTGAGTGTTAGCAAAATGCAAGAAAATTTAAAAACTCCACATATTTGAACATCCAAATTTTGGGATGTTACAGCTACTGACGTGGTGTCCACATGGCAAACTTGTTAGCCTAGGGCTGACGTGGCTGCTGACTAAGCTCGGCTGACTCAGCTCGGTCTACGGGTCTATAGGATAGTGCTCTGACAGGTGGGCCCTAGGTGTCAGTCACACGGCTCACAGTAGACGAGGTGCACGGGAAGTCAAAGCAGCATGGGCGAGGAGGCACGCGGCGACCGAGGCAGCTCTGTGGGGTTTGAGGGCGACGCACGACAGGGCGACGGCTAGTTTGCGGCGGGGCGAGGACAGACGACGGTGACCGGATGGCGGACAGTGACTCACAGGCGGTGAGGCTCGGTCGGCGGAGAAAGAAGACAACGGGAGCGGCGTCGAACGGTGAAGACAACGCTGGCGACGAAGGGGGCAGCGGCAGCGAGGGTAGATGAACCAGTGACGACAGCGGAGCTCTCGGCGGCGAAGGTGGTGCCTTGTGATGCGTGGAACATGGGGCGGCGTGACTATTTAAGGCGTGGACGTCGAGGTCGACTCGGAGTGACGGAGAGTTTGGCTCAGGCATGGAGTTCGAAACAGAGATGAAGGCGGCGAAACAGACTCAAAGATAGAGTCCTGACTGGAGACGATGGGTCTGATAGGTGGTCCCCACCTATCAGCGGCATGGAGTGGACCAACAGCCAGGATGAGCACGGGTGAAGCGGATGCTCTGGATAGGTGACACGTGGCGATCATCCGGCTGGCGAGCGCGAGCGCGAATGCGCGCCGCGTGGCCTGGGGCAGGGTAGGCTGGGCTGGCGGGTTGGTTTGGTGGGCTCTGGCCCACCTGGCCTTTTAGGGATTTTTGTGGTTTTTCATTTTCCAGAAATTCAAATAAATCCTTTTGAGATCTAGAAAATAGTAAATAAACACAGAAAAATCAAAGAAAATTCCTTGATACTTAAGGAACTCAGGTAAAATACTTTTAACAAATGTTAATATTTAGTTTAATCATATTAATACTTTTAATTAATAAAAATTCCAATTAAGCTTTAATTAATTCCAGAAAAATCGAAATGGTGAATTTTATTTTAAAAGCTCCAAAAGGATCTAAAAATCAAGATGTTACACTATCTCTGGACTTCTTGGCCTTCTCTCAACTCTTACTGCTTTCACCTTGCTCCATGGAAATTCGGCTGATTTGATTGATGGATCTGGTTTATTCGACCACTTCAACAGCTGTTGCGTAGTGGTCAGCCATCTTAAAGAGCTCAGTGATAGTGGTTGGAGGATTCAAGGTGATATCCTCTATGAACCTCTGGTTGCGAACCCCCTGCTTGAATGCCGTGATGACAGAAGCGTCAGAGACCTCCGAAATTGAGTTACGAACCTGACTGAAGCATCGGATGAACTACCGTAAGGTCTCGTCCCTGCCTTGGCACATTCGATGAAGGTCATCCTCTTTCCCAGGACAATTGTAAGTGCTTTGCAAGTTGGCCATTAGAAGTTCGCAGAGGTGTTGCAACGAATAGATCGAGTCGAACGGCTAGTTGAGTAACCAAGACCAAGCAGATCCTTGAGCACCATTGGCAGATAGTTCACCATGATGTGCTTGCCACCTCCTACTGCCTGAGCCACGGTTATGTAAATCTGGAGGAACTTAATGAGATTCTGAGACCTGTCAAATTTCTCCATGTTCACCGGTCGAAAACATGGCAGCTAGTGCACTGCTCGGAGTTCAGACACAAATGCTCGGCATCTGGCAATGACCTCTTGTCGTCTCCTTTGCGGAAACAAGTAGTTGACATTGCTAGGCGAACATACTTTACGATGCCCGACGGTTGATGAACCTGACCTGTAATAGGTCTCATCCATATGAGGGTAGTACTCGTGTTCTATCCACTACTATAGATTTCTTGCTTGAACCAGCGTCCGAGCATCAACTTGTCGATCCAGAGATGTTTGAGGTACTCTCCTCCGACCACAATTGCGATCGGGAGTGTGATGCACCCTGTCCTCATGCCAAAACCTGCGAGGTGAGTTTTGTGATCGACTAGATGCGGTCATACCTTGACGGTTCTTGGAGTCACATCGGCGAGGCTGCTCAAGACTAGCCATCACATCGTGAAGTCTTCACGTGATGTCTTCTACGAAGTGGTCATAACTCGATGCTCGAGCAAGCTCTTGAGTCAGGTTTTTGAGCAAGTCATTGATCCGTTGAAGTTCTTATGCTTCCTTGGATTGGTACCGGACATGCCCAAGCAAAGCACAAAGGCAACCAGTCGCCTCCTTTGAGCAGTTTCGGGATCCGGAACCCCTGATGCAAGATGAGGTTGCTTCACAGGAGAGCGAGTATTTCTAGGATTTCTCCCATGCTCATCAGAGTACTGATTTGGTTCATCACAGGAGGTCTCCTTACCATCCTCATGAGAGGCAGGAGAGTGTGACCGGCGGGAAGCATCCTCAGGCCTTTTCTCTAGGAGAGTGATGAGAATCTACGAGCAGGGCAAAATCCTCCTGTCTAGAATCTCCACTTTTGAGGAAGGCCCCCTCATCTCAAGAATCATCGAGCGAGATTGCCTCGTGGTCTGGAGTAAACCCCTCTAGACAGGGGAACTCGGGATTATAACTGTCTCCTACTGGATCTGTTCCTTGCGAGAATGTGGATGAACACAAAGTGTGTCCATCCATCCCCTTCGCAGACTCGGCCGGAGAGTCACCACCACCAGTTGGTGATGGGCTCCCTGATCGGCAGATTCTGGGCTGGACAAAACTACTCAGGGCATCGGCACAGGGCTTGAACACTTGGGGAAGGGCCCAGTGCCGCGGTGCAAGCCCTTCTCATGGTCGGTTGACCCTTGCCCCTTGGGGGAGATGAATCCTCCACTGGGCGTACTGCTGTGGAGGATTTGGATTCCTCCTCAGCCTTTCTTACGGCGTGGTCTCTGAGATCATTGGATGGATCTCCAGGGAGAAGTTCACCATCAGAAGCAAGCATGGTCTGCTCGTAGTCGTAGCAGGCCTCAATGTCGATATCTATGTAGTTGGCCAAGTTGAACTAGTTCTTCTCATTCCATTCATCTGCCATGAGGATATCGAGAGGAAAAAGAGAAACTTGTCGATGAGAACCACTGACAGCGCCAACTATCGATGTTTTAATATCGATCTTACGTATGATTTGTTTGGATTTGGGGAACTCTTAGAAGACCTGGTGTATGCACATGCAGAGTAAGGACATGGGAATTTTTATCTAGGTTCCGGCCTTCTCCTGAGAGAAAAACAACCCTATGTCCTGTGTGATTGCTAATTGTCAGACCCAGATTTTACAATCTAGATTTCTCTGTGATTCCACTGCACTATTCCCTGGATCAGTAGATAGTGCTCACAGATTACAGTTCTGATTATCAAAGTACATACCATGCGGAAGCGTAAATATAATAGTAGACTTACTCATGGGCCGATTAGGCCGAAATCATTAAATTGCAGCAGCGGAAGAACGAAACACACAAGTGAGACCTTCAGGACATGCCCACAGGTAGCCAACTGGAGGTTCGTGACCTAGCCCTTGACGACTTCATCTTCTTCTTCATCATGACTAAAAGTATTGCTGAAGCGTAGTGATCTGATTCCTAATTCTGGATTTGTTATGAGAGCGAGTGTGAGCACAAACCACCGTGCTCCGCGAGCCAATACACAGGATGCAATTATATAATATGCATGGCTTATCAAGGGAAGGCTCGGGTTATTTTATTTGCCATAAATCGCTTTCAAAATACAATTCATAGAAATTTCCTAAGACCTAGCATTTTGAACCAAAACATAAGTTATGAAGGAATGCAATATTAATAGTGATTCAGATTCCATCCACCGTTACATGGCTTCTGTACCATATGCTTAATCCTTCAGCGTCATAACCGCTTAACTTATCACTGGGGCGACACCCAGGGCAACACAAATAAGGGCCTTTCTCTGCCTTCCACTTTACCATTTCCACCCACAAAGTTTTTAAAATAGAACTATATCTAGTTAAGTTCCCATGTCCACCCTTGACTGTGGGCACAGCTATTCGAATAGTTTTCACTCTGCAGAGTTTGTACACTTTACCCACAAGAGATAATCCGCTCATTGCCCCACATGATTCATTAGCCATGCGGTTGAGTGGATCATCACAAGACCGTTACAATGCATTTTTCCCTGCGGTGTCACGCCCGCTAAGGTTTCACTCCCTTCGAGGTACGACCACCCTTCCAGGAGTCCCCTCTTGCGCCGTCACATAGGAGGATGTGGCCATCCTCTACCCGCCCGTGGTCACACCGGCGCAACCCATACTGAGTCGATGCAAATTAGTTAGCCCTGCCTACACTTTGCCAGCTTGTGGTTGTACTTGTCGTACACTGGGAGGTCATCACAAGATTCGGTCCCCCTTTGTGCTTTCACGGCACCACACCCCCGAACCATCCACCCAGATAATTAAGCAACTTGAGGTTTTTGGGAACATAAAATATCCATGTTACAACATACCAGCCTTTTTCACCAATGACTTTCCAATTCCATTTCTCATGATTAAAAGTGATGCTTGGGGCATTCCGGTGCCCCTTGTTATCTAAGAAGTACTAAGCATAGCGTATAATTATGGACTTATTTTCGAAAGATTACCATTATAATTTTGCTAGGGTGACAAGGCTCAGATATTCAAATGTTTCCAAAGGAGGTATAATACTAGCAAGTCGATTAATGGTATATAACTAGAATCTTCAAACAAACATATATTTGCATATGAAATAACAGCATGCAATTTGATAATTTAAACAAAAGTAAATTTGCGAAGAATGTAGGTTCAACATGATCAAAGTATTGACTCGCCTGGCGCGGTTTACCGCGGACTTGAGCTCACACGATGCTTTCTCTTGAGCTTCTATTCTTTATCTTCACTTTGCTCTGAACACGCTTGATCCGTGGAATTACTCAAAAGCAAATAACTCAAAAGATCCAATTAAATCTGAATAAACTCAATTTAGTTTTATTTTGAGTCAATGGGTGATTCGAGTGATTTGAAGCAAGGTCGGTGGTAGAATTACGATGGCTCGATCCTTTTTACTACTAATCTCTTTTATTATTTTTGTATTTGTCAAGGAAGTTCCATTAGTTAGGATGGACCTATGAATCAGGATACAGGTCTAATTGGGTATTATTTTCTCGAGCATTAGTTTTCAGGGCATATGATATACATATATAAGTAATGTTCGCAAATCTTAGCTTACCGTGTTAATCTTATAGTCTATGTTTATAACATTTGGCGGTATGATATTTTATGTACCTCCATTTATCACTAGGCTGAGTTTAATTTGAATTAGGGTTTATTTATACAGGGCCCAGCTTGCTATATTTATATACAATTATACTCCATATAAATATGTACTAAAACTAGTGTTAAGATTTAATTGATGGCATTATTATTATCTTGCTTATACTTTAGCTACTATTATGCTTAAATTTATTTCTAATTTTAGTTTAAACTTAGCTATCTGAGAAAAGCTTGGTATGTATCATTTTATATGACCCTAATTACTCGTGTTAATGGTTACATGTTTACTTTGGAGAACCTATATGTCTGTGAGATTATTATGATGCTTGATGACCTAGGGCTATGATATTTTAGCATCTATATATTATTATGACCTTTTAATTTGAGTGCTCTCTGAAAACTACTGCTACTGATATTTTATCCCTTTATAACTCGAGCCTGCTATACATGATGGTATTTTGTCATCATTATTAACTAAAGCTACCATTTAAGATTTCATGATTGGCAGTATTCTAATGATAGTGTTACATGTATATTTTTTTTAATAGGGTCTACGATGAACGCAAGAATCGTACTGCTATATTTTCTAGTGGGCTGCATACATGCTATCCGCATTTCTCTAACCACTTATTTATATATACATATAGATGCTTATATATACATTTACTTAGAAAGTCTCTACATTTTAGTTGTTATTAGCTTTAATTAAAATCTATTTATCTAGCAAGGCTTGTTTTACGAGGTCATATTTTCAATATTTGCTATTTAGCAAAACCCACCATTAGGATTTATTTAAAGGTAGCATTTTAGATATTGGGCATATATCTTAATTTTAATTAATGGAAATCTCTATTTGGTCATCTATCCTAAGTAGTTTTTCTTTATCAATGTCTTTGATTAGTATTTAGTCTTTTAATTAATTATTCAAATAGTATTAATTATTCACATATAATAACTAATCCTCATTTAAATATTAAACAATCTGATTTTATGACCCAATTAAATTTATTAGCTTTCCTAGATTATCCCTAAATTTATCTTGATTTTTATTAATTAATAGGAGCTACAATAATTAAAACAAAAAATGTGGCGAAAAGTTGCAGCCGGCTGGAATCAAACTCAGAACCTCGGTTGTGTGTATGTTTACCGCACGCTGCTAGCCAAATGGGCCCATGGCCTGGGCTGACGGAGTGAGGATTCGTAGGTGTGTTATGCTGGGTAGCAGGGGAGGGGCAGAACAGAGGAGTTGCTGGGAACCAGCAAAATGGAATCCCCCTGAGGCGACGATGCCTCTGGGGGTGGCTGCTCCGGCCGGGATGCACGGTGGCGGGCTAGCGGCGGGGGAGGGCGAACGGCGGTGAGGGTGGAAAGGGGGCGACGGCGCCGGAGGGGGAGGAGGAGGGGGTTCGGGTGGGCGTGAGCTGGAGAGGGGCCCCTAGGGATGAGGGGAAGTGCCGGCGGCAACGGAAGGAGGTCCGGGGCGGTGAGGTGGAGCTCCACCGGTGGGGAATTGGAGGGGGACCCGCCGAGGAGGCGGCGGTAGTGGCCGGGATTTGGGGAGGAGGCGAGCTAGAGCACGGGGCTTCATTTCCTCAAGAGGGAAGGATGAGTGGGGGAGGGCGGCGTGATTGGGGGGTGGAGCTAGGCTTTATAGGCAGCGGGGAATCGGCGTGGGGCGGCGGTAGCAGGCTGTGGGCGGCGGACGGGTCGGCGCAGAGGGAGGCAGGGGCGGCGGTAGGGGTAAGCTGACGCGGGCGCGGCGGGAATTGTGCTGAGGCGGCAGGGCATGGGCGATGCGGCTCGGCGACATGCGCGCGCAGGCGGCGCCGTGTCGCACGGCTTTGGCCGAAGGGAGGAGGGGGACCCGGGCGCACGAGGGAAGGAGGAGGAGAAGAAAGGAGTGCGGGCGCAGGGGCTAGGCCCAGCTGGCAGTGACCGCAGAGGGAGAGGGGGTGGTGGTGTGGGGCCAGCTTGTAAGAGAAAGGGGGAAGAAAAGGGGAAGGGGAGAGAAGAAAAAGGAAAAAGGAAGGGGACCCACATGGTAGGAAAAAAAATAAGAGAAAAGAAAGGCTCAAGCCAATTTTGTAATTTGGATTTTTAATTTAGATTTTTATCTTACATTAGTGTTTATTGATTTTGATTTTTGCATGATTCTAAAATTCAATTCTTTAATTTAAATTTCTATTTTAGGCTTAAGATTATTGATTTCAATTTTTGAACATTTAGTTCAAATATCTAGCTACAAAATCTATTATTCCTCTATTTTCTATTTTATTCAGTTTCCCCTCATATTTCGTTTTTGATGTTATTTGGTTATGAATTGTGTGTGTATACATATATACATATAAATTCTGAATATCCCACCTTGGATTTTTATGGGTATATTTTAATATTTTATTGTCCTAAACTTGAATTCAAGACGTTGGAATTTTGAATTCATGATCTGTAATGACATCTTTCCATTTTTATAATTTACAATATTATTATTTATATGGGTGTACTCTTCATTATTAATTTGTATGGCACAAAACTCAAAAAGATTTTAAACAAATACTTAGAAGAAATTTGAGCGCTAGCAAAATGCAAGAAAAATTCTAAAAACTCCATATTTTTGAGCACTTGAAATTTTAGGATGTTACACTAATCACCAGAAAATGTTTACAACTGAGTGTAATGCGAAAGCCTAGCACTATCGCTTGCTTGGATTAGAATCCCTGCTTCTCTACTTCGATCAGACTCCCCTCCCTCTCTAACGTCTACCTTTTTATAGCTAGTGAAGTGACGGCTGTTGTTCGACGGAAGTTATTATCAGTGAGGCATAGTGGCCATTCACCATGTAGCGGTTGTTGTTAGAGAGAGATCGTGTGTAGTTATTGGATAAACACACATTATAACTACCTTGTCAGATGAATCCTAGAAGCAGTTGGTCATCATAGATAAGTTGGTCAAAGATATGTTAGTTGCAGAAATGTCCACGACCATAGGGTGATCATAGGATGATTTATGATTGTGTGGTTGTAGGAGGACTTATGACCAAGATATAGTTATAGTAAGACTTATGACTATGTAGTCATAGAAGGGCTTACGACAAAGTGGTCGTAGCAGAACTTATGACCAGGTGGTCATAGAAGGACTTACGACCATACAGTCATTATAGAGCTTACGACCATTTTGTGAAGCTTTCCCTTTATCGATAAGGGGTATATCCATGGAAATATGACGACATAATAATTTGAGGATTATTCTATCCTTGACAATAATATTATCACACTTACTCTTGATAATGCTTCCTCAAATGCTGTTGTTGTACGTAGTTTAATGGCCAAGTTTGCTTCTAAAGGATCAGTTCGTTTCATTGCCAAGTATTTTCATGTTCAATGATTTCTCATATAGTGAACTTGGTCATGAATGATGGCCTACTACCATTAGCACATTTGATAAACAAGCTCAGGAAAACAGTCAAGTATATAAAGAAGTCTCCATCTCGTATGCACAAATTCATACAAATTTGTTCATTACTTGCTTTGCAAATTGGTCTTGGGTTGAGCCTTGATGTGTCCAGACGATGGAGTTCTACATACAAAATGTTGTCAGTCTGTATTTCTTATAAGGATGTTTTAGTGTGTTATGCCGACATGAATGCAAATTACCAATTTGTAACATCCCAAAATTTCGATTTCTGAAAAAATTTAATTTCAAATTAATTATTTTGAAGTATTTGAATTTTATTTAGCTTTTAATTGGTTTTCTGAGTTTTCTGGAGTTTAAAACCTATTTTTAAAGCTTAAAAAGTATTTTTAAGTTTAAAAATTTAATACCAACATTAGTTGGAAATAATTTTATTAAGTCCAAAATATTTCCAGAAACTTCTGTGAATTTTTCTGGAATTTTTGGAGGTATTTTCATATTTTTCTAAGGCCTAAATAATTTCCTAGCCTTTTCTGAAAATAAAAATCAAATTCTAAAATTAAAAATCCATTCCCTTCCCCTTCGGCCGATGCGTGGACGGCCCAGATCCGCCCACGTCGCCGCCCAGCCCAATCCAGGCCGCACTCCCCCTCTCCCACCGCCAAGCGGGCCCGGCCCAGCAGCCTCCCCGCGCCTCCCTCTCTCGTCCTCTCTCTACCCCTGGGCCCCGGCCGTCAGCCGCTCGCACCCACACCCGTCGCCCGATCCGCCTCCAAAGCCACGTGGCTGCGATCCGCACCGCCCGCTCACTTCCCCTCTCTCTCTCACTGCGCGTGGGCGTCGCCTGTCAGGACCTTCCCCTTCCTCGTGCCCTGCCTTCCTTTTTCTTCCCCCTCTTTCCTTTCTTTGCCGGCCGACCGTACCCGAGCCAAATCCGGCCCTTCCCACCGCCTCCTCTCCAGTTTGGAAACCCGCGACCGAATCCCCTCTCCCCCGTGCCTCTCTTTCCTCCTGCGGCCCCCCTCTTTCCTTTGTTTCCCCTCCCATCCTTTTTCCGACCGCCATCCCCGGCGAGCAATTGCCGCTGCCGTGTCCCTCTTCGTCCCTATAAAAGCCCCCCATCGGCTTCGCCTCTCCTCGCACCACCTCCCACCGCTCTCTCTCTCTCTTCCCGAGCACCCTAGCGCCCCACCACTGGGCCCCCTCCCTCTCCGAGCTCCGCCACACTCCGGCGAGCAATCGCCGCCACCCCGGTCCTCCCCGGAGCCCGTCGCCGCTACCCACAGCTTCCCCGTGCGTCGGCGAACCTCCCCGACCCCTCGGGCAAGCCTCCCCGCCACCGGATCGCCGTCGCACCGGAGGACCCGAGTTGCGACGCCGCTCTTCCTCGTCCCCGGCCGTCCCCGCTCGTCACCGGACCCCGCCGACCCCTCCGACAGAACCACCTTCGCACCGGGACCCCATTTTGGACCTCACCCGAACCCCTCCGGCCTCCCCTCACCGCCGGCACTGTCGCCTCCGTCCACTGCTGCCCGGCCTCCCTCCAGCAGGTACCTCAAAGGGTTTACCTACCCTGTATGGGTAGGCAACGCCTCCCCGACCGACTGGCTAGCAGCGATATCCCTTCCCCCTGGCTCCCTCGGCGCGCGTTCGAGCCCCCGACTTCGCACGCTGAGGTTGAGCCATTTCTTTTAAAACCTGCACTGACAGCTGGGCCCCACGCGTCAGCGGCCGCCGTCTGCACTGACCACTGCCGTTTGGGCCCCACCTGTCTGCGCTGGCCACTGACATATGGGCCCAAAGCCCAGAGGGGTCCCACATGTCAGAGGCTAGGCCAGTGGACTCACTGCCAATGGGTCCCACCTGTCATAGACTCAGAGAGAAATAATAAAATAAATATTAAAAATTAAATACTGCTAGTGGGACCTGTCAGAAATTTAATAATTTCTGGATTTATTCAAACTGAGAATTTCAAATGAGCATAACTTTCTCATTTTAACTCCAAATTAAGCCATTCAAATTTCTAAATTCTTATAAAATCATAATCTATCCAATTATGGCCTCTATTTGAATTTTTGATTTTATTTGAATTTTGTTTGTATTTATTTGTTTTGTTGCTCTGTCTTTTCACGCGTAGAATCCAACGTTGTCGAATATCTCTCCACCCCGCAGCAGGAAGATCCAGAGAGCGTGCAAGAAGGCAAGTCTCCTTTGACCATTTTGAACCCATGTTTGTGAAATATTTTTAAATTGTTTTAAATTTACGTGCATTGCTATTTAATTAGAACTCTAATTTTGGTGTTAAGGCATTAGTTAAATCCAACTTGATATGCCCTCAATTGAACTTGAATGCCATGTACCTTTGTAACCCTAGTATAACCTTTGTCTCCGTAATGAGAATTGCATAATCCTTTGGTAATATTAGACGGTAGTATAATGCTTAGTCATGCTATTTAATTCCTTTGAAATCTTGAAATGGGAAATCATATGTCATTCAACTGATAATTGTATTTAGAAGTAAGTGGTGACTGATGTTGCCATTGTTATTTTAAAAATAAAATAAAATGTGAAAGTTGGTTTAGACTGGGGTGGATGGTTGGTTGGGATTGGTGCGGAAAGCACGAGATCTTGTAAAGTGTATGTTCCACCCTAGTTGAATAAGGACCGACGCTTGTGATTGTCCAGACTAAGCATTACCGTACAACCCCGAGTCTATATGGGTATGACCTAGCTGATTAAATCATGATAGTTTAGTTTAGGTGCCACCAGTGCAAAGTGGGTGCCGGGGATTTACTAGTTGCTCATAGTGAGGGACAGGGATTTACTGTACTCATATGGCCCAAGAGGGGGCTTCGGATTGGGTGGATGGAACCCTTCTGCGGTGAAACCTCAGCAGGTGGTGTCTAGCTAGACTAAAGTGAGGATAAGGCTTTGTGATATTTTATCCGTGTCTCATGCCAAAGGAAGCGTGCTGACTATTAAGGTAATTTATCTCTTGGGGGTAAAGTTGTACAACCTCTGCAGAGTGTTAAACTATTCGAATAGCCGTGCCCACGGTCAAGGGCAGGCAAGGAATGCATTCACCTGGTAGATTTTTGGTTTTGGTTTTAAAATCAAAGTTTTGGTATTCCGAGAGTGGAGGGAACTCTCAGAAGGGAATCCTGGCAGTTGGAGCCAGAGAGGGTGGATGTAACCCGCAGTTTTAAACTTTACTGGTTATGTAGTGTTGGTGGATGGAACCTTCACTATAAAAAGTTTATTAATTTTAGTTAAGCAATTTACCTTGTTAAATCAAAGCCTTCAAAAATATTTAGTAGTAATTGAAATAAAATATTGCTTTGTGCAAAAGAACCATATAACCCTCCTTTGTTAAGCCTTGCATCGATTGCATTCTTCCCAAGACTTACGTAGTACTTTATGTACTCACATGCTGCACTAAAAATTAACTCAGAGGAATACGAAGTTCAAGAGGGAGACTACGACTACTTCACGTGTGGATTCGACGAAGGATTCCCGGAGTACTAGGTCGCGCTTCCCCAGTCAATTGCCTGTGGCGTATTGATGGGTCTTCGCCGGATTTATCTTTTGCTTCCGCTGTGTTTTGTGAGTATGTGAGGTCTTGAAACCTCAGTTGTAATAAAGAGACCTTCTGGTCTGTACTCTCTATTATTGTAATAATCGTTGTTGGTTATGTAATCATCACTGTTTGACTGTATGCACTAGCTTTGATCTGAGACTAGTGCTGTTTTACACAGAGGGTCCGGGTTCAGAAATCTGGGGTCCCGACACAATTGCAGCCATCAGGGCACGATTGGGCATTGTATGAAAAAATTGCACCAATATTGAAGTCTTTGGCTGAAGTGACTAATGCATTTTCTGGATCAACTTATCCAACAACAAATATTTTTTTATCTCTACATAGTTAATGTCGAGCTTGCATTAAAAGCTGCACTTACTTCTTGAGATGATCATTTGAAGGCAATGGTTGCTACAATGTTGGAAAAGTTTGATAAGTATTGGGAATAAAACAACAATATCATGGTCCTTGCTACTATTCTTGATCCTAGGTTTAAGATGAGATTCATTGGTTGGTGCTTCAACCAAATGTATGAGCCCTCAAAGGCTGCAAAAGAGCTTGATGATGTGAAGGTCAAGTGGAAGACTTGTATCACAGTTTGAGATGGATCATCGGCACAGCAAGGTGGCTATCACAGGTGATGTAACCTCCTCTTCAACTATAGGTACAAGCAGCTCATTATCCTTAGTCTCATCTCAGTTTCAGTCATTTTTGCATGCCACTTCTACTGAACCTTCAAAGCCAGAGTTGCTCATCTACCTAGATGAAGCGAATGAGAGTTTAGATAACAAATGCTTCAAATTGCTTCAGTGTTGGAATTTGAATGCACATAGATTTCCGGTAGTGTCAAAGATGGCTAAGAATTTCCTGACTGTGCCAACTAGCAGTGTATTTTCAGAATCAACTTTCAGTACTGGAGTTAGAGTACTAGATGACTACCAGAGTTCTCTACGTCTGGCTATGGTTTAGTACTTGGTATGTGCGTCTAGTTGCATAAGAGGTGCACATGATGACATGAGACCTCCTATATTTGTGGTAGGTTCTTCTATATTACACTCTTCATGGATTTTTTTGTTTACGTCATGGCTAACTTGAATATCATGGCTCTTTTCAGGAAGAAGATGAAGATGACATTGAAACCATACGTTTTCCTCAAAGCATCATAAAGAGCAACTAGTGGGTGGTACTACTTCCACTTGTATGTTTGGTTAGCGATTAGTATCATTAACAACTCCTGTTAATTCTATTTTACCTGTTTCTTTTGTGCCAACCACTGTATTATTTTATTGGTACCAATTTCATAATTCAGTAATCTTGTGCTATGTATGAGCAAACAATCAAAGATGATTAATGAGGGAGTTGTGCGAAGCTTGCACACTTGGCTGCACACCAAACGTAATTTTGTCATAACTGCTCTGCTTCCCTACTTAAAAGTTGCCCATGAGTATGCCATCTTCCTTAGCAATGTTCTAAACAATTTCATCATAACTGCTCTACTTCCCTGCTTAAAAGTGGCCAAGTTTTCCTTTACATTAAGAAAGTATTTTGTAGGTTGCTACAATCTCTGCCAAGATTGATATTTTCTAGTGGATCAGTGTTCTAACCTGATTTGATTTCCTCAAAGTGAATACATAACATATTTGTGGGAGGTAGTAGATCGGCCATATAGAAGTTATGAGCTTTTGCTTGCGTTTCAATGCTTATTTACTCAAAGTGAATACATAACATATTTCTGCTCCTGTATATCTTCTTTGTTTACAAAACAGGGAAAATTTATTGCATACTTATTACTAAACAAAGGGTTATGATTTCAACATTCTAACAAAAATTTCATATATCTTTATGCATACTCCAATCTTTATGCAATTGCCATTTGTAGGAAAATTTCCATGAATAGAAAGTACTGCTGATAACGTGTACCTGTGTTGATGCAGCCCATTAATCAGTAAATCGACTCATGAGCCATAATGAATCTTCTCGAACCACGCACTGAGCTGAGCCTATCCTTGGCTCGGTGGCTAAACGAGCCAAGCCGCTCCTCCGGGCGAGCTTGACCAAGCCTGGCTCGACCCGGCTCGGCTCGGCTCGTTTATGAGAGAGTGGAATATTTGGGCAATCACTCAATGAATAGAATAAATAACCAAAGGTTACATAAATATAGACCATGCCAGGCAGGTGAGGAGGCATGTGTGAAACTATGCCAAGTGTGAAACCATGCTAGGTAGGTGAGGAGGCAAGTGTGAAATCATGCCATGCCTTAAGTATGGGCCAGGAATCGAGGCATCAACATGTTAACCAAGGTGTCTAACACCCCTGCAGTTGGAGCATCGGCAGAGCGAACGTTCAAACTGGACCGGAACTCAGTGAAAACAGAAGTAGGCAGCCCTTTAGTGAAGATGTCAGCGTATTGAGATGATGTCAGAACATGAAGAAAGCAAACATCGCTACGACCAACTCATTCCCGAATGAAGTAGAGGTCAATCTCAACATGTTTGGTGCGTTGATGTTGCACTGGATTTGTTAAGAGATAGACCGCATTGACATTATCACTGTAGACGAGGGTAGCTCAGCGTAGAGGACTATGAAGTTCCTAAAGAAGTTGGCACAGCCAGCACGCCTCAACAACAGCATTGGCCACAACCTGATACTCAACCTCTGCACTCGAACGAGAGAGTGTTTTGTAGCTTGGAGGACTAGAAGATGAGATTGTCACCTAAGAACACGGCGTAGCCCGAAGTGGACTTGCGCGTGTTGGGACAACTAGCCCAGTCAGCGTCGGAGTAGACAACCAATCTGTAGAGGTTGCTCGGTGAAGTAGGTCATGGTCGATCATGGCACGAAGATATCAAAGAATGTGCTTTACGGCGGTGAGGTGCAGCTCACGAGGATCATGCATATGGAGACAAACTTGCTATACGGCATAGGTAATATCTGGGCAAGTGAAGGTGAGGTACTGTAAAGCACTAGCATGACTTTGGTAGAACGTCATATTAGCCACAGAAGAGCCAGCAGTAGAGGATACCTTGAAATGAGTGTCGACAGGGGTGCTGCAAGGCTTGCAAGTGGTCATGCTGGCACGGTCTAGGATGTCAAGAGTATATTGCCACTAAGAGAGGACCATGCTACCATCATGATGTCTAACAAAAACACCCAGGAAATGATGGAGTGGACTAAGATCCTTCATAGGAAAAGCCTACTGGAGGAAGGCAATGTAACAGCCCAGCTGTTTATTTCAAAATCTTGGTAAAAAAATTACTAAAATAAAACAAGTGTTCTTTGGTTGCCTAAATTGTGAAGATTTTATTTGCCTGTTTTCAGCTTCTAAAAAGGCTTTTGTCAAAAGTAATTGAGTTTTAAAAATTATTAAAATATTACTAAATAAAGAGTATTTTGAATTTCTATAAAATCCTAGTTCAAATTAATGATTTTAAAGCATTTGGCTTTTATCTGGATTTTTTTGTGATTTTCTGGGATTTATTTGCAGTTATGTGGATTTTATTTTAAAGCCTATAGTAATAAAAATTACTTTAAATATTTTATTAAATCTAAAAAGAGTTTATTTCGGTTTTCCTAAGCTTCCCTGAAATTATAGTAATTTTTGATATTTTTCTGGAATTTAAAATCAATTTTAAAAGACAAAAAAAGTATTTTTGTAAAAATTTAAAGGACAATTTAAATTAAAAATAATTTTCCTATGTCTAAAACAGCTCCAGGAATTTTTATGATTTTTTTTGGAATTTTTAGACATTATTTACTATTTGCTAAGTATTTTAGAAGCTTTCTGGTATTTCTGAAAATTTAAAACAAAATTTAAATCTGGATTAATCTCAGGCTGACACGTGTCGCACCCGGATTAAATCCACCCGCCACTTGATCTAATTCTAGCCCTATGCTACAACTTACCCTTTTGTTTCACTCCAACAACCGAGATCTTATTCCTTGCCACGTGTCTTTCATCCCCCCATCCGCCTCCTCCTCTCCCCTCCTCTCACCGATGAGCGGGCCCCACCTGTCATCTTTGTCTTCTACCTCTCCTCTTTTTCTACCTCCCGATCGTGTGCCATGGCCACCACACCGAGCTCCGCTTTCGGCCGTTCCTCTTCCCAAGAACGCCGCCTCGGGTTCCCTCCTTGCCGCCGCACCCCCCGCTGGCCATTAATGCCCTCCCCCACTCGCATTCGCACTGGCGAACCGGTTTACTACCCACAAACTCCAGTGAGCCGTGCCGCCCTCCTCCCCTATAGAACCCACCCCCCGATCGCCTTCTCCCGCACCACCTCTCTCCGCTCTCTCTTTTCCCCCACTCAGCCGAGCCCCTCGCCCACCAGAGCGTCGCCGCGCCGAGAGCCGCCGCCGCTACCACTTCCTCCTTGTTGCCGGCCACCGCCAAGCCCTACCGAGCCCCACGCCAAGGTGTGCCTTGACCCCGCCGCCTCCTCTCCCTCCTCCGCCCCTCGCCGGCCGCCGCCGAGCGCTAAAGCTCCAGCCAGCTCGCGAGTCCTAAGCGCCACCCAGCTGGCCCGTGCCACGTTAGCAGCAAGTGACGTGGCCACCATGTGACAACCTATGTGAACGCCGTGTGGGAGCCACGCCAGCCCTAACCGCCCGCATCAGCCGGAGTGCTCCTAGATTTTGTATTCAAATCTAGTTTAAATTCTAGTATTGTCTAAATCCTTTGTATAGCCAAATTTGACATTGAACACCTTTATACCTTGTCACCCTAGATGAAAACCTAGTTAGTACACTAGTATTAACTAGAAATTTTATAGAATTGCTTAGCCATGCTTAGAATAATTATAGGTTGGGATAATCTTTCACATAAAATGATAAACTTTTGAAGTAAATTCTTGACTTTGGTGAGTCAAGAATGTTTATGAAATATTTTTCAAACAAAATATAAAAACTTGGTTTACACTTAGGCAAATGGTTAGGTGTTGGGTACTTGCTGGCATGCATTGTTGTTTGGTGACACAATGTTGATTGCCAGGCACAAGGGGCATGTGGTTGGTGCCTAAGTCAATTAAGGACCGGTTTGTGAGCTACTGTTGCAAAGCCCTTCCGTACTACCACAAGTTTGGTATGGGACAGACTCGGTCAAATAATTTGTGAAGTTCCAACCTGATTTCGCTATAGGCTGAATGTGAGCATGGCGCAGGCCTTACATGGCACAAGAGGGGGCTTCAACATGTGGATTCGTGTTGTGCTGAAATCTTAGTGGCGGCATGATCTAGCTGACAATGGATCATTGTAAAGTCTTTGTCATGATCTCCTTGCCGCACACATAAGGAAGTGTGTTTATCCGGTGGCAATATAGGATGATCATGTCTTGTGGATAAAGCTGTACAACCTCTGTAGAGTGTATAATCTATCCTTGATAGCCGTGCCCACAGTCATGGGCAAGCTGAGTAAAGTTTTTCACGGATTAGACTTTGTTTTTGAAAATGGTTTATGAAAACCTTATGGATGGATGGAATCCATATAAGATCTTTTTGGAAAAGATGGTCCAGGTGGAATGCCCATAGATAGATTGGTGTTCGGTCGGAGCTGACACTAACGATATTATTTTGCTATAACCTTGTTTCTATTTATTGTATCAAATGCAGTTGTTGAATCTACTTACAGTATTTACTTTAATTTCTCTTTATGCTCAACTAACCTTACTATGCCCTCCGTTGTCAATCCATATGCATACATTAACTCTGTTAAACTCTTGGTGTAACTTGTGGAGTACTTTATGTGCTCACGTTGCTCAATTTATCATCTTTCCAGAGGAAGCCTTTAACAACTACGGTGAGGATTGCAACAAGTAGGCCACGTCTTATAGTCATTCACCTGTGGGAAGGCTGGATGGGCTGCTATTCTATTTATCTTCCGCTGTCTACTTTTTGTTTTGGCTTTATGCTGTTATTGAAAACTTTGGCCATGAGGCTCCTACCTTGTGTTATAATAAAGTGTGGTTGTTATGCGAGATATGCATTCCCTATTATAGTGTGCACTAGCTTTTCTTGGGATAGTTCGATTCACACAAAGGGTCTAGGAGTTGCTGCTCTGGGATCTGACAGGCAATCACTCAGCAGAGCACACTGTCCAAAGAAGCAATCAGCACAATGTCGTCCACATAGAGTATAGGTAGACAATGTCACCGCCTCGATGAGACACAAAAAGAGAGGCTGCGAACAAAAGAAAAGTCTCAAAGAGTATGCCATGAAGGAATGCATTCTTGACATTCAGTTGGTGGATAGGCCAATCCCGAGATAGGGCCAGAGAGAATTGTGCGAACAGTTGCCGGCTTGATGACTGGATTGAAAGTCTCATCAAAATCAACACTAGGATGCTGTGTGAAATCACAAAGAACCTAACAAACCTTATAGCAGGCAAGAGTTCCATCTTAATTGTACTTATGCTGAAAAATCCACTTCCTAGTGACCACATTAGCATTGGATGGCCATGGAAAAAGAGGCATTGGATTGCCGTGGAAAAAGAGTCCATGTGTTGTTGCCCTGAAGAGCTGTGTATTCCTCCTCCATGGCGCTGCACCAATTACGATCAGCAAGAGTAGCCCGGTTTATGGTTGCAACAAGAGATAGAGTGGCGACATGAAGGTTCATGCGGGTGAGCGGCTGCCAAAAACCGTGCTTTTCATGAGTCATCATGGCATGTGATGAACCATGTGGAGGTGACCACATGTGTATGATGAGTAATTGACATTGGTTATGATAAGTCGAGTTTGGTTTGAGTGGTTCGGAGTCGAGTTGTTGCGTGGTGCAATGGACTCAGTCGGACTTTGGTCAAACTTGGTCGTTTGGGCTTAGGACGTTTATTCTAATGCTTCGACAGGTTTGGACTTCATCTGTGGTAAGTATAATGGTATTTGTGCTTTCATGTATCGAGCGGTGCTATTTCACGTGTTTTCTTGTCTGTGTGACTGCAGGACGTCGAGTGGAGTCGTGGTGAGACACGGTGGACTGGACTAGGCGCAGGTGGCGCTGAGGTCAGAACGGTCGGGATGTGTCGAAGACGACGTGGACTCGAGGTGGTTGCGAGGCGTGCGAGGCAAGGAGCGCGGAAGCTTCCCGGAAGGTGCAGGAGGGGCGAAACGGGAATTTCGCAAGACTACACGAGCGGGAGCGGGCTCCGTTGGATTTAGCGGGCGTAACGGGGCGGAGACCCGTTAGCCAAGGCTATATAAGGATTGGAGGGGCTGCATGCCCACTTGAGCATTTTGGAGGGAATTAGGGTTAGCTCTAGTCAAAAGAGGCTTTAGGAGGTGGTTTTCCTTTAGTCTTTAGTGGTTGGAGCGGCAGAGTTGTGCTCCCTCTGTCCCCTTCGATGTGTTCTAGATAGAACAGAGAGTTCATCTCCCCTCTCAAGCATGTATGGGTTGTGTTCTTGAGTGGGAGAGGGAGAGGGAGAGGATGGATTGAGAGTCTTGTAATCATTCCTCTGTATTCAATCGTGTCATCGGGACTCCTCTGTATTCCTTTTGGTTCAATGAATGGAAATCTGAAGTTTCATTTTCTCTGTTCGTGCTCTCTCTGTTCTTCGTTGCTCCTTTTGGTTGATTTCTGAGCTTTTTAATTTTCGAGTTCTTGCTTGTTGGGAAGGCCCAAAATGGGTTGCTCTATGATGGGTTAGTGCCACAAGATCATTTGATCGATTTCCCAAAGAGCAAACTTGGTTTAATTCTTAGATTTCAGTTTTGGCCTTCCTCTGTTCATGAACTTAGTTTCTAGGGTTTGGAGCTGCTCTTGATTCCCTTGTTGAGATGGCTTGAAATTTGGTATGGAGAGTCCAGAGGCTATTAATTAGCTACCCTCAAATTTTCATAGCCAAAGGATCAACGGTTGGGGAGTAATTTGATTTTTGGCTCGGGTAGTGCAAAAATTCAGATTTTTACCCATAATCTGAAATTCTTGCTTTTTGGTTTGATTCTCTTGTTTCCCAAGGTCCCCTTACTATTTAGTTTGTTGTAGTAAGGCCTTGGATCAAAAAAGATTGAGAGCAAACCTTCTTTTTAGCCAAAAATCCGAAGTCTCAAAGTTCCAGCCTGAAAATCCTGGTTGCTGATTTTCTCGAGAGGTACTACCGCTCCCCGAGAGGTTCTACCGCTCAGAGGTACTACCGCTCGTCCTAGCGGTACTACCGGTTTTGTTCGGACCAGTCCGATCGGCAGCGAAGAAACGTTCGGACAAGTCCGATCGTCGTGCGGTACTACCGCTCCTTGAGAGGTACTACCGCTCAGAGTTACTACCGCTCCTCGAAAGGTACTACCGCTCAGAGGTACTACCGCTCGTCTCAGCGGTACTACCGCTTGCAGTCAGACTTGCTCTGAATTTATTTTTCTTGGCTGCTTCTTTCTGGATCTGGTTTTTCCTTGTTGCCTTGACTTCCAGTAGTGCATAGGAGAAGAAGTATAAGTGTGGGTACTTGAGGGGCGAATTTATTTTTTGAGAGCGCCAT
Organism: Dendrocalamus latiflorus; assembly: GCA_017311315.1. NCBI lineage: Eukaryota > Viridiplantae > Streptophyta > Magnoliopsida > Poales > Poaceae > Dendrocalamus > Dendrocalamus latiflorus. Next base: position 40,508,471 of record CM029655.1, read on the forward strand.
TCACCCCCCCTCTGTCGCCATTTCGGTCCAACAATTGGTATCAGAGCCGGTTAGCTCTAATTTATAGATCTTAACCGGTCTCAAGAGCCATGGCGACGGACAAGTACTCGACCAAGCCTCCCGTCTTTGATGGCCTGGATTACCCCTTCTGGAAGAGCCGAATGGAAACATACATCCAGGCTCAGGGGTATGCCATTTGGCGGAAGGTAAAGGTCAGATTTGCTGTTCCTGCCGATGAGAACATCAATGTGGCAAACATGCCCGATGTTGAGGCAAATGCAAAGGCAAGGAACATCATTATCCAGGGCTTGAGTAGAAGCGAGTTCGATCGCATCTCTCACCTGTCGTCCGCCTTTGATATCTGGGAGACCCTCGACGCATACCATGAGGGCACCACCCAGATCAAGACGGTTTGACAGGACCAGTTCAAGCGCGAATACAACAAATTTGAGATGCTTGCTGGTGAGTCCCTCGATGAGTGCTTCTCGTGGTTTCACAAGATCTTGAACAACCTCCGAGCGGTCGGTCTCACATACCCCGACTCGGACAACGCTCGTCAGATGCTTGCAGCACTCGATCTGCGTGTTTGGGAGATGAAAGTGACCACCATCAAGGACACGACAGACCTCTCGACCTTGACTCTTGATGCGCTGTACTCGCGCCTCAAGACTCACGAGATTGACGTTGTCTCTCGTAGGTCGAAGTCACAGTCGATGGCTTTGGTCACTGATCCCACGTTGGCTTCTGGTTCCTCTTCTTCTGATTCTCTTTGCGGATTCTCCCTTGCTGCTCTCTGTGACATAACTGATGATCAGTTAGAGCAGCTTGCGGATGAGCAGCTTGCCCTCCTTGCTCGAAGATTCTCCCATGCGTACAAAGGGAGGAGGGACAGAAAGAGAGGAGGACCCGTGATTTGCTTTGAGTGTGGTGGCCCCAACCACATTCGGGCAAACTGCCCCAAGCTGGAGAAGGGCAAGAACGACTACGGCGGTTCGGGCAAGAACGACTACACCGACAAGAACCGCAACAAGAAGCCTCCAGCTCAGACGTCGGGAAAGAAGAAGTTCCGCAACTTTGGCAAAGCCAAGAAGCTCTTCCACCGCGTCCTCACCGCCTTCGACGACCTCGATCTCAGTGAGGTGGAGGGATGGAGCGACGACGACGGGACGGGTGACCAAGACCCCAAGAGCGGCGACGACTTCTCCGGCATGTGCTTCATGGCCCTCGAGGGCGAACTGAGCGACAGCGAGCTGTACTCCGACTCGGATGAGGTACTCCCTTCTTATGACCATCCTAATGATGCTTTTCTTAAGCTAGGTGTATTTCATGCTAGAGCTAGGTCTAGGTGTACCGAGTTAGAGAAGGAAGTAGATAGACTGTCACGGGAGATTACTTCACTTAGATCTGCTCCCTCCTGTGACGATTGTGATACATGCTGTGCTCTGTTGGGTGACATGGAGAAGCTAAGGACCTCGCATGATATTGTGTCCTTCGAGCTTGATATTGTTAAGGTGGAGAATGTTAGTCTGCTTGCTGAATTAGAGTTGAGTAGGATGGCTGTTACCCTACTTACTACTGATGAGACTACTTCTCCCACCTCATGTGAGGTTAAGGACATTACTGCTAGAGGACCTTATACCATGCTCCTTGATCTGCCTAAATCATGTGAAAATTGCAATAACTTGAAGATGAACCTAAAACGGGCAGATCATAAAATTGCAGAACTACAAGCCTTTCTTCTTGAGCCTATTGCTTCTTGTGTGAACTGTCCCAAGCTTACTGCTGAGCTTGAAGCTGTCTCCAAACAGTTTCAAGAACTAGTTGATGACAACAACAGATTGGCTCAAACTGCTTCTAAGGATCCTGTTAGCTCACCATGCATTAACTGTAACAAACTAAAATCTGATTTGATTGTATTGGATGAGAAATGTGTGAAGCTAACTAAGGACCTACTAGAGAAGCAACCTTCTGCTTGTATTGTCTGTGCTGAGATGGGGGAGAAGCCCCAGGGTAAGGTGGAGACGCCTAGGAACGTGAACCAACTGGCTAGTAGTAGGATTGTTCCCTCAGAGTTGGCTGTGCGTGCACAAGCCATTCTTTCCTCTATTGTTGGTTCTTCTTCTGCTCCCTTATCTTCTGCTGTCTCTTCTTCTCCCCGCTCTTCTTGTACCTCTCTCTTTCGGGAGTGTCAGTATCTCATGAACACCCTCGAGAGATTTGTAGGCGGCAAGAAGAAGCTTAATCTTATTCTAGACAAATCCAAGATCTGCAAGTTCAATCAGGGTCTAGGATATGATTTCTATGAGGATATGAGGAAGCATCCACCTGCTATTCTCAAACCCATAGTAGGAGGTGTGATCGAGGTCGAGCCCAGGTCTGATGAGGTTAAATTCAAATTAGCGGGTTTTGTCCAAGGGATTTCTGACAGCAAGGTGAGTCCACCTGCAGCTTCGGCCTCTCAGAAGGCGAAGCCATCTCATGCTACTTCAGCCTCTCAGAAGGCGAAGTATCATTGCACCTTCTGTCAGAAGGATGGACATACGATCGACCGATGCTTCAGGCACACCAGGATCGCACAGAGAGACCGTGTTGCAACTCATAGGCGTATTCAGGGTCAGCCCTAGACTTTGAGTGCATCTAAGACCAACACTAGGTCTAGGTTTGCTTCAGATGCTTCTGATGGGTTTGGGCAGCATCGAGGACTTGGTTTTTCCGAGTTTTTTGGTTTTCGTCCTCATGCTGCTCCGGGTCGTGACTTCCGCAGTCTTGAGGGTACATCTCGTCTCCCTCGTCGAGACAGTTACCCACGGCGTGATCAGCGTGTTGCCGGTGTTCCGACTCGCTCTTCCGTAGCAGTCGGACCCTGCAACAGCTTCAGGTCTGCTCACAGACCTTCTGCTTCTTTGAGTCACAGAGAGCGTAGGGTAGATAGAGGTCAGTCGTGCTTGACGACTTCATCTGCTCGACGTGCTGTTCAGTATTGGGTGCCAAAATCACTCTTGATTTACCCCAGTACTGAGACTTTACTCTCTGTTTGACTCAGGTTCACCAGGTAGGGAAGGAGAAGGTTTGGCTTGTAGACTCCGGTTGTTCTCGTCATATGACCGGAGACTCCCGTTGGTTCTCCTCCCTAGCCCGCACTCTAGGTGATGAGACGATCACCTTCGGAGACGCTTCGTTTGGGCGTGTCATCGCCAAAGGTACTGTGCGCATTAATGCATCTTTTATTCTTAAGGATGTTGCCTTGGTAAGTAAGCTGCAGTACAATTTGCTTTCCATTTCTCAGCTTACCGATGACGGTTTTGAGGTGAGCTTCAAGAAAAACACTTGCAAAATTCTTGATTCTTCGGGTAGTCTGGTTTGCGGGATTTCTCGTTTTGGGAGGATCTTTCGTGCTGATTTTTCTGAGTCTTCTGGTGATCCTCTCAGGTGTTTAGTTGCTTCTGAGTCCCGCGACTTGACTTTCTGGCATAGGAGACTTGGTCATATTGGATTTGACCATTTGACCCAAGTTAGCGGCCACGATCTCATTCGTGGTCTATCGAAACTCAAGATGGTCAAAGATCTTGTTTGCGCTCCATGCCGGCACGGCAAGATGGTTGCCGCTTCTCATCCTCCGGTCACAGTTACTATGACCGATGCACCAGGATAGCTGCTCCATATGGACACAGTTGGACCAGCTCGAGTGCAGTCAGCAGGAGGGAAGTGGTATGTTCTTGTTGTGGTCGATGACTTCTCGAGGTATTCTTGGGTGTTTTTCTTAGCCTCGAAGGATGAGACGTTTACCCATTTCCGGGGTCTTTTCAGTAGGTTTTCTGTAGAGCTCCCAAGTGCTTTACGAGCGATTCGCAGTGACAATGGCACGGAGTTCAAGAATTCCTACTTTGAGAGTTTCTGTGGTGAGACAAGCGTAGAGCACCAGTTCTCTTCTCCATATGTCCCTCAGCAGAATGGCGTTATGGAGAGGAAGAACCGTACCTTGGTCGAGATGGCTAGGACGATGCTTGATGAGTACTCTACACCGAGGAAGTTTTGGGCTGAAGCCATTGCAACCGCGTGCCATGTTTTGAATCGAGTTTTTCTTCGGGCACACTTGCACCGCACCTCTTATGAGCTGAGATACGGGCGAAAGCCCAGCGTCTCTCATTTTCGTGTGTTTGGTTGCAAGTGCTTTATTCTGAAGTCTGGGAACCTAGACAAGTTCGAGTCACGTTCCTGTGATGGAATCTTTCTAGGCTACTCGACTTCTTCGCGGGCTTATAGGGTCTGGAACTGCGAGTCTAGCAAGTTGGTAGAGACCTGCGAGGTGACCTTTGACGAGGCTAGTCCGGGGACTAGGCCAGATATCTCAGGTTCTTTAGAGCAGTCCGAGACCATCTTTGTGCATGATGAGGACGATGGAGACGATGGTTGTTTACCTGATCCAGCTCCTCATCCTCCCCTTGAGATGCCTTCTTCCGCGGCACCTCGAGGTGATCAGCCCGTGCCTACCGCTTCCTCCGGAGCTAGTGGCTCTGTTCCTGCCTCGTCTGCACACGAGGTAGAGGCCACTTCTTCATCTCATCCAGGACCTCCTAGACATATCCAGAAAGCTCATCCTTTCGAGCAGATTATTGGAGACCTTTTCGAGCGTGTTACCCGCTCAAAATCTGGCTTATCTCAATTCTGTCTCCATTCTGCTTTCATTGCCTCCTTTGAGCCCAAGGATGTTTCTCATGCTCTTTCCGATGAGTCTTGGGTCAATGCCATGCATGAGGAGCTAGAAAACTTTGAGAGAAACAAGGTCTGGTCACTTGTCGAGCCCCCGTGAGGTCACAATGTCATTGGGACTAAGTGGGTGTTCAAGAACAAGCAGAGCGAGGATGGAGTGGTTATTCGAAACAAGGCTAGACTGGTAGCTCAGGGGTTCTCCCAGGTTGAGGGTCTGGATTTCGAGGAGACCTTTGCCCCTGTTGCTCGACTTGAGGCCATTAGAATCCTGCTTGCCTTTGCAACTTCTAAAGGTTTCAAGCTTTACCAGATGGACGTCAAGAGTGCCTTCCTTAATGGCTTCATTGAGGAAGAAGTCTATGTCAGACAGCCTCCTGGTTTCGAAAACCCTAAATACCCTAACCATGTCTTCAAGCTTTCCAAAGCTTTGTATGGACTTAAGCAGGCCCCGAGATCTTGGTATGAGAGGCTTAAGTCCTACCTTCTCAGTCACGGTTTTGAGATGGGTAAAGTAGACAAGACCTTGTTCATCCGCCGACATGGCACTGATCTGTTGCTTGTCCAGATTTATGTGGATGACATCATCTTTGGCGGCTCCTCGCATGCTCTCGTTTCCCTGTTTTCCAATGTCATGAGCTCGGAGTTTGAGATGAGCATGATGGGTGAGTTGAGTTTCTTCCTTGGCTTCCAAATCAAGCAGACTCGGGAGGGTACATTTTTGCACTAGGGCAAGTACACTCGAGACCTCCTGAAGCGCTTCGATATGAGTCATGGTAAGCCAGTGTCCACTCTGATGGCTACCTCAGCTTCTCTTGACCCAGATGAGGATGGCGAGCCAGTCGATCAGAAGGAGTTTAGGAGTATGATCGGCTCCCTCTTGTACCTCACTGCCTCAAGACCGGACATACACTTCGCGGTGTGTCTTTGCGCTCGGTTTCAGGCTTCTCCTCACGTATCTCACCGCCAGGCGGTGAAGCGCATTCTTCGGTACCTTCGAGCTACCATTGACTATGGTATCTGGTACTCTTCCTCATCCTGTCTTTCCTTGAGAGCCTTCTCAGACGCAGACTTTGCTGGCTGTAGGATAGATAGGAAGAGCACTTCTGGCACTTGCCAATTCATTGGCACTTCTCTCGTTTGTGATAACACTTCTGCGATTAACATTGCCAAGAACCCAGTGCAGCATTCCCGGACCAAGCACATCGATATCCGTTATCACTTCCTTAGAGACCATGTAGAGAAGGGCGATATAGTGCTCCAGTTTGTAGAGAGTGACCACCAGTTGGCTGATATCTTCACCAAGCCTTTGGACAGTTCGAGGTTTTCAGCTCTGCGGGGAGAGCTTGGGGTGGTTTGTCCTTATGGACTGTAGTGAGGGGGAGCTTTGGGCTTTACTGCTTTATTATATTGATTATGCTTCTGTCTCATTTCTGTTGCTTTGCACTTGGGGTGCATCGGGCTTAGTCCTTCTAGCATAGCTTAGAGTGATTCTCTTGTCTAGTTGCTTAGACTTCTTACTCTTATCTTATGCTTCCAGGATGCTTCTTATTAGTTGTTTCTTATCTCACTAGATTGAGCTCACTCACTTCTTGTAGGATCTAGCGAGGGTCGGGCCACCCTCGAGTAGACAGGGTACGTGTTTGCTCTCTAGTGTGTGGTTTACGGTCAGCTAATAGTCCTGGAGTCATATAGGGTAGATGAGAGTCTGTCTGAGCCATAGCTGTCTCTATATCTTATCTATGCTTTAAGGACTGCCTTGTTGGTTTTCTTTGCCAGCTTCTCGATTTATTGCTTTGGTTCAGGGGGAGTTCATTTGGGAGCTTCTGGAGCTTAATTTTGACATAACTCAACTTGAACTAAAAGTTGCATCTCATTTTGAGGGGGAGCTGGATTTTCTGCATTTCAGCATTTCGCATTGTAATATAACTACATTGAGCCTTGATTATTATCCTGTTATGACATGCTTACAATGCTTTACACCTTGCCATGATTTATGCTTTATTGGCTAGATTTATCATGACTTCATATGTGTAGACTAGCTTTTGCCATGATAAGTTAATTAAAATTGCTCAACTTGAACTAAAACTTGTCATACTCGCATTTTGAGTCTAGTCTTGCTTTAGCTATCCTTTTATGATTCATGCCATGTCAAATAGGCTAAGTTAAGCGTTGAATCTCTATTGAGCCTTAGATTGAGCTATTTTAGTCTCTTGATGATGCATGAGTTAGTACAACATGTTAAAATGCAAAAAGATCTCTTTTGTGCGAAAAAACTGATCTCACCAATTCTTTCTCATGAGACGGCTTGCCATTGCACTAGGCATGAACTCAGGGGGAGTTTTGGATGACCCAGATCATTGTCTTAAGCTTCTTGCTTGGCATGATCGCATAAGGCTTGAGATCTAGCACATGACAAAATAAAAATCTGGTTATCAACAACCTTCAGTTTGAAAAGAAAAAATGTCATTTGTGCTCAATTTGCTTAAGCTACAACAAGAATCAAGTACTTCAACAAATGTTTCATTCTCGGACTTGTAGCACTCTAGTTGGACTCAATTTGAGCTTCTTGGTTACGCTTAGCTTATTGACATGGCCTGCATCATCCTTGGATATCTCTAGCTAGACTTGGCTTATTGATGACTTGACTTGCTCCTAAACTACATTATATTTCAGATTGTCATCTTTGTGCTCTAGCTAGCTTATATATATGTTGTCATGATCTAGATAGCGTTTTATTGAGTTATGGCTTGGTGTAGTACTTGTTGGTCATATTGGATAATTCTCATGGCTCTAAATGCTTAGAATAATCAAACTTTAGCCATTGCATTCATTGACATGTCATATTCTCTCATTTGCATTCTTGATGCGTTTATTGCCAAAAGGGGGAGAATAGAGAAGAAAAAAAAGCTAGTTGGGATCTTTCTAGAGCTTTGGAGAACAATTTGCTCTTTCAGTTGTTGCTCTAGAGTTCCTTCTGTCGACATGGTCATTAGTTTCATTTTCCTTCTTTGGACCATGTTGGATTTGTCAAACTCAATGTCACATCCCAAAATTTGGCTTTTTGAAAAATTTAAATTCAAATAAATTATTTTAAGGTAATTGGATTTTACTTGGCTTTTATTTGCCTTTCTGGATTTTCTGGAATTTAAAAACTATTTTTAGAGCTTAAAATGTAATTCAAAATATGAAAATTAAATATCAACAGTAGTTGGAAATAATTTTATTTAGTCCAAAATATGTCCAGGAGCTTCTGTGAATTTTTCTGGAATTTTTGGAGGTATTTTCATATTTTTCTGAGGCCTAAATAATTTTGTAGCCTTTTCTGAAATTAGAAATCAAATTCTGAAAAATAAAAATCCCTCCTTTTTCCTCCGGCCGACGCGTGGACGGCCCAGGACCGCCCACGTCGCCGCTCGGCCTGATCCAGGCCGCATCTCCCTCTCCCTCGCTGCCAGCGGGCCCGGCCCAGCCAGCCCCGCCTTCCCCATCTCTTCGCCCGACGCGTGGCCGGCCCGGATGCGCGCCACGCCACCGCACTCGCCCATCCAGCCGCCCACTCCCACCTTTCTCTCGCCTCGCTGACCCGCGGACCCCGCCTGTCAGCCGCACGCGTCCCGCTCTCGCTGCCACCCCGGCCCCGCCTGTCGGATCCGTCTCCCCCGCGGAATCGCCCCCTTTCCTTTCTTCTCTCCCCGCTTTCCTTCTTTGCGCCGGCGACCACATCCGAGCCGGATCCGGCCCTTCCTTCCCTGCCTCTCCCCGGTTTTGGAATCCCCGAGCTCCCCGCACGACCGGATCCCTAACGCCCGCGCCTCCCTTCCCTTCCCGGTCCCCTATTTCCTTTTTCCCCCAAACTTTCCCCGTCGGCCACCAAGATCTCCGGCGAGCAATCCCGCGCCCGTGTCCCCTCCTCCGCCCTATAAAAACCCCCCTTCGGCTTCGCCTCCTCCAGCACCACCTCCCTCGGCCCTCCGCTCTCGCTTCCGAGCCCCGTAGCGCCCCAGCACCGTGCCACTCCTCCCCTCGAGCTCCGCCCAACTCCGGCGAGCTTTCCTCGCCGCCTAGGTCATCACCGGAGCCCGCCGCCGCCACCCCGAGCTTCCTCACGCCCAGGCGAACCTCCCCGTCACCTCGGCTGCCTCTCCCCGCCGCCGGAGCGCCGTCGCGCCGGAGGACCCGAGCCAGCTCCGCCACCTCCTCGTCGCCGGCCGTCTCCGTTCATCCCCGGACCTCACCAACTCCTCCAACCGAACCCCCTTCGCACGCCGACTACAATCTACGCACCGCCTGCACCTCTCCGGCCCATCCTCGCCGCCGGCGCCGTCGCCTCCGACCATCTTCCCCGACCTCCCTCCGGCAGGTAACTCAAAAGAGTTTATTGCCGTATATGGGTAGGCAAAGCCTCCCCCTCCCCTCTGGTTAGCAGCGCGCGATTTCAACTCCCCGGTGCGCGTTCGAGCCTTCGGCTCCGCGCGCTGGGTTGAGTTCTTCGTTTATTTTTCCGCGCTGACAAGTGGGTCCCACCGTCAGTGGCAGCCGTCTGTGCGGGCCACTGCCGCCTGGGTCCCATCTGTCTGCGCCAGCCTCTGACAAGTGGGTCCAGATCCCAGTGGGTCCCACCTGTCAGTGACCGAGGCAGATGAGGTCACTGGCAGAGGGGTCCCACAGGTCAGTGACCGCAGAGGGTCTACTGGTCAGTGGGTCCCATCTGTCAGTTTCTCGGAATAAAATAAAAGATTAAAAATTAAATACCCCGGTGGGCCCCACCTGTCAGAAATTTTCGAATTTCTGGATTTATTCAAACTGAGAATTTCAAATGATCATAACTTTCTCATTTTAACTCCAATTCCAGCCATTCAAATTTCTAAATTCATCTAAAATCATAATCTATCCAATTATGGCCTCTGTTGAATTTTTGGATTTTATTTGAATTTTCTTTTGTATTTATTTGTTTTGTTGCCTCGTCTTTCCTCGCTAGATTCCAACGTTGTCGACGATCCCTCTTCACAGCAGCAAGAAGACCCAGAAACCCTGCAAGAAGGCAAGTCTCCTTTGATCATCTTGAACCTATGCTTTTGAAATGTTTTTAAAATATTTTAAATTATGTGCATTGCTATTTACATAAGTCACTAGTTCAAATCTTTAGGAATTAGTTATTCCAACTTTGTTATGCCCTCATTTGACATTGATTGCCATGTACCTTGTCACCCTAGAACTTCCTTTGTCTCAATAATGAGATTACTATTAATCTTTGTGAATATTAGAATGGTAGGTTAATGCTTAGTCTTGCTATCTAATAACTTTGGAAAATCTTGAAAATGGGAAATTATGATTTATTATTGAACCCTTGTGTTTGAAAGTGAAGTGGCAATTGGAGTTGTCACTATGATTTTTAAAATAAAATAAAAATGTGAAAGTTGGTTTAGATTAGGGTGGATGGTTGTTTGGGTTGGTGCAGTAAGCACGAGAACTTGTTAAGTGTATGTTCCACCCTAGTCAATTAAGGACCGACGCTTGTGTTGTCCAAACTGAGCATTAACCGTACAACCACAAGTCTATATGGGTACGACCTAGCTAACTAACCTATAAAGGTGTAGTTTAGATATCACCAGTGGTGTATTGAGTGCCAGGGTGTACTGGTTACTCATAGTGAGGGACAGGGTTTACTGTACTCATATGGCGCAAGAGGGGGCTTCAGATTGGGCGGATTTAACCCTTCTGCGGTGAAACCTCAGCGGGTGGTCTCTAGCTATACTGGAGTAGGTGAAAGGCTTTGTGATATTTTATCTGGGTCTCATGCCAAAGGAAGCATGTTGACTATTAAGATAATTTATCTCTTGTGGGTAAAGTTGTACAACCTCTGCAGAGTGTAAAACTATTCGAATAGCCGTGCCCACGGTCAAGGGCGGGCAAGGAATGCATTCACATGGTAGATTTCTGGTTTTGGATTTTAAAAGCAAAAGTTTTGTATTCCGAGGGTGGAGGGAACTCTCGGAAGGGAATCCTGGCGGATGGAGCCAGAGAGGGTGGATGGAACCCGCAGTTTAAAGCTTGACCAATGGTAATTGGTTAGCTAGTGTTGGTAGTTGGAACCTTCACTAGAAAGTTAATTCGGTTAAAACATTTACTTCATTAAATGTTGCTTTCAAAAATAACTAGTAGTAATTGAGATTTCAAATGTTGCTTTGTGCAAAAGAAACATATGGCCCTCCTTTGTTAAGCCTTGCATCTATGCATTTTTTTCCCAAGACTTGCGGAGTACTTTATGTACTCACATGCTACACTTAAAACTAAAATCTCAGAGGAAGTTGAAGCTCAAGAAGGTGACTACGACTACTGCTTCGCTTGTGGCTGCGATGGATTCTTCCCGGAGGACTAGGTCGCGCTTCCCCAGTCAATTGCCTGTGGCGAATTGATGGGTCGTCCTCGAGTTTTATTTGCTTCCGCTTTATTTCTTGTGTGCGAGGTCTTAAACCTCCATTGTAATAATGAGACCCTGTGGTCAGTACTCTTATTTACTGTAATAAATCGTTGATGGTGATGTTTTCCATTCTGTTTGACTGTGTGCACTAGCTTTGATCTGGGACTAGTGCTGTATTACACAGAGGGTCCGGATTCGGAAATCCGGGGGCCCGACAGAGATGGTATCAGAGCCAATTTGACTGTAGGACGTGACCTAGGTTAGGAATGGCAAACCATAAGGACTTATATTTATAAAAAGAGTATATTAAAAATGTATAAGCCTCTTTGCTTCTATTCTCTTCCTACTTAGAATCTCGTTCTTGTCTCCAACTCCATTTGTTAAAACTTTTGCTAATCTTTTCTTTTACTCAACTTTGTAGATGGCTGGTTCATCCTCCGCTGCCCCGTGGGACTACTACTCACATGGAGAGGATGTTGGAGCATTCGCTAGCCTTCTCCGGCAGCTGATGCAGTGTTTGGAGTACCGTCAGCCGCCCATCTTCAGGGGTCGGAAGACGCGTATCCTGGATCGAGACTCTTGGACGATGGAGGTATTCCTGTATGCACGGGATGGGGAATTCAAATCCCAAACATACCCCATCAAGCACCCTCGGTCCCGCTGTTTCGACGCTGTCCAGGACGCAGCACGCCTCGCCATTGACGAGTTGTGCCATCTGCACAAGGATGATGTGCATCAGTCCCCTTTTTGCTTCTTCATCAACCCCAGGGTAGGACAGAGGTATCCAGATCCCTTTGATATTCCAGCTGACGATCCTCGACTGTCACATCAGGTGCAGCTCACCCAGGCTATGGCAGTCACTTATGCTAGAGCTCAGGAGGAGATTGGACAACTCCGGATGCTTCTCACCTCCAGCTACCAGCATTCGGACACACTTCGCGCACAGCTTCTCCAGAGCCAGGCAGCTGAGTTTGAGCTGGGCCGTCTCAGGGCCGCAGCTAACTACACGCCGTCTTCACCCGTCGCGGACTACACGCCGTCTTCCCCAGTACCAGCTGTCATTCCCAACAACCCGGCACCAGCTCGACTTTCAGGACTCCACATCAGACTTACCGCACGCAAGAAGGTGCGACGCCCCAGTCCGCCACCTGTCATCACTCTCAAGAAGCGCAAGCCTTCTCCTTCGCGTTCTCGGTCGACTGCCTCCAGTCGTAACCGTGCCTCAGCCAAGTGTGATTGTTCACGTCACCACGTGAGAGAGCGCCAGGAAGACCCGGAGGAGGATCCAGAAGAGGACCCGGAAGAAGACCCTGAGGAGCGCGTCTTTGGAGAGGATTAGTAGTCTTTTGAGTCCGTAGTACCCAAATAAAATGTTCGCGTCCTTAGAACGTTTAGTATGTTTTGGTGTGCTAGATGGACTGTACCAGGCCTATGCGCACTTGTGGTACAGCCATCCTTGGAGTTATTTTGATTTTAATAAAAAGTTTCCCCTAAGTGGTTGCTAGTTCTTTCTTGTGTGTTGGCTTGGGATGTGGTTTAGTTCCCCCTAATCTCTTACCTTTGCTATTTCCCTCTTACCTTCTGCTAACCTAACCGCTTCAGATGGTGAACACGAGGAGCAACCCTGGCAGCAGCCGTAACGCCAACAACCAGCCGGAGGACAACATTCCACCACCACCTGCTCAGGCCCCCAACTTGGAGCAAATGGTGGCTATGCAGCTGCAGTTACTTCAAGCTCTCGCCCAGAACCAAGTGCAGCCAGCCCAGCAGGCACCCAACCAGGCACCCCAGTCTAGATTGGGGGAATTCATGAGGACAAGGCCTCCCACTTTTGCTGGATCAGTGGATCCCTTGGAGGCAGATGATTGGATCAAGGATGTGGAAAGAAAATTGGTCCTAGCTCAGTGCAACGATAATGAAAAGGTGTTGTACGCTGCTCATCAGCTCAAGGGAATGGCTGCCAACTGGTGGGAAAACTACCGCGCCGCCCATCAAAATGCACAAGCCATCACTTGGGAGGAGTTTGTCGAAGCTTTCCGCACTGCCCATATCCCTACTGGGATAATGGAAATGAAGAAGAGAGAATTCTACCAACTGCAGCAGGGAAACCTCAGTGTTTCCGAATACCTGAACAAGTTCACCCAACTGTCCAGGTATGCATCTGAAGAGGTCACATCGGATGCGACCAAGATTTGGAGGTTCACGCAGGGACTTGATCCCAACCTTAAGGTGCAGCTGGTATCCAATGACTTCCCAACCTTCCAGCACCTAGTGAACAAGGCCTTTGTCCAAGAAGATGCTCAGCGCCAGCTGTACGAAAATCGGAAGAGGAAGTTTCAAGCCCAGCAAGGAGCAAGCAGCTCTCGATTCCGCCCCAACGCACCTCACTATCACAAGTTCTCAGAGTCAAGCGTGCCGAGGACTCCCTTTTCAGGACCCCGCTCAAATCCACAAACTCCCCGGGCAAACAATGGTGGCCAACCCTCGCAGAACAAGACTTCAGCAGCAGGAGTGCAGTGCTTTAACTGCAAGAACATGGGGCACTATGCCAGCAACTGTCCCCAGAAACGCCCAGCAATGACTCCAGTTCGTTTCAATCTGGGGACTACACCAGCAAGAGCTCCGACTGCAGGTCAAGGCCGTGGGGCACCACAAACCCCAAGGACTCCACAAGTGGTGAGCAGAGGGCATCTCAACCATGTGACCGCGGAAGCAGCCCAGGATGCACCTGACGTAGTTCTGGGTAAGTTTCTTGTCAACTCAGTAATTGCATCAACATTATTTGATTCTGGAGCTTCGCATTCTTTTGTGTCAAAAGATGTGGTTGAAAGGTATAATTGGGATGTGAGTAAACTACAGAACCCCATGCTAGTCCAGTCCCCTGGAAAGGAAATGAGGACTAACACAGTTTGCCTTGACGCAACTGTGGATATAAATGGAGTTAAGTTCTTAGCAAATCTTATTATAATAGACTCCAAGGGTTTAGATGTAATACTTGGAATGGATTGGTTAACCAAGTATAAAGGGCAGATAGATTGTGCTGATCGAGCTGTTACAATCACTAACTCTGATGGGATTCAAGTAAGGTATAAGTCGAACTTCCCTACCCAGAGCAGGTGTAGTTTGAACAGTGTAAAGGGAGTAACTCTGGAAAAAGTACCTATAGTGAGTGAGTACCCAGATGTATTCCCTGAAGATTTGCCCGGAATGCCGCCAGACAGGGAAATAGAGTTTGTCATCAACCTAGTACCTGGAACCGCTCCAATTTCCAAGAGACCTTATCGGATGTCTGCAAATGATTTGGCGGAAGTTAAGAAACAAATTGAAGAGCTGCAGGATAAAGGATTTGTAAGGCCAAGCTCGTCACCTTGGGGAGCACCAGTACTGCTAGTAAAGAAGAAAGATGGTAGTCTTCGCATGTGTGTGGACTATCGATCATTGAATGATGTGACTATTAAGAACAAGTACCCTTTACCCAGAATAGATGATCTGTTTGATCAGTTGAAAGGATCATGTGTATTCTCTAAGATTGACCTTCGATCAGGATATCACCAATTGAAGTTAAGACCAGAGGACATACCCAAGACCGCATTTGCCACCCGTTATGGATTGTATGAGTATACAGTGATGTCTTTCGGTCTAACCAATGCCCCAGCATACTTCATGAATCTGATGAATAAGGTGTTCATGGAATATTTGGATAAGTTTGTGGTTGTATTCATCGATGATATTTTGATATATTCCAAGAATGAGGAAGAACATGCCGAACATTTGAGGATAGTTTTGGAAAAGCTCCGAGAAAATCAGTTGTATGCCAAGTTCAGTAAGTGTGAGTTTTGGTTGAAGAAAGTAGCTTTCTTGGGCCATGTGATTTCGGCGGGAGGAGTATCCGTAGACCCGGAGAAAGTTAATGATGTGCTCAATTGGACACAACCAAAGTCAGTATCCGAGATCAGAAGTTTTCTTGGATTGGCTGGTTACTATCGTCGATTTATTGAAGGTTTCTCCAAGCTCGCAAGACCTCTCACCCAGTTGCTGAAGAAGGAAAAGAAGTTTGAATGGAGTAAACCATGTGAGGATAGTTTCCAAGAGTTGAAGAAGAGGTTAACTTCTGCACCAGTGTTGACGCTTCCGGACATTAGGAAGGATTTCGAAGTCTTCTGTGATGCGTCAAGGCAGGGACTAGGCTGTGTACTGATGCAAGAAAGAAAGGTAGTAGCATATGCCTCAAGGCAGCTGCGACCCCATGAAGGAAATTACCCAACGCATGATTTAGAGCTCGCTGCCGTAGTGCATGCACTGAAAATATGGAGGCATTACTTGATTGGTAACCGTTGTGAAATTTACACGGATCACAAGAGTTTGAAATATATATTCACTCAACCCGATCTCAACATGAGGCAAAGGAGATGGCTTGAGTTAATAAAGGATTATGATATTGGAATACATTATCACCCAGGAAAGGCTAATGTGGTAGCAGATGCCTTGAGCAGAAAGAGCTATTGTGCCAAGCTGTGGATTAAGGACAGTATGCCTGCCCTTCAAGAAGAGTTCCAACGGCTCAACCTAGAAGTAGTGGAGGAAGGATTTCTAGCCACTTTGGAAGTTCAACCAACCTTAGAAGATCAAATCAGAGCAGCTCAAAAGGAGGACAAGTATGTCCAGGAGATCAAGGATAATATGAAGAAAGGAAAAGCTTCGGGATTTTCAGAGGATGAAAAAGGTACCCTTTGGTTTGGGAAAAGAATTATTGTGCCTGAAAAGAAGGAGGTAAAGGAGTTAATATTAAAGGAAGCCCATGAATCTGGATATTCAATTCACCCTGGGAGCACCAAGATGTACCAAGATCTCAAGGAAAGGTATTGGTGGTCAAGTATGAAACGAGAAATTGCAGAATACGTAGCCTTGTGCGATGTATGCCAACGGATTAAAGCTGAACACCAGAGGCCTGCGGGACTTCTGCAGCCATTGCAGATCCCTGAGTGGAAATGGGAAGAAATTGGTATGGATTTTATAACCGGATTACCAAGAACCAAAACAGGGCACGATTCAATTTGGGTTATAGTGGATCGTTTGACAAAAGTCGCCCATTTCATTCCAGTAAAGACCACCTACTCCGGGGATAGACTTGCGGAGTTGTACATGTCAAGAATTGTGTGTTTGCATGGGATCCCAAAGAAGATTGTGTCAGATCGAGGAACCCAGTTCACTTCGAGATTTTGGCAAAAGCTACATGAACTTTTGGGCACAAACTTAAACTTCAGTACAGCTTATCATCCACAGACAGATGGTCAAACAGAAAGAGTAAATCAAATCCTGGAAGACATGTTGAGAGCTTGTGTACTGGCAAACAAGAGTAATTGGGATCAGAGTTTGCCCTATGCAGAGTTCTCCTACAACAATAGTTATCAATCCAGTTTGCAAATGTCTCCCTTCGAAGCCCTATACGGCAGAAAGTGTAGGACTCCATTGTATTGGAAGGAGACAGGAGAAGGACAAGTGTTTGGACCAGATGTGCTGAAGCAAGCAGAAGAACAAGTTCGTCTAATCCAGGACAGATTAAAAACAGCACAAACCAGACAGAAAAGTTATGCAGACAATCGACGTAGAAGCTTAGAATTCGTACCTGGGGATCATGTTTATTTGAAGGTGTCACCTCTCAAAGGGATGAGACGTTTTGGAGTCAGTGGAAAACTTGCTCCTAGATTCATCGGACCCTTCCCTGTTGTAGCAAAACGAGGAGAAGTGGCTTACCAGTTGGAGCTTCCCCCTCAACTGTCAAAGGTGCATGACGTCTTCCATGTGTCTCAGCTAAGAAAGTGTCTCCGAGTTCCAGAAGAGCAGATGCCTCTAGATGAAATAAACGTGAAGGAGGACCTCACCTATCCAGAGTATCCAATCAAGGTATTGGAGGAAGCAGAGCGCCGTACGCGCAGCAAGGTTATCAAGTTCTGTAAAGTGCAGTGGAGCAACCATTCAGAATCGGAAGCAACTTGGGAGCGTGAAGAGGATCTAAGAGAAGAGTTCCCCGATCTTTTTCCCAGTCCATCCGAATCTCGGGGTCGAGATTCTTTCTAAGGGGGGTAGGTTTGTCACATCCCAAAATTTGGCTTTTTGAAAAATTTAAATTCAAATAAATTATTTTAAGGTAATTGGATTTTACTTGGCTTTTATTTGCCTTTCTGGATTTTCTGGAATTTAAAAACTATTTTTAGAGCTTAAAATGTAATTCAAAATATGAAAATTAAATATCAACAGTAGTTGGAAATAATTTTATTTAGTCCAAAATATGTCCAGGAGCTTCTGTGAATTTTTCTGGAATTTTTGGAGGTATTTTCATATTTTTCTGAGGCCTAAATAATTTTGTAGCCTTTTCTGAAATTAGAAATCAAATTCTGAAAAATAAAAATCCCTCCTTTTTCCTCCGGCCGACGCGTGGACGGCCCAGGACCGCCCACGTCGCCGCTCGGCCTGATCCAGGCCGCATCTCCCTCTCCCTCGCTGCCAGCGGGCCCGGCCCAGCCAGCCCCGCCTTCCCCATCTCTTCGCCCGACGCGTGGCCGGCCCGGATGCGCGCCACGCCACCGCACTCGCCCATCCAGCCGCCCACTCCCACCTTTCTCTCGCCTCGCTGACCCGCGGACCCCGCCTGTCAGCCGCACGCGTCCCGCTCTCGCTGCCACCCCGGCCCCGCCTGTCGGATCCGTCTCCCCCGCGGAATCGCCCCCTTTCCTTTCTTCTCTCCCCGCTTTCCTTCTTTGCGCCGGCGACCACATCCGAGCCGGATCCGGCCCTTCCTTCCCTGCCTCTCCCCGGTTTTGGAATCCCCGAGCTCCCCGCACGACCGGATCCCTAACGCCCGCGCCTCCCTTCCCTTCCCGGTCCCCTATTTCCTTTTTCCCCCAAACTTTCCCCGTCGGCCACCAAGATCTCCGGCGAGCAATCCCGCGCCCGTGTCCCCTCCTCCGCCCTATAAAAACCCCCCTTCGGCTTCGCCTCCTCCAGCACCACCTCCCTCGGCCCTCCGCTCTCGCTTCCGAGCCCCGTAGCGCCCCAGCACCGTGCCACTCCTCCCCTCGAGCTCCGCCCAACTCCGGCGAGCTTTCCTCGCCGCCTAGGTCATCACCGGAGCCCGCCGCCGCCACCCCGAGCTTCCTCACGCCCAGGCGAACCTCCCCGTCACCTCGGCTGCCTCTCCCCGCCGCCGGAGCGCCGTCGCGCCGGAGGACCCGAGCCAGCTCCGCCACCTCCTCGTCGCCGGCCGTCTCCGTTCATCCCCGGACCTCACCAACTCCTCCAACCGAACCCCCTTCGCACGCCGACTACAATCTACGCACCGCCTGCACCTCTCCGGCCCATCCTCGCCGCCGGCGCCGTCGCCTCCGACCATCTTCCCCGACCTCCCTCCGGCAGGTAACTCAAAAGAGTTTATTGCCGTATATGGGTAGGCAAAGCCTCCCCCTCCCCTCTGGTTAGCAGCGCGCGATTTCAACTCCCCGGTGCGCGTTCGAGCCTTCGGCTCCGCGCGCTGGGTTGAGTTCTTCGTTTATTTTTCCGCGCTGACAAGTGGGTCCCACCGTCAGCGGCAGCCGTCTGTGCGGGCCACTGCCGCCTGGGTCCCATCTGTCTGCGCCAGCCTCTGACAAGTGGGTCCAGATCCCAGTGGGTCCCACCTGTCAGTGACCGAGGCAGATGAGGTCACTGGCAGAGGGGTCCCACAGGTCAGTGACCGCAGAGGGTCTACTGGTCAGTGGGTCCCATCTGTCAGTTTCTCGGAATAAAATAAAAGATTAAAAATTAAATACCCCGGTGGGCCCCACCTGTCAGAAATTTTCGAATTTCTGGATTTATTCAAACTGAGAATTTCAAATGATCATAACTTTCTCATTTTAACTCCAATTCCAGCCATTCAAATTTCTAAATTCATCTAAAATCATAATCTATCCAATTATGGCCTCTGTTGAATTTTTGGATTTTATTTGAATTTTCTTTTGTATTTATTTGTTTTGTTGCCTCGTCTTTCCTCGCTAGATTCCAACGTTGTCGACGATCCCTCTTCACAGCAGCAAGAAGACCCAGAAACCCTGCAAGAAGGCAAGTCTCCTTTGATCATCTTGAACCTATGCTTTTGAAATGTTTTTAAAATATTTTAAATTATGTGCATTGCTATTTACATAAGTCACTAGTTCAAATCTTTAGGAATTAGTTATTCCAACTTTGTTATGCCCTCATTTGACATTGATTGCCATGTACCTTGTCACCCTAGAACTTCCTTTGTCTCAATAATGAGATTACTATTAATCTTTGTGAATATTAGAATGGTAGGTTAATGCTTAGTCTTGCTATCTAATAACTTTGGAAAATCTTGAAAATGGGAAATTATGATTTATTATTGAACCCTTGTGTTTGAAAGTGAAGTGGCAATTGGAGTTGTCACTATGATTTTTAAAATAAAATAAAAATGTGAAAGTTGGTTTAGATTAGGGTGGATGGTTGTTTGGGTTGGTGCAGTAAGCACGAGAACTTGTTAAGTGTATGTTCCACCCTAGTCAATTAAGGACCGACGCTTGTGTTGTCCAAACTGAGCATTAACCGTACAACCACAAGTCTATATGGGTACGACCTAGCTAACTAACCTATAAAGGTGTAGTTTAGATATCACCAGTGGTGTATTGAGTGCCAGGGTGTACTGGTTACTCATAGTGAGGGACAGGGTTTACTGTACTCATATGGCGCAAGAGGGGGCTTCAGATTGGGCGGATTTAACCCTTCTGCGGTGAAACCTCAGCGGGTGGTCTCTAGCTATACTGGAGTAGGTGAAAGGCTTTGTGATATTTTATCTGGGTCTCATGCCAAAGGAAGCATGTTGACTATTAAGATAATTTATCTCTTGTGGGTAAAGTTGTACAACCTCTGCAGAGTGTAAAACTATTCGAATAGCCGTGCCCACGGTCAAGGGCGGGCAAGGAATGCATTCACATGGTAGATTTCTGGTTTTGGATTTTAAAAGCAAAAGTTTTGTATTCCGAGGGTGGAGGGAACTCTCGGAAGGGAATCCTGGCGGATGGAGCCAGAGAGGGTGGATGGAACCCGCAGTTTAAAGCTTGACCAATGGTAATTGGTTAGCTAGTGTTGGTAGTTGGAACCTTCACTAGAAAGTTAATTCGGTTAAAACATTTACTTCATTAAATGTTGCTTTCAAAAATAACTAGTAGTAATTGAGATTTCAAATGTTGCTTTGTGCAAAAGAAACATATGGCCCTCCTTTGTTAAGCCTTGCATCTATGCATTTTTTTCCCAAGACTTGCGGAGTACTTTATGTACTCACATGCTACACTTAAAACTAAAATCTCAGAGGAAGTTGAAGCTCAAGAAGGTGACTACGACTACTGCTTCGCTTGTGGCTGCGATGGATTCTTCCCGGAGGACTAGGTCGCGCTTCCCCAGTCAATTGCCTGTGGCGAATTGATGGGTCGTCCTCGAGTTTTATTTGCTTCCGCTTTATTTCTTGTGTGCGAGGTCTTAAACCTCCATTGTAATAATGAGACCCTGTGGTCAGTACTCTTATTTACTGTAATAAATCGTTGATGGTGATGTTTTCCATTCTGTTTGACTGTGTGCACTAGCTTTGATCTGGGACTAGTGCTGTATTACACAGAGGGTCCGGATTCGGAAATCCGGGGGCCCGACACTCAAACTCTTCTTTGCACTTTTTCGGGGTTTGTCAATATACTCATCAAGGGGGAGATTGATGAACCATGTGGAGGTGACCACATGTGTATGATGAGTAATTGACATTGGTTATGATAAGTCGAGTTTGGTTTGAGTGGTTCGGAGTCGAGTTGTTGCGTGGTGCAATGGACTCAGTCGGACTTTGGTCAAACTTGGTCGTTTGGGCTTAGGACGTTTATTCTAATGCTTCGACAGGTTTGGACTTCATCTGTGGTAAGTATAATGGTATTTGTGCTTTCATGTATCGAGCGGTGCTATTTCACGTGTTTTCTTGTCTGTGTGACTGCAGGACGTCGAGTGGAGTCGTGGTGAGACACGGTGGACTGGACTAGGCGCAGGTGGCGCTGAGGTCAGAACGGTCGGGATGTGTCGAAGACGACGTGGACTCGAGGTGGTTGCGAGGCGTGCGAGGCAAGGAGCGCGGAAGCTTCCCGGAAGGTGCAGGAGGGGCGAAACGGGAATTTCGCAAGACTGCACGAGCGGGAGCGGGCGTAACGGGGCGGAGACCCGTTAGCCAAGGCTATATAAGGATTGGAGGGGCTGCATGCCCACTTGAGCATTTTGGAGGGAATTAGGGTTAGCTCTAGTCAAAAGAGGCTTTAGGAGGTGGTTTTCCTTTAGTCTTTAGTGGTTGGAGCGGCAGAGTTGTGCTCCCTCTGTCCCCTTCGATGTGTTCTAGATAGAACAGAGAGTTCATCTCCCCTCTCAAGCATGTATGGGTTGTGTTCTTGAGTGGGAGAGGGAGAGGGAGAGGATGGATTGAGAGTCTTGTAATCATTCCTCTGTATTCAATCGTGTCATCGGGACTCCTCTGTATTCCTTTTGGTTCAATGAATGGAAATCTGAAGTTTCATTTTCTCTGTTCGTGCTCTCTCTGTTCTTCGTTGCTCCTTTTGGTTGATTTCTGAGCTTTTTAATTTTCGAGTTCTTCCTTGTTGGGAAGGCCGAAAATGGGTTGCTCTATGATGGGTTAGTGCCACAAGATCATTTGATCGATTTCCCGAAGAGCAAACTTGGTTTAATTCTTAGATTTTAGTTTTGGCCTTCCTCTGTTCATGAACTCAGTTTCTAGGGTTTGGAGCTGCTCTTGATTCCCTTGTTGAGATGGCTTGAAATTTGGTATGGAGAGTCCAGATGCTATTAATTAGCTACCCTCAAATTTTCATAGCCAAAGGATCAACGGTTGGGGAGTAATTTGATTTTTGGCTCGGGTTGTGCAAAAATTCAGATTTTTACCCATAATCTGAAATTCTTGCTTTTTGGTTTGATTCTCTTGTTTCCCAAGGTCCCCTTACTATTTAGTTTGTTGTAGTAAGGCCTTGGATCAAAAAGATTGAGAGCAAACCTTCTTTTTAGCCAAAAATCCGAAGTCTCAAAGTTCCAGCCTGAAAATCCTGGTTGCTGATTTTCTCGAGAGGTACTACCGCTCCCCGAGAGGTTCTACCGCTCAGAGGTACTACCGCTCGTCCTAGCAGTACTACCGGTTTTGTTCGGACCAGTCCGATCGGCAGCGAAGAAACGTTCGGACAAGTCCGATCGTCGTGCGGTACTACCGCTCCTTGAGAGGTACTACCGCTCAGAGGTACTACCACTCCTCGAAAGGTACTACCGCTCAGAGGTACTACCGCTCGTCTCAGCGGTACTACCGCTTGCAGTCAGACTTGCTCTGAATTTATTTTTCTTGGCTGCTTCTTTCTGGATCTGGTTTTTCCTTGTTGCCTTGACTTCCAGTAGTGCATATCTTCTATCTTCATAGCTTTCATAGCTATAGGAGAAGAAGTATAAGTGTGGGTACTTGAGGGGCGAATTTATTTTTTGAGAGCGCCATTCACCCCCCCTCTGTTGCCATTTCGGTCCAACAGCATGGGAGTTTTTGATCAGCTGGAGCAGCACAGCACTTGGGGGATGATATAGTAGAACTACCCTACCAAAAGTCGGTGAGTCAACAAGGGTGCGATCGAGCACGGTTCGCCCAAGTTGTTGGGGGTGTTGGCCATGCTCTTCAGCTTGTGGCAGTAGTCAAAGATGGAGAGTTTGCCCTAGACGAAGTTGTGAAACTCCGTGTCTAGGTACAAGGCACGTTTCTCCTTGTTGCCGATGAACTGTTGCTTGAGGCCCACCGATACGAGCCACGCCATGGAGGTAGGAGTCATCACAATCTCAAGGAGTTCGGTGGAGGTGGTGCCATAGAGCCACGAGAGAATGAGGTAATTAATCCAAACCCAGTCGGGGTGTGCATCGTCAGAGAGCACGTGGTTAGAGAGGGCGTACTTGTCGAGGGTGACGAGGAAGAGGCCGTGCAATTTGTGGTAGTTTAGAGAGGCAAGGTCGAGGACAATAGGGATGAGGGCCTTGATGTTGAGGACACCGTATGCCTGGGCATGGAGGGAAGCAATGGCGGTAGCCTCGGAGAGGGCCTGTGCCTGTGTGGCCTCGTGGCGCGTGGCAGTACCTTACGCGCGGTGTGTAGTAGCGGTAGCGGTGGCCTGTTGCTCACGGTGTGTGGTGACGGTAGCGTCATCTTCGTCAGCCATGGCAGTGGAATTAGTGGAAGGGTGTGGTCACAGGAGCGATCGCCTCTGATACCATGAGAGCGTGGAATATTTGGGCAATCACGTAATGAATAGAATGAAGAACCAAAGGTTACATATATATAGACCATGCTAGACAGGTGGGGAGATAAGTGTGAAACCATACCAGGTAGGTGAGAAGGCAAGTATGGAATCATGCCATGCCTTAAGTATGGGCTAGGAATCGAGACATCTAACATGTTAATCGAGGGGTCTAACAACTTCCACCGCTACATGTGAGACATATAGTGTGGAATATTATATTATTAACAATGGCTTGAGATTTTGCTACTTCAACATGGTCATTTCACTTGTGACCAGGCACCAAGCCTCCGTCTCCCTCACCTGCGCCACCTCCTCCCTATGAAAGCCGAAATGAGCTCTAGGCCAAGCCAACCTAGCCGCTATTGTGCCCTCATCTCCTCTCCACCACCACCACCACCATGACTCAATAGAGTAGTAGCAATAGCAGCTCACGTCCATCTCCTCCAGCTCAAAAGCTTGCCCCGCTGATGCACCTCTGCTTCCCTCCCTGAAACCAGTTTAAAGCCGACCTGAGCCGTGCCAAAACCTCTATAAGGTTCCTGGCAAGATGCTTGAGCACATCCACCCTCTAATCTAGCTGGGGGACCTACCCTACCTCTCTTGATCTTCTCCAGCCTCAACGCAGGCATCACCCCGTTCGCCTTATCCTCCCATTGCTCTCCATGCCTACTACATGTCGTACTTATGCTTTCGCCACCCAGGCCCATGGACCACCGAAGTCCGCTGCTGACAAACTCCTATTTTCCACTGCCATCATCCCTAGCTCTCTTCATTCATACTGCAAGAAACACCATATACCAAAATATTGCCTCAAGAACCTAGTGGCATGTACACGTTGCGGAGAAAAAGGACATTAGGCAGATCAGTGACTCGTAAGCTACCCCAATTGTGACCAAGACCACCAACCTAGGGAATTCCCATGAGTAGAGTCACATGTTTTCTCTGTGAAGGACAAGACCACTGCCCCAAGGACTGCTCCATGAACCAGTTACTGACCAAAATGGCTGAGATACAACGGCTAAGCCTCCAAGTTGCTATCAGACTCGTCATGCCTGGAGCTAGCAAGGACGACTAATACCGGTCACCCGTCATTTGTGGGCAACTACTACTACTCTAGCATAAAGGAGAATCTTCGACCAGCATTAATGAATGGCAAGAACCAGAAGGAGCAAGTGATCCACGAAATTCCTTCCCTCCCTGGAAAACTCCAAGGAAAGGGTGAAGTGTTAAGCAAAACCCTGGAACAAAGTGCTAGCCAATTTGGCCCCACCTTCCTCTTTCTCTTCTACCGGAATCTCAGGGTTGAGATTCATTTTAAGGGGGGTAGGATCTGTCACATCCCAAAAGTATGGGAATACTGTAATTGAGAAAAATCTAAAATCTTTTATCAATTTCCAATGTTGTTTAAAAATTTTGGCATTTATTTGAATTTCTTTATTTGGGGTCCTTACTAAAAATCTGAATAATAAAATGTAAATCTTGATCAAGAACCAAGACTAAAAATAAAATCAAGGAAATTTCAAATTTCTTTTGCAAGTCCTAAAAAATTAATTAGCACTAGAAAGTTTAACATCAAGAATGGGAAATTTAAATCAAAGTTAATATCAAAAAAATTTCCCCATCTAACTAATTTAGGCAAGAAATCAAATTATGGAATTCTGAAAATTCTCTAAAATCTTCTTGGGCCCCAGCCCATTTCTTTCTCCTAGCCCGTTTCTTTTTCTCTCCCGGCACCTCACACCTCCTTCTTCCTCCTTCCTTCTTCCCCCTACCCCTACCATTCACGGTCGATGGCCCAGCTGCATTCTCACGCAGGCCGCACCGTCCCAGCATCTGCAGCCAAGCTGGCCTAGCTCCGGCGCTCCTGAATGCCTACCATCGGCCTGGGTGACCTTCCTCCCCTGCCTTCGGCCCACCCTGGCACCCCTCCCTTCTTCCGCCTCACTCTGCTCCTAGCGACGCCCTGTTCGAAGCCACCGTCCACGCGTTGCGCCACGCCCTTGCGCACACCTGAGGAGTTGACCCCGTCGTGTCGCCATCACCTCCTGCACACTATGCAAATCCAGCCCGGCCTCGTCATGTTTCTACCATCAATTCCACCGGCCATGTCACCTTACGCGCCTGCACACCCAACGACGGTGCCCATGATGCCCTGTGCCTAACAGCCAAGTCCCCTCGCCATCCCATCGCCCTGTGCTTCAGTCTCCGGCAACAACACTACCATAGTGCTAGTATGCCAGCTATAAAAAGCCCCGAGCGCTGCCGAGCCACTCTGTGCCACACTGGTCATCGTCCCCTCACACTGCCTCAGCTGCTCCAGCAAGGCCCATGGTAAATCGAAGACGTCACCGCGTGCCCCCAAAAGTCTTCTCCCTCCTCCATTGCTTAATTGGACTCTAGTGCCCCAGGCTCGCAGCAATTGCTCTTCCTCGTCATTGGCCAAAATCACCTTTTCCACATACATTTCTTCCTCTGAGCACCACTGCCTGATTCCTAGCCTTGGGAGCACTTCCTCGGCACCCTCGAGCTTCCCCAACCGTCACTCGGACCTCCCTTTGCCCGAGCTCCTCCTTCCGCGTGAGCCTCCCCATGCTGCCCACGGCTCCCATTGCCGGCACGCCCCGACTCCCCTCTGGCCCTGCTAACCACGCAGGTGAGTCCCCCTCGCCTTACTATTGCTCATGCATGCCCCCACCTTCTTCCCTCTCTCTTTCGACCATCGGCGCCCCATTTTCCCTCACGATCCGACTGCTCCTCATCACTGCCGGTCCGCCATGGCGCCTCTCGGCCGTGCGTGTCACCTCCCTTGGCTGCCATCTGGTCTCGGGTTCCCATTTTGGCCATCTCCGACGCCTCCCTGGCCGCCCCTTGCCGGCACCCCCCCCCCCAACCCTTGCTCCATGTGGCTCCCCTATTTTGCCGCTTCCTCCCCTTGCTCTATTCTCAGCAGGCCAAACGTCGTAGCTTTCTCTCTTCCTTTGACTGGCTGGTGGGCCCAACTAGCAGTGGCATCCATTTCATGTGTGCCCCTGACATGTTTTTCATACATGACTAAATTTTGAATTCTAAGAAATGATTTAAACATGCAATCTGATCAGACAGGATTTATATTGGGAATAAGAATTTAATTATGAGGAAAAAATTTAAAAAGGGTTATGCAAACCAGAAAGATTTAATCCTGATTAATTTCATGTTAATCGAGAAATTAACGAGATAATTATTACCAGATTATCTTGTGTAGGAATTTAAAATTTCATGTTATCCTAAGATAAAATATGAAGCTTCACCAAAGGACTTCTAATGCTTTACTCTATAAAACTCAAATGATACTCTTGGATCCTACCATATCTTTATCCCTAGCTCTAAAACCATTAATGCAAATTAAATTTAATTAAACAATATTTTGCCACCCAAAATATTAATCATGGTCCGCTCATCACAAAAATCATGAGACCTTTCCATAATTAGTGCTTAAAATAATTATTGGTAAATTCTCCCATATTTACCTGTAAAATTCCAAGATTTAAATCAAGGGTCACCTCATATTTGTTTAAAACATTATGAAAATAACTGAAGCATAAGTAATCTTTTTGTCAGTATCCTGGTTAAACTCTCCTATCCATCCATTTGTCTTGCCTAACCCATGGAACTTCCTTAATAAATATAATTTAAATAAAGCAAGATCGAGTCTTGGTATCTTGCAATCGGCTATGTCTAACCATGTTCTAATCCAAAAGCAGAATATTCTCATGAATATTCCTTCGACGCTAATCCTTCTTTTATATCCTCTCCTAGTGAAGCTACTATGTCGCTTTGCTTCCACTCAAAAATTTATTTCACTCCGTCTCTATCCTGCAATTCACTACATGTTCCCTCAAACCCTTAATCACAGCAAATTATAAATAAACTCAATTAAACTTATTTGTACTTTTGTTGGATTTGTTGGGTTTGTGTAACATCCCAAATTCTGGAAGTTCAAAAATATGAAATTGTTAAAATTTTTCTTGCATTTTTGCTGGCATTCAAATTTCTTGTGAATGTTTATTTGAAATTTTTTGAGTTGGTGGCATGCAAATTAATAGTCAGGGATAATCCCAAGTGCAAATAATGAACATGTGAACATTACAGATCATGAATTCAAGGTAACAAAATCTTGAATTCAAATTTCAAAGTCAACAAAATAAAACCAAAGGTTGGATATTTAGAAGCCTATATATATATATCAGCTACAACATTAATTTAAAAATAATAAGTCAAACATATGAAAAGCTAAAATCCGAACAATAAAAGAAATGAAAAGTCCGAAGCAAGGGAGTTATGGATTTAAATCCAGGAAATTTAAACACAAATCTAAGATTCATCTTCAAATTGAGAACCAAAAACTGGGTGGCCAAATTAAGTAAAAATAAATTTTATAAATCCGTTTGCAACCAAGTCAAGCCAGAAAGTCAATTTAAGTATAAATTCAAATTTCATGAATTAAAAATCCAAATCAATAATAATAATAATAAGAGGAAGAATTTAAACTTTTATTGGCTTTTCTTTCTTTCCCTTTCTCCCTTTTCTCTCCCCTTATTTTCCTCCTTTTCTCTCTATGCCATGTGGGCCCACTCTTTTTCCTTCTCTCTCCTTCCCTTTTTCTTTCTTCCCTCCCGAATTCCCTCACTGGCTGCCGGGCCCAGGCCTTCCTCTTTCTTTTCCTCCCCCCGAGCGCCCGCGCCTTCTTTTTCTCCTTCTCCCTCCTCACTTCTGTGGTTGTAAGCCGTCCGCGTCTCCCTCATTCTTTCTCTCCCCTACGCCGAACCCCTTATGGCAAGCATGCCCTGCCTCCCTGCCATGCGCCACGTCATCAGAGCCCTGCCACCGTCATGTCACCTCCGCTAGGACTTGTCGCGTTGCTGCGCTACCTTCTGCCCCTGCGTTCGTCACCCCCGACAGCCTTTTCCCCTACTCGCTCCACTCTGTCGCGCCAAGCATCGAGCGTGCGCGCCATCTCCCTACCGCTCAGCATGCGCGACGCCATCATGCCCGAATCCCCCTCATATCTCGCTGCTCTGCCACCACCACCAACACCTGCCACCTGCCTCCGCCACTTGCCGACGCGACCGCATGGGCGGAGTCTCGATGCCAGCCCCACCCGCTCACCTATATGAACCGCCGAAGGCCCCATTGGACTCCCTAAGCTTCCTACTTCCTTCCATAGCCAACAATTGAGCTTCCCTCACCCGTAGCTCACCGGCGCCACTCTGCTTTCCCAACTCCGGCCACCAAGCCCCCCCGGGTGACTCGTGCCATACTAACCCAATTCGTCCTTCTGAACCATCTCCGGAGCGCCGCGAACCTACTCCCGGCCTCACCCAAGCTTCCCGTTGTCCATACCTCGCCGGCGCCTAAGTCCTCCCCAAGTCGCCATCGTCGGTCGTCGTCGGTCCGCCCCGGAGCTCCCCGGTCCCCACCGACACTTCCACCGGTTTCCCCCCAGCGCAAGCGTTCCATTTTGGTCATCCCCGGCTCCTCTCCGACCGCCCCTCGCCGGCGCCACCGTCGATCGTACCAGTCCCCAGGCTTCCTCTGTTCCAAGCCATCAACCCTCAGCTCTTCTGCGTTTCGTTCCTTCGGTGAGTCAGGTAACACCCCATGCCCACTTGGCTAGCTCAACACGGGTAGCAATCAGCAGTCTCAGGTCCCTGGTTCGATCCCGTGAGCTGCACATTTTTCCATTTTTATTTCATTTTATTTAACCCATTTTAATTAAGAAAAACGTAGGAAAAATTAGGGATAATCCGTGGAAGCTAATAAAATTTAATTAAGATTTTAAAGAGCTTATGTATGATTTAAATTTGGATCATGATAAATAATTAGTGTGCCTTAAATATTTAATTTTAAATCTAATTATTATTAAAGGCATTAATGAGGAAAAGTGGCTTTGGATAAATGTCCAAATTTAATAAAGATTGCCCTTAATTAAAATATAAACATATATGCCCTAACATTCAATATGCCGCCTTAAATAAATCTTAGAGGTAAATTATGCTAAATAACAAATATTAAAAATATAACCCTATATAACTAGCTTTGCCCAGATAAATAAATTTAAATTACAACTAAAGCTAAGCCTAATTATAGTTGAGGTATAGACAAAATGATAATGTGCCATAAATTAAACTTTAACATTAGATTTAATGAATAATAATATAGAACCTAAATGTATGCATCATATGCCCTGAATATTAACACTCAACAAAGTAATGCTCCGCTAATCTCATACACCGATTCAAAGGTCTAACCTAACCCACGGAACTTCCTTGATAAATACAAAAATAATAAAAGAGGTTATTAATAAAAAGATCGAGTCATCGTATTCTACCACCCACCTTGCCTCAAACCACCCGAATCACCCATTAAATCATAATAAAGCTAAATTGAGTTTATTTGGATTTATTTGGACCTTTTGAGTTATTTGCATTTATATGGATTGAATTATTTAGCGCGTAATTAGAAATTGGAGTCCTCAAGAATCAAGAGATCAAGTTCAAGGTGAAGATAAAGACCAGGAACTCAAGATCATCAAATAAGAAAGCTATGCGTGAGCTCAAGACCGCGGTAAACCGCACAAGGCGAATCAATACTTTGATCATGTTGAACCTACATTTTCTGCAAATTACTTTGGTTTAAATTACCAAATTGCATGCTGTTATTTTATATGCAAATACATGTTTAATTTAAGATTCTAGTTATATGCCCATTGTTTACCTTGAATAATATTACACCTCCTTTGGAATATTTGAATATGTGAACCTTGTCGCCCTAGCAAAATTATAATGATAACTTTTCAAAAGTTAGTCCGTAATTATATGTCATGCTTAGTACTGCTTAGATACTCAGGGATGCTGAAATGCCCCAAGCATCATTATCATTTTTAATCATGAAAAACTGGTTTGGGAAGTCATGGTGGTAATGACTGGTATATTTGGTATGATTATTTTATGTTCTCAAAAACCCCAACTTGCTGAAATATCTAGGCAGATGGTTCGAGGGTGTGTGTGGTGCAGTGAAGCACAAAATGGTTAGTGGTAGAACCGCCCAGATACCCCTAAGGACCGAATCTTGTCATGACCTCCTATATAAAACAGTGCAACCACAAGTCTGTAATATACAACTTGGCTAAGTAAATTTATCGATACCCCCGGACTCATCGCACCGGTAGTGGAAAGAAGTGGATACGCAAGGGCAAGGGGAGGCCTAAAGGGACACCGAGTGGAGGGTGAAGCAATGTAACAGCCCAGGTTTTTATTAAAATAAAAATAATTAATTAATTAATTAAAAAGTAATTAAAATTAAAATAAGTATTTTTGTTGCCTAAATTTTATTTTTACTTTTTGCCCTGGATTGTCTGTTTTTGAAAAAGCTAGATTTAAAAAGCATTTTAAGTAAAACCATAAAATTATTATTAAATAAAATGATATTTTGATTTGCTATAAAAATCTTATTTCAAATTAATTATTTGGATTTATTTGGGTTTTCTGAGTTTTCTGGAGTTTTAAAATCTATTTTTGAAATTAAAAAGTATTTTAAGTAAGAAAATTAAATACCAACATTAGTTGGAAATATTTTTAATAAGTCCAAAATGTCTCCAGGAAGTTCTTTGAATTTTTCTGGAAATTTTGGAAGTTATTTCATATTTTTCAGAGCTTAAATGAATTTCCTATGCTTTTCTAAAATTCAAAAATCAAAAATAAAAAGTTAAACCCCAACCTCCCCCTCCGGCCGCCACATGGACAACCAGATCCTCTCCACGTCGCCGTCATCCCCGCCATCCACCAACCCGCCTACCCCCTCCCATCGGCCGACCGCGTGCGGCCCAGATCGGCCATCTCCCCCCGCGTCGGCCCAATCATGAGTAAAGGAGATGGATGTTTGTGGTAAACACATAAAGATGTTGGTGGATTCATGTCGATCACAAAAAGGAAACGATAGTGTGGATTCTGGGATAAATAAATTGGTGGAGCCTAGCAGAATAGATAGGCTAGATAGATGATCTAAATGATTTTTGGAGAATTAGGGAGTGCGAAGGTAATTGCTAGATTATGACACTGATTAATAATATAAATTCTTGGGAGATGTTGGCGATAATGGGATTAACAAGCTTTGATCAAAGACTGGATGGATGAATTGAATTTTTGGGGATTTGGAGATATGATAATTGGAGTACAATTTGATCAATAATGTTCTCAATGGATGTATACTAGCGAAGTAGTTAGATGAAGGTAATGGAAAATAGGGTTGATTACTAGAAGGGCAAATTATGGTTTTGGATCAATAACCGAAAGGATTGAATTGTTAGAGAGTCCTGATACAAATGATATCGGTGGATTTGAAAGTAATTATGTTAGAGAATCATTAGAATTCAGAAGTAAAGAGTTGATGAATAACAATTACAAGATAGGATTATTAGGAATTCAGAACACAAAAGATATTGGTGGATTAATTAAATGATGTCACTCGCTGTTTGGAGTTTTAGGCAGCAATCAGTATAGAAGTGTATGATCGGTGGATTAATTAAATGATGTCACTCGCTGTTTGGAGTCTTGGACAGCAATCAATATAGAAGGAGTATGATCAGTGGATTAAATAAATGATAACATTTGCTGTTTGGAGTTTAGACAGCACTCAATATAGAAAGTGTATGTTCGGTGGATTAAGTAAATGATGATCCTCGCTGTTTGGAGTCTTAGACAACAATCGATAAAGAAAGTGTATCTTCGATGGATTAAGTCAATTATGGTAATCGCTGTGTGGAGTTTTAGGTAGCAATAATAACACTATGATTAAATAACAATAATTCTACTAAAAGCGATTTATGGCAAATAAAATAACTCGAGCCTCTCCTTTGATAAGCCATGCATACTACTTATTTGCATCCTGTGTATTGGCTCGCGGAGCACAATGGTGTCACATCCCAAAATTTGCTTTCTGGAAAAATTTAATTTCAAAATAAGTATTTTAAAGTAATTGGATTTTATTTGGCTTTTCTTAATTTTTCAGGAGTTTAAAACCTATTTTTAAATTTAAAAAGTAATTTAAAATATGAAAATTAAATACCAACAGCAGTTGGAAATAATTTTATTTAGTCCAAAGTATGTCCAAGAGCTTCTGTGAATTTTTCTGGAATTTTTGGAGGTATTTTCATATTTTTCTGAGGCCTAAATAATTTTCTAGCCTTTTCTGAAAATCTAAATCAAATTCCAAAAATAAAAATCCCTCCGGCCGACGCGTGGACGGCCCAGATCTGCCACGTCGCCGCTCGGCTGATCCAGGCCGCCCCTCCCCTTCCCCTCGCTGCCTCGCGGGCCCGGCCCGTCAGCCGGCGGCCCCGCCTTCCCCTCCTCCTCGCCCGACGCGTGGACGGCTCGGATGAGCTGCGTCTTCGCGCCCGGCCTCAATCCACCGCCCCCTTCCACTTAACCGCGCCACCACCCGATCCTTTCCCCGAGCCGCGTGGCAGCCATCCGCACCGCCCGCCCGCTCCCTCCTCACTCTCACTGCTCGCGGGGCCCGCCTGTCAGATCCGTCGTCCCCGCGGAGCGCCCCCTTTCCTTTCTTTTCTTCCCCCTTTCCTTTCTCGCCGGCCGACCGAATCCTCGGCGGACCTGGTCTTGCCTTCCCCGTCCCTCCGGTTTTGGAAACCCTGGAAGCCGCCGCGACCAAATCCCCTCTCCCCCGCGCTCTCCCTTCCTTCTCCGCGCCTGAATTCCATATCTCCACGCTCCCTTCCTTTTTCCGGCCGACACCCCGGCGAGCAATTGCCGCGCCGTGCCCCCTCCTCAGCCCCTATAAATACCCCCATTGGCTTCGCCTCTCCCCGCACCACCTTCCAGCACTCTACACCTCGCTCTTTGAGCCCCGAGCGCCGTCGCACAGAGAGTTCCCCGTGCGCCCGGTAAGTACTCCGGCGAGCAATCGCCGCCGCCTCGGTGACCCCCGGAGCTCGCCGTTGCCACCCCAAGCTTCCTCATGCCCGGGCGAATCTCCCCAGCACCTCAGCCGCCCCTCCCCGCCGTCGTAGCACCGTCGCACCGGGAGACCCGTACCGCGCCGCCGCTCCTCTCGTCACCGGCCATCCTCCGTTCACCCCCGAGCCTCGCCGACCCCTCAAACCGGACCCCCTCCGCACCAGGATTAAAAATCACGCACTGCCCAAACCTCTCCGGCCTTCCCTCGCCGCCGGCGCCGTCGCCTCCGACCACCTCTGCCCGGACCTCCCGAAGGTACCCCTCAAAGGGATTTGCTGCCCTATATGGGTAGGCAAAGCCTCCCCCGCCCATCTGGTTAGCCGCGCACTCTCTTAACTCCCCGGCGCGCGTTTGAGCCTTCGGCTCCGCACGCTGGGTTGAGTTTTTTGTTTAATTTCGCGACTGACAAGTGGGTCCCACCCGTCAGCGGCAGCCGTCTGTGCGGGCCACTGTCGCCTGGGTCCCACCAGTCTGTGCCAGCCTCTGACAAGGGGGTCCAGATCCCAGTGGGTCCCACCAGTCAGTGACCAAAGCAGATGAGGTCACTGGCAGAGGGGTCCCACATGTCAGTGACTGCCAGAGGGTCTACTGTTCAATGGGTCCCACCTGTCAGGCTCTCGGAATTAAAATAAAAGATTAAAATTTAATAATCCCAGTGGGCCCCACCTGTCAGAAATTTCTTAATTTCTGGATTTATTCAAACTGAAAACTTCAAACAAGCATAACTTTCTCATTTTAACTCCAATTTCAGCCACTCAAATTTCTAAATTCATCTAAAATCATGATCTATCCAAATATGGCCTCTGTTGAATTTTTGGATTTTATTTGAATTTTATTTGTATTTATTTGCTTTGTTTTGCTTCGTCTTTTCCCGCGTAGATTCCAACGTCGTCGACGATCCCTCCTCCCAGCAGCAAGAAGACCTTGAGAACGTGCACAAAGGCAAGTCTCCTTTGATCATCTTGAACCTATGCTTTTGAAAGGTTTTAAATAATTTAAATTATGTGCATTGCTATTTACATAAAATCACTAGTTCAAATCTTTAGGAATTAGTTATTCCAACTTTGTTATGCCTCCCATTGAATTTGAATACCATGTACATTTGTCACCCTAGAACTTCCCTTGAACTCATTAATGAGATTATTATCAATCTTTGTGAATATTAGAATGGTAGTGAAATGCTTAGTCATGCTAATTATTATATTGGAATTTTTGCAAATGGGAAACCATGATTATTTGTTGAACCCCCTGTGTTTATAAATGTAGTGGCAATTGGAGTTGCCACTGTTCTTTTAAAAATAAAATAAAATGTGAAAGTTGGTTTAGATTAGGGTAGATGGTTGGTTTGGCTTGGTGCAGTTAGCACGAGATCTTGTAAAGTGTATGTTCCACCCTAGTCAATTAAGGACCGACGCTTGTGTTTGTCCAGACTGAGCATTCACCGTACAACCACAAGTCTATATGGGTACGACCTAGCTGACTAACTTATGATAGTCTAGTTTAGGTGCCACCAGTGGAAAGTGGGTGCCAGGGATGGACTGGTTATTCACAGTGAGGGACAGGGATTTACTGTACTCATATGGCGCAAGAGGGGGCTTCGGTTCGGACAGTTAGCCTACCTGCGGTGAAACCTCAGCGGGTGGTATCTAGCTAGATTAGAGTAAGGTAAAGGCTTTGTGATATTTTATCCGGGTCTCGTTCCAAAGGAAGCGTGTTGACTTTTAGGATAATTTATCTCTTATGGGTAAAGTTGTACAACCTCTGCAGAGTGTAAAACTATTCGAATAGCCGTACCCACGGTCAAGGGCGGGCAAGGAATGCTTTCACATGGTCGATTTCTGGTTTTGGTTTTAAAATAAAAGTTTTGGAACTTCGAGAGTGGAGGGAACTCTCGGAAGGGTATCCTGGCAGATGGAGCCAGAGAGGGTGGATGTAACCCGCAGTATTAAACTTGTTCAATTGATTAAACTAGTGTTGGTAGATGAAATCTTCACTAGAGAATTAATGATAGTTTCTGTTAAAGCTTTTACTTTGTTAAACTGATGCCTTCGAAAATAATTAGTAGTAATAAATTTTAAAATGTTGCTTTGTGCAAAAGAACCATATAACCTTCCTTTGTCAAGCCTCGCATCTATGCATTTTTCCCAAGACTTGCGGAGTACTTTATGTACTCACATGCTACACTTAAAAATAAATCTCAGAAGAATACGAAGCTCAGGAAGCAGACTACGACTTCTTCGCTGATGGATACGACGAAGGATTTCCGGAGCACTAGGTCGCGTTTCCCCAGTCAAGTGCCTGTGGCGTTTTGCTGGGTCGTCTTCAAGTTATCTTTTGCTTCCGCTTTGTTTCGTGTGTGCAAGGTCTTGAAACCTCCATTGTAATAATGAGACCTTGTGGTCAGTACTCTTTATTATTGTAATAAATCGTTGATGGTGATGTTTTCCATTCTGTTTAACTGTGTGCACTAGCTTTGATCTGGGACTAGTGCAGTAATACACAGAGGGTCCAGGTTTGGTAATCCGGGGGCTCGACAGATGGTTTGTGCTCACACTCGCTCTCACAACAAATCCAGAATCAGGAGCCAGATCACTACAGCAACACTCTTGATTATGATGGCAAAGAAGATGAAGATGTCAAGGGCTAGGTCGCGAACCCCCCCAGTCGGCTGCCTGTGGGCATGTCCTGAGGGTCCCACCTGTGTGCTTTGTTTCCGCTACTGCATTTTATTGATTTCGGCCTAATCGGCTCATGTGTATGTCTTCTATTGTATTTTTGCTTCCGCATGATATGTATTTAGATGTCCATTTCTGTATCTGTGAGCACTATCTACTGATCCAGAGAATAGTGCGGTGGAATCATAGAGGATTCTGGATTGTAAAATCTGGGTCCGACAGTTTGTCAGTTGTTGGTCCTGTAATTAGTCACTGGAGCCACGAAGAGACAACAAGTTCGAGCAGGATCAAGACTTAGAAAGAGACGAAGATCAAGAATCCAAATGATCAATTGAGAAGGCTTTGAGTAAGATCAAGGCCATGGTAAATTGAGCTAGGCAAGTTATCACTTTGATCATATTGATCCTACATTTTATGCAAAATTAGGTTCCTTTAAATTATCAAATCACATGCATAATTTATTATGCAAATGTATGTCAAAGCTTAACGTAGCTACATGCCTACTTGATATTGGAATAATTTTAATATACCATCCTTGACACTTGAATCACCTGACTCTTGTCACCATAGATATTAATGATAACATTACTAGCTATAAATCATATTAAATGACGTGCAAAGGTTTTATCAAGTCCAGGCCACTCCCCTACCTCCTTCTTCCTTTTTTGCCGTGAGCCGCTGTTGCTGCCTCCTTGCCGTTCTCAGCCCTCCGGCGAATCCCCGCCACTCCAACCGCGTGACGGTGTGTCCCCGCTCCCCACCAGCCTCCCCTCCGAACTAATCGAGTTTTCACGCACCAAAGCTCACCGCCACTGCTTCTTCCCCAAATCGGCCGTCGCCGCTAACTCCTCCTTGGGCAACATCTCCAAGATTCTGCACGGTGAGAGCATCTCTTCAGTGCCTTGAAACTTCTCCAACCGCCGGTCGACGCACTCCGCTGCATGAGCTTCCCCTCCATGGTGACCCGACTGCGCCACCGCCGATACGCAACGCCAGCTCACCCTGGCCCCTCTCTCGCTCAGCCAACCCCATGGTAAGCTTCCACTATTACCCTACTACTCACGCGTGCCTCAATTCCCCCTCTCCTCAACACCGATGTTGTCGCCCCGTGGCCACCTCGCCGCCGTCCACTCCGGGCTGCCGCCCGCCCACCTCGTCGCCGCCCCAACCAATGCGCCGCCTCCTGTGGCTTGCTCACCTCCCCCACAACTCATTTTTGTGGTCACCAACACCCCTCTGGCCGCCACTCACCGCTGGCAAGGCAGTTCTATGCTGGCACAGCTTTGCTCTGTTTTGCCCTAGGCCATGGATTGCCTTTTCTAAATTATCCCCTCCGTTCAATCACCAAATGGGCAACAGCCCAGTGGTCAGCCACGCTGAGAGCTAGCCACCAGTCCTAGGTTCAAATCTCAGCCTTGCAAAACAGTCTGCATTTTTGTTTTTATTTTTTTAGCACATTTCCAATAGGAAATAAATCAAGGAAAAATTAGAAATTAATCCATGGAGGCTAATAAAATTGATTTGGATGTAAATAAGATTATATAAGATTTAATATTTGATTAATTATCATATATGATAAATTAATATGGTTTGAATATTTATTTAACATCTAATTATTAATTGGAGGCATTAATAAAAGGTGGCTTTGATGAAATGCCCAAATTTAATAATCCCATTTCAAAGGTAACTAGGCGAATGACAAAATCAAGCAGCTTCATAAAATTAATTAAACGATATGACGTAACCATTTAAAATGAAATACATATTTAAATTAGAAAGTCATGATTTAAAATATAATCCCCACCATGATTTAAAATAAATCTCAATGATAGATTTAGTTAATAATGATAGTGAAATAAGAATTGGTATTTGGATTAACCTTCCACATAAAATGACTATGGATAAAATTGAAATGTGCCTACTGAATATATTGTAAAAACTATTTGCACAACAAAAGCATTATATAATTAAGTGATACAAAATTTAACCATGTAAAATATGACTATCGTTCCTATATGTTGAAAAGGTCATGAAAATACTTCTATGAATAACCATTAAATAAATTGAGGTGTTAAGCCATTAATATTTAAACTATAAATACGTGACTTGAATAAAGGATTTTAATAAATATAACTATCAGGAAAATAATGCTGAAAAATTGTTAACATATCGACTACTCTTAGCTCAGAATGCAAGTTAGATTAAAAATAATATATGAACCCCTAGGTCAGGGTTAATGCTCTTGTGATGTACAAATTAGTGCCATTCAAGAAATAAAAGGCTAAGATCATATATCAGTGCATAGGTCTAACCGGACTCATGGAACTTCCTAAATAAATATAAAAGTAATAAAAGAAGTTATTAAATAAAAGGTCGATCCACGGTTTTCTAAAATTGGCTATGCCTAGCCATCCTCGAGTCCTAAGCGGAAATATTCCCGTGAATATTCCGTCACTATAAACCTTCCTTGGCACCCGTCTTGACGGATTTTCCTTAGCTATTTATCACTTCGCTCCAGCCCCTCTGACTCCATCAATACTCCGTGCCCAATCAACCCAACCTCAAATCACCCGTTTAATTATAATAAAAATTAATCAAGTTCAATTGGATTTATTTGAATCTTTTGAGTTATTTGCATTTATTTGGATTTAGTTGTTTAGCGTGTAATTAGAAATTGGAGTCCTGAAGATTCATTAGATCAAGCGAGATCAAGATCGAGGGGAAGATAAAGACCAGAAGCTCAAGACAACAAATGAGAAAGCTTGAGTGAGCTCAAGATAGCGGTAAACCGCGCAAGGCGAGTCAATACTTTGATCATATTGAACCTACATTTTCTACAAATTACTTTTGTTGAAATTATCAAATTGCATGCTGTTATTTCATATGCAAATATATGCTTGTTTTAATTTTCTAGTTATATGCCCATTACTTGACTTGTTAATATTACACCTCCTTTGGAATGGTTGGACCTCTGAGCCTTGTCACCCTAGGAAAATTTTAATGGTAACCTTTGAAAAATAAGTCTACAGTTATTCGCCATACTTAGTACTGCTTAGACACTCGGGGGCACCAAAATGCCCCAAGCATCACTTTTAATTATGAGAAACTGATTTGGGATGTCATGGTGAAAATGGATGGTATGTTGTAACATGGATATTTTAGGCTCCCAAAAACCTCAAATTGCTTAGCTATCTGGGCGGATGGTATGGAGCTAGTGTGGTGCAGTGGAAGCACAAGGGAGATAGTGGTAAAACCGCCCAGATAACCTTCCAGTGTACAATAGTACAACCACAAGCTGGAAAATTATAGGCAGGGCAAACTAATTTGCATCAACTCAGTATGGGTTGCGCCGGTGTGACCACGAGTAGGCAGAGAATGGCCACATCCTCCGACGTGACTGCGCAAGAGGGGACTCCTAGAAGGGTGGTCGCACCCCAAAGGGAGTGAAACCTTAGCGGACGTGACTTTACTAGGAAAAATGCATTGTAATAGCCTTGTGATGATCTACTCAACCGCATGACTAAGGAATCGTGTGGAGCAATGAGCGGCTTGTCTCTTGTTGGTAAAGTGTACAAACTTTGTAGAGTGAACACTATTCGAATAGCCATGCCCACGGTCAAGGGCGGACATGGAAACTTATCTAGATATAGTTCTATTTCAAAAACTTTGCAGGTGGAATTGAAAAAGTGGAGGGCAGTGGAAAGCCCTGATTTGTGTTGCCCTGGGTGTCGCCCCAATGATAAGGTAAGCGGTTATAATGCTGAAAGGTTAGCATATGGTGCAGAAACCATGTAACGGTGGATGGAATCTGGATCGCTATTATTATTGCATTCTTTCATACATTGATAAAATCTATTTTAGTTAAAACTGTTAGGTCTCAGGAAATTTCTATGTATCATATTTCAAAAGCAATTTATTGCAAATAAAATAACCTGAGCCTTTCCTTGATAAGCCATGCATATTTTCTATTTGAATCCTGTGTATTGGCTTGCGGAGCACGGTGGTTTGTGCTCACTCTCGCTCACTCAATTAATGTAGAATCAGGAGTCAAATTGCTTCGCTTTAGTAGCACACCTGGTCAAGATGGTGAAAAAGATGAAGATGTTAAGGACTAGGTCACGAACCCCCAGTTGGCTGCCTGTGGGCACATCCTGAGGGTCCCACCTGTGTGCTTCATTTTCGCTGCTACATTTTATTGATTTCGGCCTGACCGGCCCATGAGTAAGTCTACTATTATATTTTTGCTTCCGCATGATATGTAGTTTGATGATCAGTACTGTATCTATGAGCACTATATACTGATCTAGGGAATAGTGCGGTGGAATCACAGAGGATTATGTATTGTAAAATCCAGGTCCGACACTAAGGGTAGTGATAGACCTTGTGGAGGTGACCCCGTGTGTGTGATGAGTAATTGACATCTGTTTTAGGAAAGTCGAGTTTGGTTTGTGTGGTTCGGGCCATGTCGTTGCTCAGTGCAATCGGCTTTGGTCGGACTTGGTTGAAGTGCTTAGGATGCTTATTCTTTTGATTCGACAAGTTTGGGCTTTTTCATGCTTAAGATTTCTCTTAATGCTATTGTTGATTACATTATGTCGAGCGGTGCTATGTGATGTATTTCTTGTCTGTGATAGCTGTAGGACGTCGAGGCGAAGTCGTGGCGAGGCACGGGATGACCGGACTAGGCACAGGTGGTGCTAAGGTCGGAGCGGTCGAGATGTGCCGAAGACGGCGAGGACTTAAGGTGGTTGCAAGGCTTGGTCGACAAGGAATGAGGAAGCTTCCTGGAAGATGCAGGAGGGGCGTTTCGGTAAAAACGCAAAGCTGCATGAGGAAGTGGATTGGGTCTTTGGTTTAACGGGCAATGCAAGGGAGAAACCCATTAAGCATAGATTATAAATAGAGGAGGTGTGTCTCCTAGAGAATGCATGGATTCCAGAAGTTGCTAGGGTTTTAGGAGTTAGTTTTTACTTTGAGCTTTTCCTTTTGTGCTGTTGAGAGTTGGTGGGAGAGAGAGCAGAAATGTTGTTTTTGCTTTCTGTTTTGAGTTGGTGAGAAGGACAGAGGTTGTTCTGCCCCTTCTCTACGTGTGCTCGGACTCCCCTCTCAAGCATGTAGTGAGGAGATGGCATTTCTTTGATCCAATTGCGTATGGGTACTCCTGTGTAATCTTTCAAGTGAACTGAATCCATTTGAGTGCTCTGGACCTCTCTATCTCTCTCTGTGTTGAATTTAATTTCAGTTTGGTTCTTCTATTGGTTGTTTTGTTCTTGAGGTTTAGAGGAGAGTTCTTGTGATTTGGGAATGATTTCTTGATTGGATAGTTGCTAAATGGTTTGCTCTATGGTGGGAATAAGCCTCAAGACCTCTTGGTCAATTCATTCCCAGAGCAAAATGATAGAATCAAGAATTCCTCATGTTTCGCTCATGGACGGCATCTCCTCTGCTTTTCACTATAGCTAGGTTTAGTTGCCAGAGCATGTGTGGAACTTGTGTTTTCCCTTCTCAAGTTAGGTTGAGGTTTATGCTTTAAAGCCATAAGATCATCTCCAGTTGAAATGCAAAGTTTTTCAAGCAAAGGAGCAAAGATTCTTGAGAAATCTGAAGATTAGTCTCATTCTCAAGGCAATTTTCAGATTTCTGCTAAACTCTTTATTTCTTGCTATTTTGATGAATTCTCTTGTCTCCTGAGGTCCCATTGGTGTTTAGTTTTTGTTCTTGATCTTTTGGCCTGAGGAGAATAGAAGGATTTCACCAATTTCTCTTAAATTAGCAAGAATCAGTAATTTCAGAGTTTCTATCGGGCGCCTGCTGTTCTCTGCCTTTGCCTGAATCGAAGTGCGGTCTGACCGGGTTTATACCGGCATTTAGACTGGTTTGCTAGAGGCAGTCTGACTGCTAACCCTAGCGGTCTGACCGGGGGTCCATGGGCGGTCTGACTGGCTCCCTCTAGGCGGTCTGACCGGCCCCCTCCTGGAGGTCTGACCGGCCTTCTGAAGGTGGTCTGACCGGCCTTAGAGTG
Organism: Dendrocalamus latiflorus; assembly: GCA_017311315.1. Lineage (NCBI taxonomy): Eukaryota > Viridiplantae > Streptophyta > Magnoliopsida > Poales > Poaceae > Dendrocalamus > Dendrocalamus latiflorus. Next base: position 40,550,659 of record CM029655.1, read on the forward strand.
GCGGACTGGCTGGCTTTAGAGAAGCAGTCAGACCGGCCCCTCTGTCTTTGGCTGTTGTTTTTCATGTTTTGCTGTGTTCTTCATTGCTTCTTTCTTGTATGTATTTAGAATGTGGTTCCAGAGATCATAAACCGTTCTTCATAGTTTTTCATAGCTTTTGGAGAGAAGAGTTTTAAGTTGATACTTTTGGGGGCTAATTTTAAAGAGTCAACATTCCCCCCCTCTATTGCCGATTTCGATCCAACAATTGGTATCAGAGCCGGTTAGCTCTTCCTCGTAGATTTTAACTAGTCTCTAAGCCATGGCGACAGACAAGTACTCAACCAAGCCCCCGATCTTCGATGGGATTGACTATCCCTTCTGGAAGAGTCGGATGGAGACCTACATCCAGGCTCAGGGCTACACCATCCGGCGGAACGTCATGACCCAGTATGTTGTTCCTGCCGATGAGAACATCAATGTGGCGAACATACCCGATGTCGAGGCGAACGCTAAGGCAAGGAACATCATAATTTAGGGTCTGAGCAGAAGCGAATTCAATCACATCTCTCATCTAACGTCGGCCTTCGACATCTGGGTAACCCTCAATGCATACCATGAGGGCACCACCCAGATTAAGACGGTTCGACAGGACCAGTTCAAGCGAGATTAAAACAAGTTTGAAATGCTCGCTGGTGAGTCCTTGGATGAGTGTTTCACGCGGTTCCACAAGATTCTGAGCAACTGTAACATCCTGATTTTCAGAGCCTTTTTGAAGCTTTTAAAATAAAATTCACCATTTGCATTTTTCTGAAATTAATTAAAGCTTAAATGAATTTTTTATGAATTAAAAGGATTTAATATGATTAAGTTAAACATTAACATATGCCAAAAGTATTTTATTTGAGTTCCCTGAGTCTCAAGGTATTTTCTGGAATTTTCTGGGATTTTTCTGGATATATTTGCTATTTTCTAGAGCTCAAAAGTATTTACTTGAATTTCTGGAAAAAGAAAATCCCTAAAAACCCCTGAACCGGCCGGTGGGCCGAAACCCACCAAGCCGGCCCAGCCAACCCGCCGGCCTGGCCTGCCCCGCCCTTGCCACGCGGCGCGCATCCGCGCCCGCGACCGCGCCCGCTCCCCTCCGCCGGATGGCCAACACGCGTCGACCATCCCCGCTGTCCGCCCCGCCCGCGCGCGATCGCAGCCGCCGCTCCCCTGGGCCACCGACAGGTGGGGCCCACCTGTCAGGGTTGTCCCCGACCCGGACTCCCTCTCCGTCTCCGTTCCGAACTCTGCCGCCGCCTTCCTCTCCGCCGCCGCCTGCCTTATCTGTCGCCGCCGTGTCCACCCCGGACACCTCGCCGCCTGGGTATAAATACGAGGCCCCGCCCCCTCGATTTTCTCGTCCTGCAGCCGCCGCTTCCGCCGCCGCTAGCCACCGCTGTGCGCCGTGCGCCTCGCCGCCGGAGCTTGAAGTCGCCGCCCTCGCCAACGTCGTCGTTTCGCCTCCGCCGTGGTCGCCTCGCGTCGCCGCCGTCGTTCGCCGTCTCCACCACCGCCGGTGAGCCCCGCCGGCCATGCCCGCCGGCCAGACCCCGCCGCCACTCGCCTCGGCCCTCGCCCGCGCCTCCCGCCGTCCGCCGCCAGCTGGACCGCACTCGCGCGCCCGTGCCACTTTGCCTTCCCGTGGATCGGGACCACCGAGCGCCGAGCCACTGACAAGCCGGGCCCACCCGTCAGTCATGGTCCATAGACCGAGCCACGCCAGCCAGCCACGTAAGCCGAGCCACGTCAGCCCTACCCGCACACGTGTCAGCTACGTCAGCTGCCGCGTCAGCCCTAGCCGCTTGCGCCAGCAGCCCGCCGCCCGCACTGTTCCGTGCGCCGCGTCCACCGTAGACTCAGCTCTCTGTGCGCCCGGTCCACAGCACAGTGCGATTTTCCAATTTCCCGATTTTCTGTATATTTAAACTTCCCAGAGCCCGTTCTCCCTCGTCCTAGCTCCGATTGACCCTATTCTTTTTCCTAAATTCATCTAAAATTGAGCTCTTCCTTTTGGTCCAGGTTTGGAAGTTTTTAGAGTTCATTTGAATTTTAGTTGATCTTGTTTTGTGTTTTCATTCGTTTTCTCTCTCGTTAGATCACGTTTTCGAAGGAGCCGAAGCAGGGTTTGAAGATCAAGATTCGTCAACTGAGCAAGGCCAAGGCAAGTCGTGTCCTTTGATCATGTTGAACCCAGTTTGCAATCTATTATTTAATTATTTTGTTTTAAATTATCTTGCATCGCTAATTTTTATTCAAACCCTTGTATTTGTAGTTATCGTCCCAAGTGGTTATTTCCCTCCTTGATGTTTGGAATACCTTGATGCCATTGTCACCTTAGGTTGGGAAATTAATTAGTGATGCTATGTTATTTGTCACATTGGGTTGGTACGATTAGAATGCTTAGTCTTGCTTATTTTGCGGAAGGGTTCATCATCACATGTGGTTAATTAATCTTGACTTAATGATATACTTGAATGTGGTGGTTAACCACGCTTATAAAAACTTGTTGCCATGGCATGGGTAGTGTCATTGGTGTTGGTTATACAAAATTGGTTTTCACTTGGGCGATTGATCGTGCAGTAAAGGGGGTGCGAGAGGCACATGGGATGTGGAGGTCTCGCCCGGGTACACTTAAGGACTTAACTTTGTGCGCCATTGATCTGAGTCTTACCGCACAACCACATGTCTAGTATGGGATAGACCTAGCTGATTAACTTGCAAAGGTTTAGTTCAGATATCATCATTGGTAAGTGAGTACCAGGGGTACTGGTTTGCTCACAGTGAGGAACAGGGTTACTGTCCTCATACGGCGCAAGAGGGGACTTCTGACTGTGGTGGTTAACCCTTCAGCAGTGAAACCTTAGCGAGTGATGTCTAACTAGACTGGAATGAGGTAAAGGCTTTGTGATAATTTATCTGGGTCTCATGCCTAAGGAAGCATGCTGGCTATTAAGATGACTTATCTCTTGTGGGAAAAGTTGTGCAACCTCTGCAGAGTGTAAAACTATTCGAATAGTCGTGTCCTCGGTCATGGACAATGCTCGGTGATTTCACATGAGGGGTAGAGTTTTCATAAAAACCTAGTTGGGTTAAGTTGGAGAGTGAATGGTTAGTTCACTGGTGGTTCATTTAATGGATCTCGGTTCATGGTGGATTCCTTGGGTGAATGGTTAGTTCACTTGTGGTTGATCTCAATTCCTTTGGTTACTTATTTATTATCATTTTCGAAGTTCGCTTTTCAATATATTTAATGTATTTACTTTAAATTACTGCTTTCTACAAAATTAACCTTTCAGCCATCCATTGTTAAGCCTTACATGTTATATTGCATTCATTTGTTACAAACGGCTTGCTGAGTACCAATGTACTCACGGCTTTATGCCCCTGTTGCTCAGTTAAGGAGGAGGAGTATCACCAGCAGGAGGTTCCAGAAGGAGAATACTTCGACGTCTTCGCGGATTAGGCTTCGTTCTCCACTCGATAGCCTGTGGGCGTGTCGATTGGCTGCTGCGCTTTCTTTTGGATTTCCGCTGCTAGTTTTTGTTAAGCCCTTCGGGCTAGTCTATTGTAAGCTTGGCCATAAGGTCGTACTCTGATAATTATCAATATAATTTGGTTTTTCCTTAGAATATCATGATGTGGATGATATTTATCTTTGTTTACACTGTGTGCACTAGCGTGATCCTGGACTAGTGCAAAATACACAGGAGAGTCCGGATTTGCATATTCGGGTCTCTACAGCAACCTCCGAGCGGTTGGTCTCACATACCCCAACTCGGACAACGCTCGACAGATGCTATCTGCTCTTGATCTGCGTGTTTGGGAGATGAAGGTGACTACCATCAAGGACACCACCGATCTTTCGACCTTGACTCTTGATGTGTTGTACTCACACCTCAAGACTCATGAGATTGACATAGTCTCTCGTAGGTCGAAGTCACAGTCGATGGCCTTAGTCACCGATCCCAATCCAGCTTCCAGATCTTCTTCTTCTGACTTGATTTGTGGATTCTCTCTTGCTGCTCTTTGTGAAGTTACCGATGATCAACTAGAGCAGCTCCCAGAAAATCAACTCACTCTCTTAGCCAGAAAGTTTTCACATGCATACAAGAGAGTGAGGGACAGAAAGAGAGGAGGGCCCGTGATCTGCTTCGAGTGTGGTGGCCCCAACCACATTCGGGCAAACTGCCCCAAGCTGGAGAAGGGCAAGAACGACTACGACGGTGTGGGCAAGAACGACTACGTCGACAAGAACAGCAACAAGAAGCCTCCAGCTCATGCCCAAGGCAAGAAGAAGTTCCGTGACCTTGGCAAAGCCAAGAAGCTTTTCCATCCCGTCCTCACCGCCTTCGACAACCTCGATCTCAACGAGGTGGAGGGGTGGAGTGACGACGATGGGAAGGGCGATCAAGAAACCAAGGATGGCGATGACTTCTCCGAGATGTGCTTCATGGCCCTTGAGGGCGAGATCAATGACAACGAGCTCTATTCCGACTCCGATGAGGTATACCCCTCCTACGACCAGCTTAATGATGCTTTTCTTAAGCTAGGGAAATTCCATGCTAGATTTAGAGTTAGGTGTAGCGAGTTGGAGAAGGAAGTAGATAGATTGTCACGGGAGCTTACTTCACTTATATCTGCTCCCTCCCATGACGAATGTGATACATGCTCTACTTTGCATGGTGACATAGAGAATTTAAGGACCTCTCATGATAGTGTGTCTTCTGAGCTCGACATGATTAAGGTGGAGAATGTTAGTCTTCTTGCTGAGCTAGAGTTGGATCGAAAACGGCAACAGAGGGGGGTGAATGTTGCTTTAAAAATTTGCCCGGAATATTCTCACAAACTTCTTCTCCATTAGTTATAGAAGCTACAAAAAAGAAGATAAAGACTCACAAGCAAAGACCGGATCACAAACAGAAGGAAAGACAAGATAGTCGAGAGTGCTTGTTTAGTTGTCAAACACAGCTAAAAATACCAAGCAATCAGCCAAGAAACTGTAAGTATTGCAGGGGGCAAAAAGCATCGAAAAGATCAATCACAACCTGAGAGAGCTTGCTGTCTGTAAGCTAGAAAATTGGCACAAAAAGTGGACCAACTTACTGCTGAAAACAGCAGTTGAAAAACCCATAAAAGAGTGACAAAACAGCTGATCGGACTGCTGAAACCTCACACAAATAGCAGCTGAAAGCAGTGAATATACTTGCTGAAACCTCCCTATCCGATCAGGCAAAGAACCAGTAAAAATATAGCATAACTTTAGTCCACACTTGCAGCTGTACTGAGAACCCAATAGCAGCAAAAGAGATCAAAAGAGGGCACAAAAACTGAGTTCTTCCTGCTGTCCAAAACTGCATGCTGCTGCCAAAAGAGAAAGCTGCAAAGCTGAACTAAATCAGCAAAGAAGGCTTTATGAACAGCAGCTGCAGCAAAGAGACGTGCTTTGGTTAATCTCTGTCGGGACCCCGGATTTTCGAACCCGGACCCTCTGTGTATTACAGCACTAGTCCCAGATCAAAGCTAGTGCACACAGTCAAACAGAATGGAAAACATCACCATCGACGATTTATTACAATAAATAAGAGTACTGACCACCTGGTCTCATTATTACAAGGGAGGTTTAAGACCTCGCACAATCAAACACAGCGGAAGCAAATAAAACTCGAGGACGACCCATCAATTCGCCACAGGCAATTGACTGGGGAAACGCGACCTAGTCCTCCGGGAAGAATCCATCACAGCCACAAGCGAAGCAGTAGTCGTAGTCACCTTCTTGAGCTTCAACTTCCTCTGAGATGTTATTTTTAAGTGTAGCATGTGAGTACATAAAGTACTCCGCAAGTCTTGGGAAAAATGCATAGATGCAAGGCTTAACAAAGGAAGGCCATATGGTTCTTTTGCACAAAGCAATATTTGAAAATTCAATTACTACTAATTATTTTCGAAGGCATTATTTTAATGAAGTAAATGTTTTAACAGAATTAACTTTCTAGCGAAGGTTCCAACTACCAACACTAGCTAACCAATTACCATTGGTCAAATTTTAAACTGCGGGTTCCATCCACCCTCTCTGGCTCCATCCGCCAGGATTCCCTTCCGAGAGTTCCCTCCACCCTCGGAATACAAAACTTTTGATTTTAAAACCAAAACCAGAAATCTACCATGTGAATGCATTCCTTGCCCGCCCTTGACCGTGGGCACGGCTATTCGAATAGTTTTACACTCTGCAGAGGTTGTACAACTTTACCCACAAGAGATAAATTATCCTAAAAGTCAACACGCTTCCTTTGGCATGAGACCCAGATAAAATATCACAAAGCCTTTCACCTACTCCAGTATAGCCAGATACCACCCGCTGAGGTTTCACCGCAGAAGGGTTAAATCCGCCCAATCTGAAGCCCCCTCTTGCGCCATATGAGTACAGTAACCCTGTCCCTCACTATGAGTAACCAGTACGCCCTGGCACTCAATACACCACTGGTGATATCTAAACTACACCTTTATAGGTTAGTTAGCTAGGTCGTACCCATATAGACTTGTGGTTGTACGGTTAATGCTCAGTTTGGACAAACACAAGCGTCGGTCCTTAATTGACTAGGGTGGAACATACACTTATCAAGTTCTCGTGCTTACTGCACCAACCCAAACAGCCATCCACCCTAATCTAAACCAACTTTCACATTTTTATTTTATTTTAAAATCACAGTGACAACTCCAATTGCCACTTCACTTTCAAACACAAGGATTTAATAATAAATCATAATTTCCCATTTTCAAGATTTTCCAAAGTTATTAGATAGCATGACTAAGCATTATCCTACCATACTAACATCAACAAGTAATTATAATATTCTCATTAATGAGACAAAGGAAATTCTATGGTGACAAGGGTACATGACAATCAATTCCAATGGAGGGCATAACAAGGTTGGATTAACTACTACCTTAAGATTTGAATTATCATTTTATGTAAATAGCAATGCATAACATTTAAAATACTTTAAAACATTTCGAAAGCATAGGCTCAAGATGATCAAAGGAGACTTGCCTTCTTGCAGGGTTTCTGGGTCTTCTTGCTGCTGTGAAGAGGGATCGTCGACAACGTTGGAATCTACGCGAGGAAAGACGAAGCAACAAAACAAATAAATACAAAAGAAAATTCAAATAAAATCCAAAAATTCAACAGAGGCCATAATTGGATAGATTATGATTTTAGATGAATTTAGAAATTTGAATGGCTGGAATTGGAGTTAAAATGAGAAAGTTATGATCATTTGAAATTCTCAGCTTGAATAAATCCAGAAATTCGAAAATTTCTGACAGGTGGGGCCCACCGGGGTATTTAATTTTTAATCTTTTATTTTATTCCGAGAAACTGACAGATGGGACCCACTGACCAGTAGACCCTCTGCGGTCACTGACCTGTGGGACCCCTCTGCCAGTGACCTCATCTGCCTCGGTCACTGACAGGTGGGACCCACTGGGATCTGGACCCAATTGTCAGAGGCTGGCGCAGACAGATGGGACCCAGGCGGCAGTGGCCCGCACAGACGGCTGCCGCTGACGGTGGGACCCACTTGTCAGCGCGGAAAAATAAACGAAGAACTCAACCCAGCGCGCGGAGCCGAAGGCTCGAACGCGCACGGGGGAGTTGAAATCGCGCGCTGCTAACCAGAGGGGAGGGGGAGGCTTTGCCTACCCATATACGGCAATAAACTCTTTTGAGTTACCTGCCGGAGGGAGGTCGGGGAAGATGGTCGGAGGCGACGGCGCCGGCGGCGAGGATGGGCCGGAGAGGTTCAGGCGGTGCGTAGATTGTAGTCGGCGTGCGAAGGGGGTTCGGTTGGAGGAGTTGGTGAGGTCCGGGGATGAACGGAGACGGCCGGCGACGAGGAGGTGGCGGAGCTGGCTCGGGTCCTCCGGCGCGACGGCGCTCCGGCGGCGGGGAGAGGCAGCCGAGGTGACGGGGAGGTTCGCCTGGGCGTGAGGAAGCTCGGGGTGGCGGCGGCGGGCTCTGGTGATGACCGAGGCGGCGAGGAAAGCTCGCCGGAGTTGGGCGGAGCTCGAGGGGAGGAGTGGCACGGTGCTGGGGCGCTACGGGGCTCGGAAGCGAGAGCGGAGGGCCGAGGGAGGTGGTGCTGGAGGAGGCGAAGCCGAAGGGGGGTTTTTATAGGGCGGAGGAGGGGACACGGGCGCGGGATTGCTCGCCGGAGATCTTGGTGGCCGACGGGGAAAGTTTGGGGGAAAAAGGAAATAGGGGACCGGGAAGGGAAGGGAGGCGCGGGCGTTAGGGATCCGGTCGTGCGGGGAGCTCGGGGATTCCAAAACCGGGGAGAGGCAGGGAAGGAAGGGCCGGATCCGGCTCGGATGTGGTCGCCGGCGCAAAGAAGGAAAGCGGGGAGAGAAGAAAAGAAAGGGGGCGATTCCGCGGGGGAGACGGATCCGACAGGCGGGGCCGGGGTGGCAGCGAGAGCGGGACGCGTGCGGCTGACAGGCGGGGTCCGCGGGTCAGCGAGGCGAGAGAAAGGTGGGAGTGGGCGGCTGGATGGGCGAGTGCGGTGGCGTGGCGCGCATCCGGGCCGGCCACGCGTCGGGCGAAGAGATGGGGAAGGCGGGGCTGGCTGGGCCGGGCCCGCTGGCAGCGAGGGAGAGGGAGGTGCGGCCTGGATCAGGCCGAGCGGCGACGTGGGCGGTCCTGGGCCGTCCACGCGTCGGCTGGAGGGAGAGGGGAGATTTTTATTTTTCAGAATTTGATTTCTAATTTCAGAAAAGGCTAGAAAATTATTTAGGCCTCAGAAAAATATGAAAATACCTCCAAAAATTCCAGAAAAATTCACAGAAGCTCCTGGACATATTTTGGACTAAATAAAATTATTTCCAACTACTGTTGATATTTAATTTTCATATTTTGAATTACTTTTTAAGCTCTAAAAATAGTTTTTAAATTCCAGAAAATCCAGAAAGGCAAAATAAAAGCCAAGTAAAATCCAATTACCTTGAAATAATTAATTTGAATTTAGATTTTTCAAAAAGCCAAATTTTGGGATGTGACATATATGTCCACATATGTTGGCGTTTTAATTTGTTTGCTTCCCTGCTATTCTTGCCATTATATTCAAAATGAAATTTTATATTTTTAACTCAGGTTTCTCTCTACTTATACTGGATCATCTTTTCAGATTCGCATTTTAAATCTTGATTTTCTATTAATCAAATATGTATGTTTCTTCTCGATCCTTTTAACTTTTGGAACCTTCACCAAATCTCTCAGAAAACATCATAAACTCCAAATGCAAATAAAATATATCACAAATATAATTCAAAAAGCTTCACATTTTCAAACTCCGATTTTTGGGATGTTACACCCAACCTTTGCTAGAACCTACAAGCAGTGAGTAAGCTCATCCTAGTAAGAAGAGAACAGCTAACAAACAGCATCCTAGAATCACAAGATAAGAGTAAGAAGTCTAAACAGCTAGACGTGAGAAACACTCTAATCTATGCTAGGAGGACTAACCCAAATGCACCCATATGCAATGCAACAGTAAGGAGTAAGAGCATAATCAATATAATAAAGCAGTAAAGCACAGAGCTCCCCCTCACAACAGCCCATAAGGACAAACCACCCAAGCTCTCCCCGCAAAGCTGAAAACCTAGAGCTATCCAAAGGCTTGGTAAAGATGTCAGCCAACTGGTGGTCACTCTCCACAAACTGGAGCACTATGTCACCCTTCTCTACATGGTCTCTAAGGAAGTGATAGCGAATATCGATATGCTTGGTCCGAGAGTGCTGCACTGGGTTCTTAGCAGTGTTAATCGCAGAAGTGTTATCACAAAAGAGTGGAACACTATCGATAACTAACCCAAAGTCCCGCAGGGTCGAGACCATCCAGAGCACCTAGCTACAGCAACTGGCTGCAGCAACGTACTCGGCCTCTGCGGTGGACTGTGCAACTTTGGACTGCTTCCTCGAAGACCAAGAAACAAGAGAAGTGCCAATGAATTGGCAGGTGCCAGAAGTGCTCTTCCTATCTGTCCTACAGCCAGCAAAATCTGCATCCAGCAAAATCTGCATCCGAGAAGGCTCTCAAGGAAAGACAAGAAGAGGAAGAGTACCAGATACCATAGTCAATGGTAGCTCGAAGGTACCGAAGAATGCGTTTCACCGCCTGGCGGTGAGATACGCGAGGAGAAGCCTAAAAGCGAGCACATAGACACACAACAAAGTGTATGTCCGGTCTCGAGGCAGTGAGGTACAAGAGGGAGCCGATCATACTCCTATACTCCTTCTGATCAAATGGCTCGCCGTCTTCATCTGGGTCAAGAGTGGCGGAAGATGCCATGGGAGTTGACACGGGCTTACCATCACTCATGTCAAAGCGTCTCAGGAGGTCGCGGGTGTACTTGCCCTGATGCAAGAAGGTACCCTCCCGAGTCTGCTTGATCTGGAAGCCAAGGAAGAAGGTCAACTCGCCCATCATGCTCATCTCAAACTCGGTGCTCATGACATCCGAGAACTGTGAAACGAGAGCATGAGAAGAGCCGCCAAAGATGATGTCATCCACATAAATCTGGACGAGCAAAAGGTTAGTGCCATATGCCGACGAATGAACAAGGTCTTGTCTACTTTTATACCCATCTCAAAACATGACTCAACAAATAGGACTTAAGCCTCTCATACCAAGCTCTAGGGGCCTGCATAGGTCCATACAAAGCTTTGGAAAGCTTGAAGACATGGTTTTGGATATTTGAGGTTCTCGAACCTGGAGGCTGTCTCACATAGACTTCTTCCTCAATGAATCCATTAGGAAGGCACTCTTGATGTCCATCTGGTAAAGCTTGAAACCCTTAGAAGTTGCAAAGCCAAGCAGGATTCTAATGGCCTCAAGTCTAGCTATAGGGGCAAAGGTCTCCTCGAAGTCTAGACTCTCAACCTGAGAGAAGCCCTGAGCTACCAGTCTAGCCTTGTTTCGAATGATTGCCCCATCCTCACTCTGCGTGTTCTTGAACACCCACTTGGTCCCAATGATATTGTGACCTCGAGGGGGCTCAACAAGCGATCAGACCTTGTTCCTCTCGAAATTCGCTAGCTCCTCATGCATGGCATTGACCCAAGACTCGTCCAATAGAGCATGACTAGCATCCTTGGGCTTGAATGAGGCAACAAAGGCAAAATGGAGACAAAATGTGACATACCAGACTTTGAGCGTGTGACTCGCTCAAAGAGGTCTCCAATGATCTGCTCAGAAGGATGGTCTTTTTGGATATGTCTGGGAGGTCCAGGATGAGATGAAGAAGTGGCCTCTACCTCATGAGCTGATGAGGTAGGAACAGAGCCATTAGCTCCAGAGGAAGCAGAAGGCATGGGCTGATCGCCTCGAGGTGCGGTGGAAGACGGCACCTCGGGTGGAGGATGAGTCACTGGATCGCATATACAACCCTCATCTCCATAGTCCTCATCATCCACAAAGATGGGCTCGGACTGCTCTAAAGAACCTGAGATATCGGGCCTAGTCCCCGGACTGGCCTCGTCAAAGGTCACCTCACAGGTCTCTACCATCTTACTAGACTCGCAGTTCCAAACCCGATAAGCCCGCGAAGAAGTCGAGTAACCTAGAAAGATACCATCACAAGAACGTGACTCGAACTTGTCTAGGTTCCCGGACTTCAGAATAAAGCACTTGCAACCAAACACATGAAAATGAGATACACTGGGCTTTCGCCCATATCTCAACTCATAAAAAGTGCGGTGCAAGTGTGCCCGAAGAAAAACTCGATTGGAAACATGGCAAGCGGTAGCTATAGCCTCAGCCCAAAACATCCGTGGTGTAGAATACTCATCGAGCATCGTCCTGGCCATCTCGACCAAGGTACGGTTCTTCCTCTCCACGACGCCATTTTGCTGTGAGACGTGCGGAGAAGAGAACTGGTGCTCTACATCTGTCTCAACACAGAACCTCTCAAAGTAGGAATTCTTGAACTCCGTGCCATTATCACTGCGGATCGCTCGTAAGGCACCCGGAAGCTCAACAGAAAGCCTACTGAAAAGACCTCAGAAATGTGTAAACATCTCATCCTTCGAGGCTAGGAAAAACACCCAAGAGAACCTCGAGAAGTCATCGACCACGACAAGAACATACCACTTCCACCCTGCTGACTGAACTCGAGCTGGTCCAACTGTGTCCATGTGGAGCAGTTGTCCCGGTGCATCGGTCATAGTCACTGTGACCGGAGGGTGAGAAGCGGCAACCATCTTGCCATGCCGGCAAGGAGCACAAACTAGATCTTTGACCATCTTGAGTTTCGGCAGACCAAGAATGAGGTCGTGGCCGCTAACTCGGGTCAAATGGTCAAATCCAATATGACCAAGTCTCCTATGCCAGAAGGAAAGGTCGCGGGACTCAGAAGCAACTAAACACCTGAGAGGATTACCAGAAGACTCAGAAAAATCAGCACGAAAGATCCTCCCAATACGAGAAATCCTGCAAACCAGACTACCCGAAGAATCAAGAATTTTGCAAGCGTTTTTCTTAAAGCTCACCTCGAAACCATCATCGGTAAGCTGAGAGACTGAAAGCAAATTATACTGCAGCTTACTAACCAAAACAACATCTTTCAGAATGAAAGAATCATTAACACGCACTGTACCTTTGGCGATGACGCGCCCAGATGAAGCATCTCCGAAGGTGATCGTCTCATCACCTGGAGCACAGGCAAGGGAAGAAAACCAACGGGAGTCTCCGGTCATGTGTCGTGAACACCCAGAGTCTACGAGCCAAACTTTTCCCTTCCCTGCCCGGCGAACCTCGTCGGAGTCGGAGTACAGCTCAATGTCGCTCAGTTCGCCCTCAAGGGCCATGAAGCACATCCCGGAGAAGTCGTCGCCACCCTTGGGGTCTTGGTCACCCGTCCCGTCGTCGGCGCTCCATCCCTCCACCTCGCTGAGGTCGAGGTCGTCGAAGGCAGTGAGGACGCGGTGGAAGAGCTTCTTGGCTTTGCCAAGGTCGCGGAACTTCTTCCCTTGAGCAAGCCCTGGAGTCTTCTTGTTGCGGTTCTTGTCAGTGTAGTCGTTCTTGCCTGAACCGCCGTAGTCGTTCTTGCCCTTCTGCAGCTTGGGTGTAACATCCTGAAATTTCAAGTGCTAAAAAATGTGGAGTTTTAAAATTTTCTTGCATTTTGCTAGCGCTCAAATTTCTTCTGAGTATTTATTTGAAGTCTTTTTGAGTTTTGTGCCATACAAATTAATAATCAAAAGTACTCCCAAATATAAATAATAATATTGCAAGTTACAAAAATGGAGAGATGTTATTACAGATCATGAATTCAAAATACAAACATCTTGAATTCAAATTCAGGACAATAAAATATTAAAATGCAACAAAGAAAAAAGAATATTAGAACATCTTTCTAAGCGATTAGACTAGGAGTTCCTTTCCTTTACTTTAATTAGCATTCAAAAATTTCAATCAATAATCTTAAGCCTAAAATAGAATTTAAATTAAAGAATCAAATTTTAGAATCTTGCATAGCTCAAAATCCATAAATATAAAATTTAAAATGCGAATTAAAAATGAAAATCCCAATTCTAAAAATTCTCCTCTCCTGTCACTCTCTCCTACATGTGGGCCCCTCCTTTTTCTTTTTCTTCCCTCCCCTTTTCCCCCCTATCTCTCTCCTTCCTACTGCCGAATGGGCAGGGTCCCTGCGCTGCCTTCTTCTTTCTTCTCCTGCCCCCACCCCATTTCTTTACCTTCTTTCGGCTGGGCTCACTGCTTCCACGCCCGAGCTCCGTCACCCCAGCCCCACCTCTGTCCCGTCGCCCACGTCGTCGCGCCAGAGAGTGCGTCACTCTCCCTGTGCCCGTCGCGTTGCCACGCCCCCGTGCCACACCCTGCAACCCGCGCCTGCCCCGGTCACTGTCGCCGCACAGCACCCCACTGTGCGCGCACGTCACCGCGCCATGCCCTGCTACGCCTCTGCTCCCCACGTTGCGCCGTCCGGCCACGCCGCTGCCCACGCCCCGGCGCCACCCCCGCGCACGCACTCGCGTATAAGAGCCCCGCTGCATCCCCCATTGCTTCTCAGTGGCTTCCCCCTTCTCTGTTTTCTCCCGCGCCAGCCCGAGACCACACCCGCCGCCGCCTCACGCCGCCCCGGCTGCTCCGGCAAACCTCACGGCCGTTGGACCGCGTCACGGCGCGCGCCCGCTTCCCCTCTACCTCCCCTCAAAACGAATTGAAGAAAGTCGTGCCGCGCTCGCCGGAATCGCGTCTTCCCCATCGCCGGCCGAAAGCCGGCGCCGCCGGCGCCGCACTCTCCCTGGTGACTCCCGGTCCGATTCCCCGCGGTGGGAGCATCCCCTCGATGCGCCGAACCTTCCCTGAGCATCACCCTGCTCTTTCCTTCACCGTATCGCGCCGGCCACGGTGACCTCCTCCGCGCCGCCGGGGCGCACGCCGCCGGTTCACCTCGGCAACCTTCCGGCACGACCAACCGCGCGGTGAGAGTCCTAGCACTCATCTCCAGCTCATGCCCCCCTATCCTCCCTCCTCCTCCACGCCGGCGCCGCCGCTCCCTCTCCACCCTCGTCGCCGGGCGGCCCGCACCGTCGCCCTCCCGCCTCGTCGCCGTTTCGGGCCACGCAACCCCCACCAGCTCCCTCGCCTCCGTGCTGTCCCGTTTTGCCGGCCTGCCCAGCCTCCCCGGCCGCCCCTCGCCGGCGCCGCCCCGACCTGTCTCCGGCTGCTAGCTCCTCTGTTTTGATCCCTGGTAACCGTGTGCTTCATCCCCATTAAACCCTCCGTTAAGTCACAAAACACCGAGGGCACACTTGGCTAGCTCAGTGCGTGTTAACAACCGTAAGCCCTCAAGTCATGAGATCGATTCCAGCCGGCCGCATTCCCCATTCCCCATTTTTATTTCAATTTTTGTAACACCTTTTAAGTAGTAAAAATCAAGGAACGTTTAACAATAATTTAGAAAGGTCAATAAAATTTAGCTGGAATGTAAAGGAGATTATGTAAGGTTTAAATGTGGGATTAGTGATCATATAAATGTACCTTTATTATTCCAATCTGAAACTTCTATAGGAATATTAGTAGAAGATGGTTTTTAGTATAAATGCCCCAAATATCACAAGAACCTTAATTAAAATAAAATAGCAATTAAGCTCATATCAAAATAAGTGGTCAACATGCATAGGTAACTCAAATTGAAATACAAAACAAAATGTGTGGGGAGGGTACCCTTATAAGCCTATATACAACCTTTGTCTTTAAGGCTTAATTTACACTATATAACAACTACAGGTACATAACTTAATAACAACCATTAATCAGAAGGGTGTCTTTAGTAGAAATGCCATGTTAGAAATATAACCTTATAAACCAAGCCTTGCTAGATAAATAAATAAGGTTAAGTCTAATAATAATAACAAAGGTATAGACAAATGATAATGGTGCCACTAATTAAACCTCAACGTTAGATTTAGTAGATAATAATGTCAAGCATGATTCAGTATAGCCAACTACGACTCGTATAAATAGATCCTAATTCAAATTAAACTAAGCCTAGTAATAACTGAGGATACATAAAATGTTGAGCCGTAAAATGCTATGAAACCGGACTCTAATATTTAATTGGTAAACTAAAGAAATTATATACATCTCTATATATAACATATGCCCTGAAGATTAACGCTCGACAAAAACAAAGCTCGGCTAAAACCTGTACACCGAATCATAGATCTAACCTAGCTCATGGAACTTCCTTGATAAATGTAAGTCAATTAAAAGAAAGTCATCAAGCAAAAAGGTCAACCTCGCCTTTCTCCAATCGGCTATGTTTGGCCACTTCTTTTCCAAAGCCAATAATTCCTGTAGATACTTCCTCACTTTTGATCTCTTATTATCCCAAAATTTTTCCTCACGGTAAAGCTATTAAGGTGACTCATTTTCTCACTCAAATCCAGCTACCATTATGTTTGCAACACACTACACCAAATCATCCATCTATTATCAAATCGTAATAAATGCATAAATTAAATTAAATCGGGCATTTAAGTTATTTGGATCTATTTGGATCTTTTGAGTTACTTGCTTTTACTTGGATTCAGTCGCTTATCGCGTAGTTAGAAACGGGAGCCTTGAAGATTCAGTGGATCGAGTGAGATCAAGATCGAGGTGAAGATGCAGACCAACGATAAGAAAGCCTTGTGTGAGCTCAAGACCGCGGTAAACCGCGCCAAGGCGAGTCAATACTTTGATCATGTTGAACCTACATTTTCTGCAAATTACTTTTGTTTAAATTATCAAATTGCATGCTGTTACTTTATATGTAAATACATGTTAATTTAGAATTCTAGTTAAATGCCTATTATCTAACTTGATTAATATTGCTCCTCCTTTGGAATATTTGGATATGTGAACCTTGTCGCCCTAGCAAAATTATAATAGTAACCTTTTGAAAATAAGTCTATAATTATATGCCATGCTTAGTTTTGCTTAGATACTTGTGGGAGTAAGAACGTCCAAGCATCACTTTAATCATGAGAAAATTTGGTTGGGCAGTCATGGTGGTAATGACTGGTTGGGCAGTCATGGTGGTAATGACTGATATATGTTGGATATGATTATTTTATGCTCCCAAAAACATCAAATTGCTTATTATCTGGGCGGATGGTTCGGGGGTATGGTGCAGGTGTGCACGAGAGTGTGGTTTGTGGTAGAACCGTCCAGATACCCTAAGGACTGAATCTTGTCATGACCTCCTGTGTAAAACAAGTGCAACCACAAGTCTGTAAAGTACAACTTGGCCTAGTAAATTTACCGGACCCTGAAAGTCATCATCATGGCAGTAGTGCAAGGGGTTGTCTAGGTGGCGGACTTGAATTGGGACACCTCAAGAGGCTGTCTAGGTGGCGGGCTTGAGGGTGAAGTTCTTCTGCGGCGTGCTAACAGTGTGGGTAACCAGCTGCTAGGCACATAGGAGGGGAACATCCCGCACAACCTATGAGACCTACCGCAAGCGGGACAAGCTCATAGGGGTGAGATGATGGAAGGGGCAAGGTACATTGAACGGTTACTGTGATGGTTGGCTCAACTGCACGTCTAAGGAATCGTGTGGGGCAACGAGTAAACCGTCTCTTGTGGGTAAAGTATGCAAACTCTGCAGAGTCAAAACTATTCGAATAGCCGTGCCCACGGTCAAGGGCGGACATGGGAACTTAACTAGATATAGTTCTATTTAAAAATGTTTGGAAAATGGGAATGGAAAAGCGGAGGGCAGCGGAAAGCCCTGGTTTGAGTTGTCCTGGGTGTCGTCCCAGTGGTAAGTTAAGCGGCTATAACGCTGAAAGATGTCATACGGTGTGATGCCGTATGTATGGAAAGATTATGGTGATATTAGGCATATGGTGTAATGCCATATGTATGGAAAATCATGTTAATATTCCTTGAACATTATGTTTTGTTCCAAAGCTGCTAGGTCTTAGGAAATTTTATGTATTGTATTTCAAATAGTGGCATTTCTATTCTTACAAAATAAAATATGGAAAGGATAAGCAGGGTCGTGAGTAAGGGAAATAGATGTTTGTAGTGTACACATAAAGGTATTGATGGATTCAGGTCGATCATAAATAGGAAATGATAGTGTGGGTTCTGGGAGGAATAAATTGGTGGAGTCTAGCTGAATAGACAGGCTAAATAGATGATCTAATTGAATTTTAGGGAATTTGGAGGAGTAATACAAGTATTGGATTATAGTTCCTGATTAGTGATTTACTTGGTGGGAGGATACTAGTGGATCGTAGAATTAATCAATGATATTCTTGGTGGATATATAATGGTGAATCGTAGAATTGATCAATGATATTCTTGGTGGATATATAATATTGAATCGTAGGCTTGATCAATGATATTCTTGGTGGATTTAAATCAATAATAAAAAGGATTGGATTATTAGAAAACCTTGACGAGAATGTTCGGTGGATTAATTAGGTGATGTCACTCACTGTTTGGAGATTAGACAGCAATCAATTTGGAAAGAGTATGTTTGGTGGAATATCTAAATAATGTCACACGCTGTTTGTAGTTTTAGACAGCAATCAATATAAAATGTGTGTAGTCGGTGGATCATTTAAATGATGTCACTCGTTGTTTGGAGTTTTAGACAACAACCATTACAGAAAGAATATGATCGGTGAATTGAATAGCGGATGACACATGCTGTTTGGAGTTTAGACAGCACTCAAAGTGTAATTTTGGTGGATTAAGTCAATTATGGCAATCGCTGATGGGAGTCTTAGACAGCAGTTAATAATGAGAGTGAATCTTTGGTGGATTAAGTCAATGATGTCATTTGCGGTGAGGAGTCTGTAGGTCACAAAAATAACAATATGATATAATAATAGAAATGCTACTAATCACGTTTTATGGCAAATAAAATAACCCGAGCCTCTCCTTTGTTTAGCCATGCATACTATTTATTTGCATTCTGTGTATTGGCTCGCGGAGCACGGGGTCGGAGTGCTCACGCTCGCTTTTGCGACAAAATACAGAATCAGGAATCAAATCACCTCGCCTCAGCAACAAGATTGGACAAGCTGGAAGAGAAGATGAAGATGTCAAGGGCTAGGTCGCGCACCTCCAGTTGGCTGCCTGTGGGCATGTCCTGAAGGTCCCACCTGTGTGCTTCATTCTTCCGCTGCTGCAATTTTATGATTTCGGCCTATCCGGCCCATGAGTAAGTCTATTATTTTAATTACGCTTCCGCATGATATGTATTTTGATATTCAGAACTGTAATCTGTGAGCACTATCTACTGATCCAGGGAATAGTGCGGTGGAATCACAGAGGAATCCGGATATTAATATCTGGGCTCCGACATTGGGGCAGTTTGCCTGAATGTGGTTGGGGCCACCACACTCAAAGCAAATCACGGGTCCTCCTCTCTTTCCGTCCCTCCTCCGTTTGTAAGCATGGGAAAATCTCCAAGCTAGGAGGGCTAACTGCTCATCCGCAAGCTGCTCTAACTAATCATCAGTTATGTCATAGAGAGCAGCAAGGGAGAATCCGCAGAGAGAATCAGCAGAAGAACCGGAAGCTAAATTGGGATCGGTGACTAAGGACATCGACTGTGACTTCGACTTGCGAGAGACAATGTCAATCTCATGAGTCTTGAGGCGCGAGTACAGCGCATCAAGAGTCAAAGTCGAGAGGTCCGTGGTGTCCTTGATGGTAATCACCTTCACCTCCCAAACCCGCAAGTCAAGTGCAGCGAGCATCTGTCGAGCGTTATCCGAGTCGGGGTATGTGAGACCGACCGCTCGGAGGTTGCTCAGAATCTTGTGAAAACGCACAAAACACTCATCAAGGGACTCGCCAGCGAGCATTTCAAACTTGTTGTAATCTCGCTTGAACTGGTCCTGTCGCACTGTCTTTATTTGGGTGGTGCCCTCATGGTAAGCATCGAGGGTCTCCCAAATATTGAAGGCGGACGAAAGATGAGATATGCGGTCAAACTCGCTACGACTCAGGCCCTGGATTATGATGTTCCTTGCCTTAGCGTTTGCCTCAACATCAGCCATATTCCCGGTGTTGATGTTCTCATCGACAGGAACAACAAACCGGACCTTGACCTTACGCCAGATGGCATACCCCTGAGCCTGCATTAATGTCTCCATTCAGCTCTTCCAGAAGGGGTAATCGATGCTATCAAAGACGGGAGGCTTGGTCGAGTACTTGTCTGTCGCCATGGCTCTAGAGACTGGTTAAGATCTATGGAAAAGAGCTAACCGGCTCTGATACCAATTGTTGGACCGAAATGGCGACAGAGGGGGGTGAATGTCGACTTTAAAAATCAACCCCCAAAAAGTACCCTTCTCCAATAGCTACAAAGCTATGAAGAAGCATTCAACCTTACTGGAAACCACAGCAAAACACAGAAGAGGCAAGACAAAAGAAACAACGAGGAAAGGCAGCTGGAAAAACTCAAACGAAAACACAGAACTGCCTACAGTCTGCCTGGACCGGTCAGACCGGTGGAGGACGGCCGATCAGACCGGTCTGGTGCCCCCGGTCTGACCGCCCTTAAACAGCCGGTCTGACCGCCCCTCGGGAGCAGCAACCTGAAATGCAGATTTTCAGACAGCAGAAATTTGGAACTCCACACAACAGCAAAAATTGAGTAAGTTCCTCTAGATTTCTTTGCACAGAACTGAAGGGAAACCACCAAAATAGCAAGAGGGACAAAAAGCACCAAGGGAAAACAACTCAAGACAGGTAATTTCAGATTTGAGCTTAAATGTGAAAATTACAGAGAGCATCGACAAAAACTTAAATTCCCACCAAGTCTTTGATCCTATGGCCAAGATACTTTGCAGACATATTAGCAATAGCCACATGATTCTCCAGACCCAATTTTATGCCATCACATGAAGGGAATCAAGAATAGCATCAAAACCCTAGAAAGCAAACTGAAGAACAGAGAAGGCCACAAACCCAAATTTGAGATTAAACAAGGTATGCTCTTAGGATTGACTAGCCAAATGGCTTTTGAGCATCTCCTAGATCATAGCAACCCATTTTGGCCCTTCTCCACAAGAAACAACAAGATATTGAAAAACTCAAGAATCAAGCACAGAGGGCATCGAAAAGAAAACAGGAGCACGGGAGAAGAACTTCAGAAATTTCATTCCAACAAAACAAGGAATACATAGGAGTCCCCATACACATGGACATTAGAACAAGATGAATGATTACATGGATTCTCAACTCATCCTCTCCCTCTCCCAAAATCAAGAACCACACACTCTACATGATTCTTGGAAGAACACACACAGAGAGGAGATGAACATGGGAGACACTCCCTGCTGCCCACACCAACTCTCCAACCACTAAAGCCTAAAGCCAAAACAAACTCTCAAAGCCTCTTTTGACTCTAGCAAACCCTAACTCTCTCCCAAAGCCATGAGGAGGCATGCAGCCACTCCCTCATATATATTGCCCTTGGCTAACGGGTCTCCAACCCGTTACACCCGCTAAACCTGAACGGAACCGTCTCTCGCTTGTGCAGCCTTGTATTTTTCCCGAAACGCCCCTCCTGCACCTTCCGGGAAGCTTCCGCGCTCCTTGTCATCCACGACTCGCAACCACATTGAATCTCCGCCGTCTTCAACACATCCGACCGTTCTGACCTCGACACCACCTGTGTCTAGTCCGGTCACCTCGTGTCTCACCACGACTCCGCCTCGACGTCCTGCAGCCATCACAAACAAGAAACACGTCAAATAGCACCGCTCGATACATGAAAGCATAAATAGCATTAATGAAACCACATTAAGCCCAAACCTGTCAAATCAACAGAATATCCATCCTAATCACTTTGACCAGGTTTGACCAAGTCCGACTGAGTCCATTGCACCACGCAACGACATGGTCCGAACCACTCAAACCAAACTCGACTTTCCTAAACCGATGTCAATTACTCATCACACACATGGGGTCATAACCACATGGTCTCTCAATCTCCCCCTTGATGAGTACATTGACAAACCCAGAAAAAAGCGTGAAGTTGAGTTTGAGAACGAAGTCAAATATGGTCCAAAGGAAGAAACAAAAGAGCCTCATGACCATGTCGACAAAGGAGCACTAGAGCTACACAAGAAAGAGCAAATTTTTCTCTAAAGCTCTAGAAAACTTCCCAAAAGGCTTTTTCTACCACTATTCTCCCCCTTTTGGTAATAAACACATCAAGGATGCAAAAGAAAGAATATGACATAGACTTGGATGAAATGGCTGAAGTTTGATTATTTTAAGCACGTAGAGCCATGAGAATTATCCAAGATGACCATCAAGTATTACATCAAGCCATAACTCAATAGAATGCTATCTAGATCATGACAAGATATATATAAGCCAGCTAAACCAGATAGATGCCGATCTGAAATGTAGTGCAATTTGTGAGCATGTCAAGTCATCAATAAGCAAAGTCTAGCTAGAGATATCCAAGAACGATGTAGGCTATGTCAATGAGCTAAGCGGAACCAAGAAGCTAATATTGAGTCGAAATAGAGTGCTATAAGCTCAAGAATGAGACATTAGTGCAAGTACTTGGTTCTTTTTGTAGCTTAAGCAAATTTAGCACAAATGACATATTTTCTTTTGAAACTTATGGTCGTTTCCAACCAATATTTTTATCATGTGCTAGATCTCAAGCCTTATGCGACCACTCCAAGCAAGAAGCTTAAGAAGATAGTCTAGGTCATCCAAAACTCCCCCTGAGTTCATGCCTAGTGTAATGGCAAGCTGTCTCATGAGAAAGAATTGGTGAGATCAGTTTTTTCGCACAAAAGAGATCTTGTTGCTTTTTAAACATGTTGTACTAACTCATGCTGCATCAAGAGACTAAAATAACTCAATCTAATGCTCAACAAAGATTCAAGACTCAACTCAGCCTATTTGACATGGCATGAATCAACAGAGATTTTAGTAGGACTTCCTGAAAAGTATTGTAATAGAAATGCTGCATACCATTCCAAGATAGCTCCCTATCAAAAGTTTCTTTTGTCCTTGCTTATCCATCAAATTTGAAGCAACAATGGCCCCTAAAATCCAAAAACATGGCTCACAAGTTTATTAATAAGTTACCATAGAGCAGAACATAAATAACCGAGTTTGACTAACCTCCAAAGTGGGTTATTCCAACATATAAGCTTGCCAAAATACCACTGGTAATACCAACATCACGGAATGTTAATGATGAAAAATAAAGAACACCATTTATTCCAGCAAACTGTTGCAGAAAGAAAAGGGACCCTCCAATCAAGGCAACTGCATATACATTAGAGAGTTATTAATATCATGAAGAAAATCACAATAATACATAGAAAAGTGATCAATATATCCAAGTAAGGACTTTGCCTCTCCTCTACAAAAGATGTGGATACAAAGGGTATTTGTGTTAAGGCTGTGTAGTGTGCACAAAACCTTAGGGCAGCTTGTTTGTTAGATTAATCTGTTAAGAACCTCTACAGCAAAACACCTGAATGACCGAACATTTTTCACGCAATAAACATCAGACAAAACTACAGAAAATATTATATAATATTTGGGGGAAGAAGCTAGAAACCCTATGACAGGAAAAACTGCAGAAACGTATAGAAATGATATAGTGCAAAAAATAAATGTTCCAAATACTACTACAACATGTCTCAGTAATGGCCAACAATGAATATGCTGACCACAAGACCTTGGAGAAACAGATTTCCTTGAAAACTAAGCTCTCGTGCAATATCCTCTATTGGACCATATTCATTACCCTGCAACCATATCATGCACGTACTGAGACTTCACTAGGATGTTTTAAGAAATATATCGATAACAGAAAACTGAACATTACATTGCATGGTGTAGCCCATTAAACAGTCGAAGACACATAATTCAGACATTCCAAGTCCAATGTTCACATTTCAATTGACATTGTTCAGCTATAGTATAACTAGCACTACATGACAGTTAAAATGTCATTTAAATTCTTCTTGAAGCCACATGGATATAGGCAACCGATGCACCATCTTCTATTCCAAAATAATGCGTGATGATATGACCACCACTACTACAGAAATCGACATTACAGACGGTTCAGAAACGTCATCACAGACGGTTTTCTGAACCGTCTGAATTTATGGGTGTCGGGACCCCGGATTTCCGAACCCAGACCCTCTGTGTATTACCGCACTAGTCCCAGATCAAAGCTAGTGCACACAGTCAAACAGTGATGATTCGTAACCAACAACGCTTTATTACAATAATTGAGAGTACAGACCGAAAGGTCTCTTATTACAACTGAGGTTTCAAGACCTCACACACACACACAAAACACAGCGGAAGCAGAAATAAATCCAGTGAAGACCCATCAATACGCCACAGGCAATTGACTGGGGAAACGCAACCTAGTTCTCCGGAAAGCCTTCGACGAATCCATCCACGAAGTAGTCGTAGTTCACCTCTTGAGCTTCGATCTCCTCTGATAGTTAATTTGATGTGTAGCACGTGAGTACATGAATGTACTCCGCAAGTCTTGGGAAAGATGCATAGATGCAGGCTTAACAAAGGAAGGCTATATGGTTCTTTTGCACAAAGCAACATTTTAAAATTCAATTACTACTAATTATTTTCGAAGGCATTATTTTAATGAAGTAAATGTTTTAACAAAATTAACTTTCTAGTGAAGGTTCCAACTACCAACACTAGCTAACCAATTACCATTGGTCAAGTTTTAAACTTCGGGTTCCATCCACCCTCTCTGGCTCCATCCGCCAGGATTCCCTTCCGAGAGTTCCCTCCACCCTCGGAATACAAAACTTTTGATTTTAAATCCAAAACCAGAAATCTACCATGTGAATGCATTCCTTGCCCGCCCTTGACCGTGGGCACGGCTATTCGAATAGTTTTACACTCTGCAGAGGTTGTACAACTTTACCCACAAGAGATAAATTATCTTAATAGTCAACATGCTTCCTTTGGCATGAGACCCAGATAAAATATCACAAAGCCTTTCACCTACTCCAGTATAGCTAGAGACCACCCGCTGAGGTTTCACCGCAGAAGGGTTAAATCCGCCCAATCTGAAGCCCCCTCTTGCGCCATATGAGTACAGTAAACCCTGTCCCTCACTATGAGTAACCAGTACACCCTGGCACTCAATACACCACTGGTGATATCTAAACTACACCTTTATAGGTTAGTTAGCTAGGTCGTACCCATATAGACTTGTGGTTGTACGGTTAATGCTCAGTTTGGACAAACACAAGCGTCGGTCCTTAATTGACTAGGGTGGAACATACACTTAACAAGTTCTCGTGCTTACTGCACCAACCCAAACAACCATCCACCCTAATCTAAACCAACTTTCACATTTTTATTTTATTTTAAAATCACCGTGACAACTCCAATTGCCACTTCACTTTCAAACACAAGGGTTCAATAATAAATC
Source organism: Dendrocalamus latiflorus (assembly GCA_017311315.1). Lineage (NCBI taxonomy): Eukaryota > Viridiplantae > Streptophyta > Magnoliopsida > Poales > Poaceae > Dendrocalamus > Dendrocalamus latiflorus. The sequence continues at coordinate 40,575,679 of CM029655.1, forward strand.
ATAATTTCCCATTTTCAAGATTTTCCAAAGTTATTAGATAGCAAGACTAAGCATTAAGCTACCCATCTACTATTCACAAAGGTTAATAGTAATCTCATTATTAAGACAAAGGAAGTTCTAGGGTGACAAGGTACATGGCAATCAATGTCAAATGAAGGCATAACAAAGTTGGAATAACTAATTCCTAAAGACTTGAATTAGTGACTTTATGTAAATAGCAATGCACATAATTTAAAATATTTTAAAAACATTTCAAAAGCATAGGCTCAAAATGATCAAAGGAGACTTGCCTTCTTGTGCACTGGTTGGTCCCTCTTGCTGCGGTTCGACAAACTCTTCGGCGACGTCGGGTTCTACGCGCGAAACGACAAAACAAACAAAATAAATTCAAATAAAATTCAAATGAACTCCAAAAACTGCAAACCCAGAACCAAAAGATAGATCTCAATTTTAGATGAATTTAGGAAAAAGATTCGGGTCAATTGGAGTTCGGACGAAGGAGAACGAATGATCTAAAGTTTGCCGGGGCGAGAAAATGCTGGAAATTCCCAGATGTTACTGTTCACCCGAGAGCAATTTTTGGAAAGGAGGCTAGCGCTGGCGAGAGGAGACATGGGAGATGAATCCAACTAGCAAAATGGGTTGCTAGGGACCCAAGGCACACATAGGAAGCGACGGCACGCCAAACGGAGAACGATGACGGCACTGGCGGCTACAACGACATGGGTAGGAGGGAGGAATAAAACTCGGGCATAGGACAAGGAGGCGTAGGGTGAGCACGGGCTAGAACGCGGCTTGGCGAAGCTAGAAAAATTGTCGGCTCGGTCAGAAACCCACTGGAGACGGCGCAATCGACGTTTGAACGACGTCGGGAAGGAAAAAGGAAAAACTTAATATCTTGGTGCTCGGTGAACGAAATCTAAAACCATTTGGAGGGTAGCTACCTGGGATGGTTTGGCACAAAGTGACGCGAACGGATTGGTGAAAACATCACCGGGTAGATGGGGGACGCGTGATGCCATTGGCGGACATGGCGAGGTTCGGAGGCAAAAATTTGTGGAGGCTTTTCGGGGAAACAGAAGTAAGCACGGCGTAGAACGCGACGAGGCAAGTCTAAGAAAAATTACGGCAAGGGCTAAAGCTTACCGGAGATGACGAATCGACGTCGGGAAGTGCTCTTGACCTAGATTGGGGAAAACTCGATTCCGGGAGATTGGCTGCACCAAAACCAAATTAACTTGGCAAGAAGGTAGATGGCACATGATGGCACAATGTGACGTGAAAGAATCACAGAAAAACTCACCGAATAGCTCGAGACGCGACGAGCAAATTCGGGACCGAAGGGCCTCGATGCCGACGGCGTCCTGAGCTTTGAGGGACTTGCCACGGCTTGGAATGAGTTTAGAGGGGTCAAGGGGTCCTATTTATAGGCTTGGAAGGGGTAGAAACCGGCTCCAATTCGCGGATTTCGGTTTAGAGTCCGTTTTGGAAAATAGGAGATAAAAGGCAAACGGATGAACGAAATGGAAAGAGGTCAATTGGGATGGATTCCTTGCGTGATTTGGCACAACTTTCCTTTTGGGAGGATATTGAGATAATCTCCGGATTGGAAGTTACGAAGAGAGAGAAAAACGGAAAAAAACTGTACAGAGCAGGGCATCGATCGGGACTCAGCGCGCTGGAGACGATGATGAACAGTACCCCGCGGGTACTGTTCATTCTCTCTCCTGTTTTTTTTTTTTTTTTTTGGAAATTTCAAATTGAGCTCAAACAAACTCCGAAAAATCCAAGAAAATACAGAAAAATTCCTTGTGACACAAGGAACACAAATAAAATACTTTTGGCAAATGTTAATATTTAATTTAATCATATTAAATATTTTTATTTAATAAAAATTCCAATTAAGCTTTAATTAATTCCGAAAAAATTCAAATGGTGAATTTTATTTTTAAAAGCTTCAAAAAGGCTCTGAAAATCAGGATGTTACAAATCTACCCCCCTTAGAAAGAATCTCGTCCCCGAGATTCGGACGGACTAGGACAAAGAAAGGAGAAGGAAACTCGGCCCTTAGGTCCTCTTCATGCTCCCAAGTTGCTTGACTTCGAATGGTTGCTCTTCTGCACTTTGTGGAACTTTATGGTCATGCTTCTTGCGTGACGTTCAGGTTCCTTCATTATTCTATCTTGTTGTTTGATGCTCTGAAGTATTCCTTTAATTGAGAAATATGGAAGAGAACAAATTGGATTGGTACATCTTTAGTCGCCTGTAAGCTCTAGGTTAACTTCAATTGCCCTTATCATATCGATTAATTCAGGATTCCACCAAAAAAAAGCTTAACTTCCGCAAGTGTTCATCCGAGAAGGACATAATTATTTCAACTCTTCAAAAATTCTTGATTCCAAAATCATATACCACAAATGCATCTTATTGATTTCGACAAGTAATCTCATTAACTTTTACTCTCTGCTCTAATTTGAATCGACGTCAAACCATAGAATATTTCCAACAAGAATCCAATAACATTGTAGTTTGTGATTTCCACCAATTATTTTATGATCATTATCTAATCCAACAGATCCATGACTCTGATAAAATAATATAAAATTAATCCAACCTTTTAGTAATCATCAATCAATTTTAAGATCATCTAAGCCATAATTTAATATTCATTAATCCACCAACATCATTCTCTTCATAATCATCATTTTGGTTCCACCAAATTTGAATGAACTCAATTAATTCTTATCGGACAATCTCTCAATTAATTCTCATTGGACTATCTATCTCCCATAATTAATTTAAATCCTCCAGGTTATCCATTTGAACATCCTTAAATGATCTAGTTAATCCCATTAGTTAAAATCCAATTATCTAGCAATGATCTATTAAATCCACTAAATTCAAATTGTCATATCAAAGTCCACTTTGCAATGATAAAATTAATCCACCAAGATATCTAAGGGTATTATCTTCTGGAATTCCACTAGTATCCACTCATCATCAATAGGTCCACCAAACTCTGATAATCAAGTAACTCCACAAAATTCATCTACTCTTCATGATTCAACCAAATCACCCAAAATGGAGTTTATGATAATTCAACATCTTAATCTTTTAATCGCTCCCTTTACTTGATCAATCTCTTAATACCAATTCTCCAACAATCACAAATAATCCCTTCAACAAAAATCTTGTTTTGCATCCAATTGCTCCTTTCAATCCTAGATAATAAATCCAAGGTATCAAATTTAGACACTTCCTATGATCTAATTAGTTCCACCAAGTTTACTACTGTACTCATTCTCCATGATCTATTTAATCCACAAGTATTACTTTCTTCACATTTATTCATAATCAATTGATATCTACAAATATGCCTTTTATCTCAATCCTCTCAAATATTATTCAATCTTGTCAATTATAAATCCAAAATATATCACCCTAGCAACAATTCTCCAAATTACCTAACTTGACATGCACTGATTATGACAGCTTTCCTGACAAGAGTACTTCCCATAAATTTGTTATCTTCCATATACTCTAGGTCTCCAAGGATTCTCCAAACTTGGATTGCGGTGAAAGAATTGGAGCTTGCACTATTTCGGTCACTAGGGTTAGCAAAAGATAAGAGGGAAATAGCACAGATAAGAGATCAGGGGAACGACTAAACACCATCCCAAACAAACACACAAGAGAGAAACAAACAACAACTAGGAGAAGCTAAGCTTGAAATCAAAATAGTTTTTTTTAAGGATAACTGTACTACAAGTATACAAAGACTTGGTACAGTCCACCTAACACACAAGCAAGTAATATATAAGCGTTCTAAAATCGTAGGACTTTACTTGGGTACTACAACTGAAGAACTAGTCCTCGCTCTTCATGATGACGAGCTTCTCCAAGTGCTTCTTAGACGCAGCCTTACTGGGCCATCTATAGAAATTACCAAGGGAAGGGGGTACAATTACCATTCCAAAAAGGAAATAAGCAGATAGATAAGGAAGAATACCATGACGAAGGTAAGGATAGAAAGACAAGAAAAGACAAGAATAGCACAAACTTAAATTTTTATTTTATAAAATAAATTTTGAAGTTTTTCTAATAACGACCATTCTAACTAGGTCACGTCCTACAGTCAAATTGGCTCTGATACCACCTCTGTCGGGACCCCGGATTTCCGAACCCAGACCCTCTGTGTATTACCGCACTAGTCCCAGATCAAAGCTAGTGCACACAGTCAAACAGTGATGATTCGTAACCAACAACGCTTTATTACAATAATTGAGAGTACAGACCGAAAGGTCTCTTATTACAACTGAGGTTTCAAGACCTCACACACACACACAAAACACAGCGGAAGCAGAAATAAATCCAGTGAAGACCCATCAATACGCCACAGGCAATTGACTGGGGAAACGCAACCTAGTTCTCCGGAAAGCCTTCGACGAATCCATCCACGAAGTAGTCGTAGTTCACCTCTTGAGCTTCGATCTCCTCTGATAGTTAATTTGATGTGTAGCACGTGAGTACATGAATGTACTCCGCAAGTCTTGGGAAAGATGCATAGATGCAGGCTTAACAAAGGAAGGCTATATGGTTCTTTTGCACAAAGCAACATTTTAAAATTCAATTACTACTAATTATTTTCGAAGGCATTATTTTAATGAAGTAAATGTTTTAACAAAATTAACTTTCTAGTGAAGGTTCCAACTACCAACACTAGCTAACCAATTACCATTGGTCAAGTTTTAAACTTCGGGTTCCATCCACCCTCTCTGGCTCCATCCGCCAGGATTCCCTTCCGAGAGTTCCCTCCACCCTCGGAATACAAAACTTTTGATTTTAAATCCAAAACCAGAAATCTACCATGTGAATGCATTCCTTGCCCGCCCTTGACCGTGGGCACGGCTATTCGAATAGTTTTACACTCTGCAGAGGTTGTACAACTTTACCCACAAGAGATAAATTATCTTAATAGTCAACATGCTTCCTTTGGCATGAGACCCAGATAAAATATCACAAAGCCTTTCACCTACTCCAGTATAGCTAGAGACCACCCGCTGAGGTTTCACCGCAGAAGGGTTAAATCCGCCCAATCTGAAGCCCCCTCTTGCGCCATATGAGTACAGTAAACCCTGTCCCTCACTATGAGTAACCAGTACACCCTGGCACTCAATACACCACTGGTGATATCTAAACTACACCTTTATAGGTTAGTTAGCTAGGTCGTACCCATATAGACTTGTGGTTGTACGGTTAATGCTCAGTTTGGACAAACACAAGCGTCGGTCCTTAATTGACTAGGGTGGAACATACACTTAACAAGTTCTCGTGCTTACTGCACCAACCCAAACAACCATCCACCCTAATCTAAACCAACTTTCACATTTTTATTTTATTTTAAAATCACCGTGACAACTCCAATTGCCACTTCACTTTCAAACACAAGGGTTCAATAATAAATCATAATTTCCCATTTTCAAGATTTTCCAAAGTTATTAGATAGCAAGACTAAGCATTAAGCTACCCATCTACTATTCACAAAGGTTAATAGTAATCTCATTATTAAGACAAAGGAAGTTCTAGGGTGACAAGGTACATGGCAATCAATGTCAAATGAAGGCATAACAAAGTTGGAATAACTAATTCCTAAAGACTTGAATTAGTGACTTTATGTAAATAGCAATGCACATAATTTAAAATATTTTAAAAACATTTCAAAAGCATAGGCTCAAAATGATCAAAGGAGACTTGCCTTCTTGTGCACTGGTTGGTCCCTCTTGCTGCGGTTCGACAAACTCTTCGGCGACGTCGGGTTCTACGCGCGAAACGACAAAACAAACAAAATAAATTCAAATAAAATTCAAATGAACTCCAAAAACTGCAAACCCAGAACCAAAAGATAGATCTCAATTTTAGATGAATTTAGGAAAAAGATTCGGGTCAATTGGAGTTCGGACGAAGGAGAACGAATGATCTAAAGTTTGCCGGGGCGAGAAAATGCTGGAAATTCCCAGATGTTACTGTTCACCCGAGAGCAATTTTTGGAAAGGAGGCTAGCGCTGGCGAGAGGAGACATGGGAGATGAATCCAACTAGCAAAATGGGTTGCTAGGGACCCAAGGCACACATAGGAAGCGACGGCACGCCAAACGGAGAACGATGACGGCACTGGCGGCTACAACGACATGGGTAGGAGGGAGGAATAAAACTCGGGCATAGGACAAGGAGGCGTAGGGTGAGCACGGGCTAGAACGCGGCTTGGCGAAGCTAGAAAAATTGTCGGCTCGGTCAGAAACCCACTGGAGACGGCGCAATCGACGTTTGAACGACGTCGGGAAGGAAAAAGGAAAAACTTAATATCTTGGTGCTCGGTGAACGAAATCTAAAACCATTTGGAGGGTAGCTACCTGGGATGGTTTGGCACAAAGTGACGCGAACGGATTGGTGAAAACATCACCGGGTAGATGGGGGACGCGTGATGCCATTGGCGGACATGGCGAGGTTCGGAGGCAAAAATTTGTGGAGGCTTTTCGGGGAAACAGAAGTAAGCACGGCGTAGAACGCGACGAGGCAAGTCTAAGAAAAATTACGGCAAGGGCTAAAGCTTACCGGAGATGACGAATCGACGTCGGGAAGTGCTCTTGACCTAGATTGGGGAAAACTCGATTCCGGGAGATTGGCTGCACCAAAACCAAATTAACTTGGCAAGAAGGTAGATGGCACATGATGGCACAATGTGACGTGAAAGAATCACAGAAAAACTCACCGAATAGCTCGAGACGCGACGAGCAAATTCGGGACCGAAGGGCCTCGATGCCGACGGCGTCCTGAGCTTTGAGGGACTTGCCACGGCTTGGAATGAGTTTAGAGGGGTCAAGGGGTCCTATTTATAGGCTTGGAAGGGGTAGAAACCGGCTCCAATTCGCGGATTTCGGTTTAGAGTCCGTTTTGGAAAATAGGAGATAAAAGGCAAACGGATGAACGAAATGGAAAGAGGTCAATTGGGATGGATTCCTTGCGTGATTTGGCACAACTTTCCTTTTGGGAGGATATTGAGATAATCTCCGGATTGGAAGTTACGAAGAGAGAGAAAAACGGAAAAAAACTGTACAGAGCAGGGCATCGATCGGGACTCAGCGCGCTGGAGACGATGATGAACAGTACCCCGCGGGTACTGTTCATTCTCTCTCCTGTTTTTTTTTTTTTTTTTTTGGAAATTTCAAATTGAGCTCAAACAAACTCCGAAAAATCCAAGAAAATACAGAAAAATTCCTTGTGACACAAGGAACACAAATAAAATACTTTTGGCAAATGTTAATATTTAATTTAATCATATTAAATATTTTTATTTAATAAAAATTCCAATTAAGCTTTAATTAATTCCGAAAAAATTCAAATGGTGAATTTTATTTTTAAAAGCTTCAAAAAGGCTCTGAAAATCAGGATGTTACAATGGGTCAGTGATGATCGAAGGTTATCACAGACGGTTTTCGAACCGTCTGTGATTATCAGATATCACAGACGGTTTTTAATTAAAAAACCGTCTGTGATAACCGATAATCACAGACGGTTTTTAATGAAAAAACCGTCTGTGATACATATCACAGACGGTTTTTACTTAAAAACCGTCTGTGATATTCCTTCCTCCTAAACCAAAATCTATTTCTGTTTATTGGCTAGCCTCAGGAAATGCTAGCCATGCCCTCTGAAACAAGCAGATAATCACAGACAAAAAACATACAATTCACACATCTCATTTGCTTTCAGGTACATTTCGCAGACATTAAACATCCAATTGACATCGCACTTCATCTCACAGACATAAAGCATGCATCCATTTCGCAAATCAATTAATTGAATTGAACTGAAATATCCATTAACAAATGCGCCGTTACAAAGATCTACACTGCATTTACACTTAGTGATAAGACCAATAAGAAATCAGTGTGCGCAGTGGAACCGTCCTTCTGGCTGTATGACTTGAGTCAGCAAAAAGAACGCCAACTCTGATTGAACCTCTCGAAGCTCAGACTGTTTCAATGCAGTTGACGGGATTGATACAGCCTGTCGATAGGAATATCAATGTACATATATATGTAACGTGATAAGTATGAAGTAATTATGGGAAGAGTGACAAACCTTGCGATTGGTGACCCTCGAGGAATCGAGGAGTAGTTCCATATGTTGGCAAACGTAGTATCCACATGTGTTGCCCGGCTGCTGCTGGTGGCACTGCAAAAAATGGAATGTGTTAGTTCAAAAGGCATTAGTACCATCTGTTGCATAGGATTAATTAATGTGAAATAGCGAATACCTTAAAATCTCGAACATGTGTCAGCAGGCCGTTGGCCCCGCGCTTCGAGTCACCTCCCTTTTCAATGTACATCGCGAACGCCCTACGTAATTCGAAAAGGTTAACCTTAATCATTCGGAAGGAAAGAAAGAGTACAATGTAGATATGTATGGGGAATATGTGCTTACCTATCGATTACTTGGCTGACAACTGTGAAGTCCATTTTATTCTTACTTAGGGAATCAAGGTAATATACCTTGTTCCATTTTGGTACAATTACTATTAAAATCCAATGAAAGCTGAAAGCTTTGATTGAAGGGCATAAGTACATAGTCCTTATTGCGGCAACTCAGCAGGCCTGATGCAATGTACCTCTCGACGAGGGATGCCTCCACGTCGATGGTAGTCTTGGCGACCAATTGTGGGTCCAAGAAACCAGCTGATGAGTTCGATACTCTAGCTTTAATCAGCATGTGTCTATATATATACACACGAAAGCAAAAAATTAGATATGGCATTTATCGGTATGACATTAACGGAGACTGTGATTGTACACACTTACAGCGTCCAGCATCGAACGATTGAGACGTCAAGAGCGTTGAGCATGAACAGCTCGAATAAATCCTCAAAGGCGACCACGAATGTACACTCTTGAAGATTGTGGTGTAAATCTTCCTCGGAGAATTTGACAGTGATACTTGAAGTCCGTTCTCCCTCTGGCTTATTGGACTGCTGCATATACCACGTGTGCAATTGCATGCAACTATATGGTAGCTTTTGGAGGGCTTTTTGCTCGAGCAACGGCTCGCCAAGCACGAATTTGCGGGCCTAAGGGTGGTACGGAAGATCATCATTGGTCTTCTTTGCTTTGCCCTTGCTGGCCTTGCTGCCTCGGCTATAGGTCGACTTCACGGAAGTCGACTTTGAAGGTAGCAGCGGTGCAAGTTGCTCTGGCGAGAATAGGGCCCGTGGAGATAGCATCGTTGTAGTATCCGGTGGTGGAACCGACTGGTCTTGTACTGGAGATGGCACCAGTGCATGTTGCTCTGGTCCTGCCACGGTTGAAGAAGCCTCCAGGAAGATGTCACTTTTGGGCCACTGGATGAATGTTCCAATGGCCTGTCCTAGAGACACGATCTCGTCGTTGGGGGCTTCGGTAGCGGGACCACTCAAAATTGACATACACACCATCCACATTAACTTTTTGCGAAGCCTGGCGCTAAAGCTTGGCCGTGCACCATGGCCCCGTTACCAGACGAATATGCCTGGCCCCAAGCAGCGTACAAGGGAATGGCGCCATATCTCACTTGGAGCTTGCAGTTCGTAGGCTCCTACATAACGATACAAAATTAGCTACTCGAATAGGCCTACCAATGGAGCAAGCATTTTAGAGGTAATAATTATTACCAGGATGTCGTCCACAGGAAATTTGGACTGGGTATGCGTCGAATTGGACGCGCAGCTACTCGGACGGTTGTGCGGGCTACCTAGCATAGCAGCGGCGGTGGCGGCCTGCTGACTTTCTGTCTGTTTCCGCACCTCTTCTCTGATTACTTCACCCATCTGAGCAAATAGCTCCTCTCGAAGAGATTCCTTGATCTCTTCTCGTAGCTGCTCCTCACGCTCGGCTTTGTTTCTCTTCCTACGCCGATACATTCCGGAGTCATCTTGGAAACCATGTTTCCAAGGAACGTAAAGCCCAAGGCCTCTCGTACGACCCGGGTGCTCCTTGTTTCCCAGGGCCACGGAGAGCATATCATTCTCCCTTGTTCCCTGGAATGATCCCAGGGTAGATTCAAAACTCAGCTCTTCCTGCAAGAGCACGGCATGTCATTTCAATTCGTACGAAGTTGTGGAGTAATTACAAGCTACGTAGTTCGATCGATATCTTACCAGGTGCTGGGACACTTGCTGGTCTGCAGGGTTTCGAAAGGAGACGTCCCCCGATGTCGTTGTAGATGACCTTGCTCTAAGCCAATTTCGAGCGCGGTCATCCGGGATATTGGAAAACGGCGGGGCGATGTCCTCTGCAGCTGCCAGCTCATCCTCCAACCTCCACTGCGGGATTTTACCCGCATACCCAGCTGTGCCAAGTCTGTGGGGGTGCGTGTTTTTTGCCTGGAGGGCCTGGTGCGCCACACTTGTACTTTTGAATTCTTCGGTCGTTTTCATCGCCTTGAACTCTTCCCATTGTGGTTCCAGGAATGGGTATTTAGTAAAAGGCGTTTCGTCCGTCTCCACGTATTTCCTGACAAGCGTGCTCTTGAAGTTCTTCCATGCTTTGCACGCCGCTTGGTAGGTTTGTCGTTCCACAGCGTGTAAGTGTTCTTCTGGGAACTCGAACGATGCCAAGATTTCGGTCCACAGCTCACGTTTCCGAGTGTCAGGCACGTTCTTCCACGAATTGTATGTGATCTCAATTCGTTGTCGTGCAACTATTCCGACCATGGTTCGGAATGCGTTTACCGCTTGCTTAGGAAGGATAGGGACCCCAGCTGCGTTTACCGCTGTGATGGTCTGTCGGCTCTGAGGCTTCTTTGATAGCCCTCTTCCTTGGCGTCTTGATGTTGGAGCGGACGCCTCCGGCGATGATGATGAAGAATGTGCGGGTGACATGTTGCTCATTTTGTGGGTCTATTAAGATAAGATGAGAATGTTCAAAGTGAGGAAGCACGAAAAGTGAAACATGATGCTCAATGTTCGGAAGAGAGGAGAGGAGTAGAGGGAAGGGGGAGAAGGGAGGGGGTGATGTGGACACAGAGAGGGGTTATGTGCCTATACTATATACTACATACTATATGTGTATATACATACATATACATATACATACCTACATATATACATATACATACCTACATATATACATATATAATGGTAGCAATATGAAGCAACAAGCATCAATAATAGAATCAATAACAGTCTCAACATGAATATGTGCTCTCAAATTGTAGGGTTGCACAAGATTAATCTTGGCCGTCCCGCTACTAAATCATATACTCTTCCTTGATTGGTTATGCCAAATAATGAATTCAGTATTTTGAGCTCTAGATACAAACTCTAAAATCTCAAGATCAAGATATATTCAGCATGCATATATTCAAACAGCAGTATTCATACAGATCAAGACCACACAAGTTAACTTTGCCCAATAATTCAGTCTTTTAACTTGTCAAGATTAAATCCTAACAGATCAATTTAATAACATGCTATAACCTGAAAACTGCATGAACCGACAGCTATTAGAGCTCAAGCACTGAATGAACCAATCTCAGTATATGATTTTATCATCTTCGAGCAACTGTAGTAAACAATTAATGTACCAAATAGCAATATGTACCAAATAGCAAACTAATTAAGCTACTGCAGTAAACAATGCTCACAATGCTCAAAACCCTAGTCCATCACAGAAAGTGCTCACAATGCAGTCGGTAATCGAGGGGAGGTGGCCGGCGAGGGGCTCGGGGAGGCGGTCGACGAGGGTTCGGGGAGGCGGAGGCGACGA